>CM073771.1:38194399-38259696 GCA_037158775.1 Hetaerina titia
TTAAGCAACTAATTCCCATGTAAAGAGGTTTAAAACGGGTTAAATTACAAAGTGAAGTTAATGACCTTTCGCTTTTTTTTGCTGTTCTAAAATTAGGTGACTTTAATGTGTATTACCAATTTTAAATATTAATCCATCCTTGGGCGTGGACGAGATTTGAAATTGCAAATAATTTGTTACTCATCAATGGCATTATTTTTGCTCCACCGCCGACCGAGGCGAAATCAATTCATGCCAAAGAAAATAAGACATCATAGCGTTTGGTGTTTTATTTTTTCCTCTGATATTTCATCAGAGGAAACATGAGTTCCAGGTATTGTAAAAACCGAATGGAATATATTTTATTTTGCATTAAAGCGTATTTTGCCGATAGATATTGTTACAAGTTGCTTTAAGGTTGTTAGTTTTCTTTATAAATCCCACCATTTGTTGCCATTTCAGTCGATTCCAAGGCGCTCAGGTTTAGATTCGTTGAGGTTCGAATTGAGCAGTTGATCTTTCCTTCAGTATGTTTCTGGTTGTTATGTTCGTAATTCTCTGAGGACTAATTTGGGGAAGGCAAAGGGATATAGGAAATTGTAAGGCATCATAGATGCCTAGGTGTATATATTGTTTATCTTGTGTATATCCTTATTTATATTGTGGTCGTGAATTTTTCAAGGGAAGAAAAAGTATTAAAACCTTTACTTGCTGGCGTCTACTTGTATTTCACCCAGTTGCTCTGCTCTGCCGATTTATAGTCGTTCTCTTATAGTTCTCATCGAGGTCACAATTGAACTGGAGTGCCATCTGCCTTTCTAATTAGCCATGTTTTACTCTGTGGTAGTATTTTTTTTCGTTGCGAGCTTAAATATGTTCCATTATATTGTCCATAAATTCATTGCATAATACTCGGTGATGAAACGTTTGAATATACTTCTCCAGTTCATGTTCGCAATTTTTTCATGTGTTTCTACAATTCTTAATACGTTTCTTCATTCTGTTTGTACTTTTTACATGATATAATCAGCCACACCTGAATTCGCATATTCTTTCGGCCCACTCGGCATTTTTTTCACAAAGTCCACATTTCTGTCTCATTATAAACCCAGAGCACAGAGTTTATGTTTATACAGTGTGAATAGGATCTTTTGTTAAAGTTACTAATGTGCCAGCACAGTTTCTTCGGTTTTAGGGATTGTGTTCTCATCGTAAACAATTTTTTCTAAATTCCTAATACGGATTGAGCATATTTCAACCTCCTCTTTGCTGAGTAGTTCAATTTTTTAAGTTCCTTCCATCCCATCGCTTCTCTGAAAAGACAAGCCTCTTGAATGTGCTGATTCCTCAAAAATCTGTTTAAGAATTTCCGATGTCAACGTTTTTATGCGCGACTTCAATCTTGGGGCCAATGCGTATTTCGTGTGGGTTGAGTGTCTAGGGTTTGCATTCCACTGGAATGATAACTATTCTGGAAAAGTGATGGGATCGTTACTTGGGTTCCAGGAAACAATCGGGAGTAAACAAAGCGTGGATAACCTTCCAGGAAGGTTTCCCATAACATTGCATGTTTTTCCTCTTTGCTATATAACCACAAAAATTCATAATCCTCGTTTTTACGTTGACGGTTCACTAAATTAGCATCAGTATGTCAGTGATGAAAACATCAAACCTGATAACAGAGCTGGGACTACAACATTTGTGAACCTCCTCATTTTCCAAGAAAATGTCCACATCTCCACACCTTCCCATTCATTTTGTCGCTGTATCCTGAAAATGTGTTGGAAGTCCGCTGAATTTAGTTCCTATCTTATTCAGCTGAGCAACCCTCCTTACGAGGCACGGTGTGCTCAAAGAATGGACGCGTTCTTGCTGGATTGGGCGTACGTCTCCGCGGGCATCGAAAGATTTCGGTTTGCTTAATGAGTGTTTAACAAATGGCAATCGAGCATCTTTAATTATTGGCCATATCACAAGTTTGGTTCGTATTACAAGCCGATTGTCGTCAAATACAGCTGTCTGCAGATCTCTCGAGATACTGCCGAGAGAACAGTGTTGTCGAGATTCGGCCGAGTTTTGATGCATTGGGATCTTGAAGGTTAAGTTCGACTTCGGCGAAGGCCAAATGGTTCCCTTGTTTCAGTTCAAGCCAAATTTCCCGTGTTACGTCTAAAAACGTATCACACTCAATTGGACGTTTCTCACAATTTCATGTCTTACGTACAGATCTCTTCAGTAAAAAGAGACGTTTCAGGCGTGATATAGTGGAATATCATGATTAATTAAAATTGGCAATTTTGCACAAAATAACATTTTTTATTAATACGACCGGTTTCGATGTAACTACATCATCATCACCAGACACAACAACAACATGAAAAATTTTATTTTGTGGAAAATTGCTAGTTTTAATTAGATCTCTTTAGACAAGTAGAATTGGGGAAATCACAACGATGGGTGATAACTTGAATCATCGAGCCAAATTTTCTCACAGCAGTGAGACAAATCCAATTTGATCTGATTGGTAATAAAGCAGGTCTAAAGACTGAGCTGAATAGAGTTACGAAATATTTTAAGATTTGAGGGATCCAGTTTCTCTTCCGATGTCCGAATTCTGAACGCAACAAGTTAATTATGACGCCACCCCGTAAAGTTTAAAGGGCCATAATACCACACATTAACATATCGTGTTTTGAGAAATGTGGAAGTGTTTAAACCTGTTCATTTTCACAAAATGTGTTCTCTGTTATTGGTATTTTACCGGTTAAGGTAGGTTTTGGAAGGACATAGCCTGTACGATTTTGTCCTCTATGAGCAGACTAAATGGATCTCCGATGAAAAAGAAAGAATGATTTTTATTACATTTTAGTCAGGTCCGTGGTTGAATCTACATTATGTAATTACTTGAAAACCACCAATTTGTCCCTGGCAGGGGGTTCACCCACACCAGGCATTGCACAGTATGGGAAAAGTTGTTGTCGCATTCAATTCATGCAATACTGAAAGATTTCTATCATGAAAGGCAGTGAAAAATTTCTGTGGTAAAATTCACGGAGAAGGTAGTATCAATAACCATTAGTAGGGAAGTCATTCAAACAGAGAAACAAACCATCTATCTCTAAAAACATATTTAGTTTCCTAAGCAAGGAAAACGACCGTTAGGTACCTAAGTAAAGCAAATATAAGCTCATTGTTTGGAAACAGGAAATTGATGTTAGCGTGGATTATTACTTCTAGTTACACAAGTGAAAGAAAGAAAAAAAATCTATAAGTTTATGCTACTAAATGATACTGTTTATTCTATAGTTAATGTGGGTCGCAGCTGTTTCTATTTCTTATCATTCTCGAAGAAAAAGATATCTCAAACCCATTCGTTTTGCTAAGTCTTATCTTGGACGTTTTCAGAACAACGTTGTTCCAAATTTACGCACGGGATTCATCCTAGAGACTAATCTTCGATTTTGGACTGGTTCCCACTCCAAATCCTCCTAGCTTAACCCTGCCACGTCTGTCGTAAGTTTCTACACACGGTCACATTCTTTTTTTTTTAAGCACACCTAATGAAGATCTCGGGAGATTTTGTAGGTTGGAGTTGCTCTAAGAATGTGGTGGCAAGTATTTTGATGCCACTGTGATATTGTTGATTGAGGAACAAGAAACGTTTCGGAGGAGATAGGCTAATTTTATGGAAAGTTTTTACGAGGTGTAATCAATGAAAATGTACAACCGCTTCCAGTCTGGACAAACCTCGACCGAGAAGTGTACAACCATCGACGTCAAGAAACAGCGTCCACGTCAACATGGAAATGATTTAGTGTGTACAAACCGTAGGTTAACGGTCAAGGAGATAGTGAAGTTGGCATTAGTGTTGGATCGTGTTTCACCATTTTGACAGAAATTTTGGGCATGGAACGCATCGTGCCCAAATTTTTGCTGCGAGTTTTAACGGATGAACAGAGGCAAAAACGTCTTGATATCAGCCAGGAACTGCTCGATCGTACTAACGATGACGGAAACTTCTTAAAAACGATTGTCTCAGGTCACAGGTACCGAAACCTGAGTTAATGGTTATGATATTTAAAGCCTAAGTCCAGTCTTCGCAGTGGAAGGGGCCATCTTCCCCACGGCCCAAAAAAGTGTGGATGTAGCGATCGAACGTGATGGTGATGTTGATCATTTTCTTCGATTTGGAGGGGATTATTCATTATTTTCATCTTGAAAGGACGCCGATTTGAAACTATCGAAGATCTCCTACACAGATATATCGGAGACCTAAATTCTATCCCAAAAGAAGCGTCCCAGGTGGTATTCGAAAGCTGGAAAAAACGTTGGGAGCATTGTATTGGCAGCCAAGGACTGTATTTTGAGGGCGATACGCAAAATTAAAAGGTAACTAATAAAATAAAGCATTTATTCAAAGTCTCGTCTGTTTTTGAACATACCTTGTAAACTGGGCCATTGTTTTGCAGTGATAATTTGTTCTGATGAACTTATCATGTTGTATCATTTTCATTGTAATCTTCCACACTTCCACACATCTTCCACACACACACATTGTCCATCGTCTGCTTCAGGTCTTAACACTAGGAGAAGGGCCACGTTGAGCTAAGTAAAGTTTCCGAAAATGACATCCTGTGAGTCTTCATGTAAATTTTGTGATATTTCGATTTTTGGCTGAAAAGAGCATTTTCCCAGAAGAACATTTTGCTAATTGTTTGTGTGCGTCATTATACCTTTAAAAAATTTTCGACCGCGACCAATTATACAAGACGGCTAGGATTATCTTAGTGGGCCTCTGCCTCAGTCGTTTCGGTTTAGGTTAGCAACCAAAAGTGTAATTGGGGCGGTTGGGGGCGGCGACAAGCTGTAATCGTAACCGATAACGATATATTAGAGGCTCCAGGTGCTTCCAACCACCCCCTCCGTGGGGATTTGCCCACTGTCCCAACTTTCATTGATAACGGGGACGAGATCTGCGCGGCTGAGGGTGCGGGGGTATCCCTGTCCTTTGCTGGAGTAGCAGCTGCGTCGATTGGCCAAACAAATCATGGCGCGTCACTAGACGGGAAACACGCCTTTGGAAAAAATCACGAAGCGCATCAATACGCGGAACGTTCGGTTTTCCTTGTCTCTCCTTCGACAGTGTCTTTTACCTCCTCCTCCTCTCGGGAAATGTGTACCCGTTTTCCACTTCGACGAGAATGCGTGAAATTATTCTAAAACTTGGGAAATGACCCATATCATCGGTGGAGCCTGGAAATAGATGTGATTCGGGAGTTCCTGATGATGATGGTCTTTATATGGTTGATGGGTTTTAATGTTGGGAATGGCGTGCTTAGCGTGGGTCATTGTGGGCCGAACTGCAGGCCCAGAACCCATAATAAGAGTGGCAGCTTTGATACCTGGAGGGCTCTTCCGAAACTCGGGCGGAATATTTCTCGCCCGTTGAATCCCTATCCCCCCAATCCAGTCGTCTCTAGCGACTCCCGATCAGCTGGGCAACTCAACGCGTCACAGGGGCGGCAACTAAAAGTATCTTTCTTAAGATCTTTCATAACAGACCGCCGGATATTCTCCAGGCTTCTGAGTAGATAGATAGATATGCCACGTGACTGACCAGGCAACTGACATGATAGGATGAACGAAATGGTACGACGAATTGATTACATATGAATTTGAAAACATACAGTTCTTAGATGTCCTGCTTCATTAAACGGGTGGTGAGGAAATGTAATGAGGAAGTTAAAGAGAGGTGTTATTTTGCTCTGGTTAGATCTCATTTGGAATATGCGGCAAGTATTTGGGATCCTTGGGAGAAAATTTGGCAAAAAGAATCAGGTGAAGTCCAGAGAAAATCTGAAAATCTTCGTTAAAAATAGTTGTAATAAGAACACGATCTGTTGTCGTCGTCGTCGTGATAGGTCTCTTAGGGGATTTAGGCTGGGAGTCCCTTGAGATACGAAGAGAACAAGCGATGCTGAGACTTACAGAAATGTTCAGAACAAACGAGTTTAACAACGGCACTAAAGGTATTATTATGGCCCCACACTACTTAGGTAGATCAGACCACAAAGATAAAATAAGGGAGATAGATTCCAATACAGATAGATTCAAATACTCATTCTTTCCCCGAACAATCAAGAATCATGATAGCAAGAAAATTAAGTTACCTTAGAAAAATTAAGAACACTCAATTATTATGCCGGAACAAAATTAAACATTGCAAAGACATCAGATACATTTGTAAGTGCATGTGTATAGTTGGTAGTTTGAGTGTTTGCATGTGTGTGGGGTGAAAGGGTTTTTGCATTGATTTTCAACATTTTTTATATGTGGATTGTATAAATTTGTGGCTTTTGCATGCGGTTTTTTTTAACTTAATTACGGGTGGTGCCCCAACACCCCACGCCACAAGCCCTTGCAGCGGCTTGCGGGGTATTAAATAGATGTAGATGAACATGCACAAAATATCCCGAAAGGTGGTGTGACGTGGGGTGTTAGGACACCATCCATAAAATAGAATTCAACAACATGAAAAACAAACGAAAAAATATTCTAATGCACACCCACACAAACTTATATAGTCATGAAAAAATTATTTTAACTTAAAAAAATGCAAATACATTTACAGGCAACTAATATACACAAGTACATGCCCCAGATGTCTACGCAGCATTGGATCGTTTTCTAGCTTGTAATTAGATTTTTTTACGATTACAATTATGACCTCTGGAATAGAGGATAGCTATATTAATGTACTACGCCCTCTTTTTTGTCTTATTTACTTCTAATTAATTAACAGTATCAATACTGCATTTATTATCAATTGGGATAATTTACCGCTAATATACCGGAGAGGCTTATGCTGTAGATTCATAATTTTCGTCTTTTGATTATCTATCCGAAGGATAGTACAATGATGAATAAAAGTTACTTGAGGAGGATGTAGTGAGGAGTGGAAATAAGGACGAGAAATAATAAGGCAAATAATGAGAATGCTCGGAAATGCTCTGCTAACTCAGTCACTCATCGACTAGGGGTAAACAGTTAGTAAAGTGTGAACAATAAATCAGTGACATTTCATTCACCTACATCTATCTTCATAATAACCCGCAAGCCACCACAAGGGCGTATGGTGGGGGATGATAGGTTACCAGCCATGCATGTAGAATCTCAATCATTGCACCTCTGCCCAAAAATCAGTTCGATCATGCATTCGAACAAAGACAATCACACGAAGGTATCTACTTACATGTAAGAAGATTCAATAATAGGATACATTCAAATCGTGCGGGAACAATGTTATAAAGATGGGTAAATTTAAAATTTATCCAGGACATGGGGAAAATATATACACTGCCAATACTTCTCATCACCTTCGCGCCTGTGATCATGCCTACTTTGATGTCTAATGGTACGAGGAAAAGACATTTTAAATGTATCCGTTCTAATATCTGTTTATTTGATTTGACGTACGTGATCTGATCTGTAATAGTAATTTGGGGCCTTTAATATTTCTTAAACATCCTCGGATAAGTAACTTGCCTCTATTGAGTAAAACTTAACCTATATTTCAACCTACGGTCAACTAGTGGCTTTCATACTACTTCTTCTAATGTTGTCGTTGCACTGCCACGTTGTTCATAACTTTTGCCAAACCTAGTTGCTCTACGTTGACCTCGATCTAGTACCAAAACTAAGCTAACCTCGTGAGGATCCCTTACATTCGCAGCGTACTCTTGGCGGGACCTAGTAAATTAATATAACCGAGATCTTTTACCTTCTCATTACATTTCCCAAGTATCCTTTTTATGAATCCTAGCTTTTTTTATTTTATATTTCGCAAATTTCATGAATGTATTTTCTCCTGGGTTATCGTAACACCCAAATATTTTACTGACTGTACGCTTATGTTGGTTTCCTGTATGGTGTAAGCTCGTTCGTTCGTTTATTTTCATCCAATGTTCCAATTAATTGACTATTCCATATGTTTGCATTGAACCTTCTTGTGAGCAATGTAATTTATGTTTGGTTCGAAAACCGCCGTCTGCGAAAAATATGGACTTCATAAACCTGAAGAGATTTTTTATTTTCGGCTCTGCTGTGGCCCAAATGAAAGTTTCACCTCAACCGCCATGTTAAAAGCATGTCATATCCATTAACTTTAAACTCCTGTGATAACGATGTAAATATTCTCTTAGCGTTAATGCTGTAGGGAAACTATTTTTCAAGTGTTAAACCATATTGCTGTTGGCGGAAAACGGCGCTTAATTTATGCTATATCACGGAAATTAAAATGTATTTCGTTTCAAGAAGTTTAATTTAGGTTACCAGAGCAAACCAAGCAAACATTTTTCTCGAAGCAGTAATATCTTATCAAATATTTATCATTCGTTTCTATTGAATCGCAGTTGAAATTCAAAACTGGTTCTTTAAAACTCCCTTCGGAATTCCTCTTAACATAAGTCGTGTTGGCGGACTATCAGACCAGGAATTCGGAAAACTTGAGTTCATACCCTGGACAAAACTCGTTTCATTTCAAGAAAGAGTTGTGCCTAAAATTTTTTGATGCACGTTTTGTCTGGTTGTGTGTAAGGTGGTGTGGGGGTCCAGACCTCCACACCACCTTAAAGCACGACCAGACGAAAGAGCGTCATTCATTGAGTATTTCTCGTGGGCGCAACACGTACAAGCTGATTAGCTATTCACTGTCTTATGCATTGTATGGTTTCCTCTAAGTTGATCGGTAGTCTTATGATAGTCGGTAAAGTCGCCAGCTGAAGTTCGCGCTCTTTCCTCAGAAACTATGGTCGCCATGTATACTGTACGTGCAATTTCATTTTAATTCAGTTCATTTAAAAGAATTATTGATTAACCTAATTGAGGAAATGGCATGGATTCTATATCTGCTGCCGGAATCCGGGTGTGCTCTCTTGGTAGGTGAAATTAGGAATTTTATGTTAGTCCTACTTATGATAAGCCTCCAGTCCATGCCGTAAATAATAAAGAATTAGCCTAGTTTAACGATCATTTTCCTTTTTTTGCTAATTGATGAGTACTCTACCACATTGTAGTATTTGGAGACTTAAATTGAGCGATTTCAAGATTGATTATCACATCCCCCCTGAATTGTATAGTCATATAAGTTGCAGAATTTTAGAAATGGCAGAAAAACGGAAACAATTCTCAGCGAAGTTGAAGCTTTCCGTTTCTCCTTTCGTTTTTAATAATTTTTTCTTATTGTTCTCGTCGACTTCTACTGCCCGGGCTTTTTTTTATTGCCCGCTCGGACCGTTTCATGTACCGAGGCGGTCATGTTGTTTTACGTTTAACGAGATTACCGAGAGTGATTGTCTTTTACTCTCGGACGACGTGCTTTGGAAAGTAATGAAAGAGTAATGGGGGTGATTTTATTTTGTATTCCCAAAGGGGACAGTGGTCCTTGAATTTTTGAACAATCGAGATTGCGAAAATTCTTAAAAAAAAGAGACATTTGACGAGGAAGTAAAACCCAGAAGTACGGAGAGATCATATTTTCTGCTCGCAGAGTGGTGAATAATACGGGGAAAAGCAATTTGTACTTCCTGATTCTTCTGGATATCCTCCTATCGCGCTTAATTTATGTCGGCCAGGTAAAAGGTATACGGAATGTTACAATGAATGGGAAGAAAAAAACATTTTGTTAGTTCCACTATCTTTCCTTTCAAAATGTTGAGCGAACTTCACAAACTTAAGCTTGAAATGACTTTTCAGGAAGAGTCACTCAGTAACATTATTTTGTTAACTGGTTAAAATTAATGTGCGCCAAAATAATTGGCACCATCCTTTCAGACCTCACGGACCACTGTACTCGCAGCTTTGAATCCCGCGAGCCACTTACTTTAATATTTTTAAAACGGTTAATAATTTGTGAAATAATGGCACACGTGTTTTGTTTATTGCTATAAAATCATAATAAAACTTTTAAAATTGTATGTTGTATTTTTTAAAAAATTCGGAATTTAAATATTTTCCAGAGAATACTTGTAAAACTATTTTTTTTGTTGAAAACCGGGACTTGGGGAAACGTTTATGCCAAAATGGTAGTCATCACCGGTTTGTAACGACCGGCGTCATTTCAGCCGGTGTTCGTTGATGGTTGCATTCTTTGGCGCCCCCATGATGAAATCGGTAGATGTTCATCCCCCAAAAGAGCCTAATTTGGCTTTGGTGCTGCTGATATGGGGAGACTATGACTCATTTTGTTTAACACCCCCCGCAGACTCCCGACCGTCAGTCGTTCCCTGACGACCGCTTCTCCACAGTGGTAAGGGTTGAACTCGCGGATGGTCGGATCACCACCGTAGTCGAAATCATTATCCGCCATAATGACTGCCCAACGGTGTGGTCCCTGGGATTTGTGTCCGGGCACCAAAAGCCACCTCTCCGGATTGCACCATAAACACATGCATACGTTGGCGACTCGAATTAGCCCAAGAGCCGCGCTCGTGGCCTCCCGTGGGCCAGGTGATATCCCATTTGCTGTCATCCCTGAAGTTTCCCTCGAGCGGGGTGTTTCCTTCACCTTTGGAAAATTAAGAAGCTCCTATCGATTGTTCCATATCACTGGTTTCCCATGGGAGCGGGAGCCCTGAGTTTCTCGGAAGGACGAATGTTAGGTAAGAGGAAGGTGGAGGGCCATGGGGCCGGGGAGGCTAGTGACGTGCCCACGGTCATCTAATTATGTCCAGTGTGTGGAGGACGTTGGTGGGAGCCGAAGAACGAAAAAATATCTGGTTTACGTTTGGCTTCAGTCTCAGCTTAGTATTCCTAGTGGAATTTGGTACGTTCGGTTTGCAAATCGTGGACATTATTTTTGTCTTTTGGAGTAACGCCTCGAACGTCTAAGAGCATAACATTTCCCTTTTAAGAAATACATCCTGTAATTTCTTTTCTACTTATACGTGTACGAAGTACAAAAGCCACCGCAAGGGCGTGTGGCGAGGGTGTTAGGACACCACCCGTAAAAGTGAATCGCCATTATTTTACTACATGGTGAACATTGTTGAAAGTTAATATTATATCCACGAGTATTTTTAATCTGTCTGAAATGAAATTGTTTTGCCACGTATGGTGTCTGCTCATGTGTGGGCTAAAATTGGCGGTTCAGGTAATATTTATGAGGGTGCCGACGAGTTTTCATACATATTATTATTAGGTAATCTACCGGTTAAGGTAGGTTTTTGGATGGACACAACTATCAAATAAATATTTTGTAACCCCGAACAAAACCCAATCCAGCAACCTAAACTACATCAGGTCCCACTTCATCTCTGTGTACTTCTTTCCTCCCTTCATCCCATCCAACATCCCAATCCTGTTCCTACCCTTTCCTCGCTTGCCCAACATTCTCCCCTCTATTACCTTCTTCAACATTCCACTACCGCTCAATACGCCTTTCATCCATTTTTCCTGCCTCCATAAGATTTCTCTCAACAAACCCCTCTCCTCACCCACCACTTCCTCATTTGTTTTCCTTTCGGTCCAATTCACCTTCTCCATTCTTCTCCACACCCACATTTCAAAAGCCTCCAATCTACGTCTATCCTCCTGTTTCAGTGATTCATATATATATATATATATATATATATATATATATATATATATATATATATATATATATATTAATATATATATACAATTTTTTGGAAAACCCACAAACGTGTAATATAAATTCACTGATAGTCATAACAAACACAGAAACCAAAACACACAAAAGAGGGAAAACTCACTGGTTCTCGAATTTTCGGTGGTCCAACCACCTTTCTCAAGAGGAATTAGGAACAGAACTCAGTTCTATCAGAACTCAGAGTTCTGAGAACTCAGAGAGAACTCTCAGAGAACTCAGAACTCAGAGTTCTGTTCCTAATTCCTCTTGAGAAAGGTGGTTGGACCACCGAAAGTTCGAGAACCAGTGAGTTTTCCCTCTTTTGTGTGTTTTCACCCAAGCTAGTTGATTTTTCGGGTACCAGATCTTCCTGGGAAACCATAACCGGCACAGGGAAAGGAACTGGCCCCCCTACCCTGATGTGTGAATATTCACTCGCCGTCGGGCTTGGTACACGGGTGAGCTCTACCAACACCTACTAAACCGACCTTCGGGTTGATTACTGTGTTTATATATATATATATATATATATATATATATATATATATATATATATATATATATATATATATATATATATATATATATATATATATATATATATTAATCCACTCCCTTAGAGGTTAGACCAAAGCGAAAAATGTCATTTCGAAACAAAACTGTTTCAAAACAAGTTGCGCATTCGATAATTGAAGTGGATTGGAACCACATTGGATGTTCCCCAGCTAACGAACGATGTTAAGTTTTGCTCTGTGTTTTCGAAGTTATCCATTTTCTTTCAGGTATTATACTTATTACCGTACTTAACGTACTATCATTTGTAACCCTGGTACCGTTTTACTGGTGTTACTTCGCAATGGCTTGACCACAATCCCTTGTTCATCGCAAACGGTTGAATTTACAATTTAAGAGCAGGTAAGCTACTCAATCTGTAATACTATGTACTAATGAGGTGTACAAAATTATGCAGATATGGATAAGATGGAGTCCAGATACTTGCCGCGTATTCCAAATGCGATCGAACTAGAGCAAAGTAAACTCTTTTACATTATTAATTAAAATTGCCAATTTTAATAAATCATGATATTCCACCATATCACGCCTGAAACTTCTCTTTTTATTCTTTTGCATTACTTCGGCATGCAGTGCAGGAATGCAGTCGAGCCCGTGGTAAGCTGTTTTGAAAAACGCCGACAGTGAAATTGGCAAATAGTGCAAAAAAAACAAAGGGATACCAAAGATCAACCAAAATGTGTAGGAAAATACCTTTCCTTCTCCAAACGTAGCCGCTCAATGGCATCTATCGCCATGCTGAGTTGAATAACCGGAGGTTGTCTCCCGAAGCATTAATTAATTATTCATTTTCACCGTTCCCTATTTGGTTTGAGGACGACGACAGCCGAGTAGATGATGTCGCCGTGGTCATCATTTACTCCGCCGTAAGTCACTGTGTGATCCCTTGCAAGCCACCACTCGGTTTAGCGACAGGGAGTGATTCCTGACCTAGTATGCAGCATCAAAATCCAATTTGCGCTTAAATGATAGTCACAAACAGAATACGAAAAAAATTAATAGATGGACGCTCGGAAAAATGTGCAGACAGCGCTGACTGGTTAAAGGGTGAAATTGAGACATCTACTACCTTGATCAAAACGTTCCCGGAATGTATTCAGAAAATTAAAAATACAAGTTTATTCATCTAAATCTATATTGTCCCCTTCAAAGTAATCCCCATCGACTGCAACACACTTATGCCAGCGCTTGATCCAATCCTCGAAACATTTTTTATATTCGGTTTTCGGTATGTCCATCAGTGCTTCCTGCGATTTTTCCATTACTTCCTCTCGGCTGCTAAAACGCGTTCCCCGTAATGGTTTTTTAACTCGATTGAACAGAAAGAAGTCACAGGGAGCCAAATCAGGTGAATTCGGTGGCTGTTGGATGGTATTTGTTGCATTTTTCGTCAAAAAATTACGAATAATGATAGCACTGTGCGACGGTCTCGACGCACTGTGCGACGATTTCTGGTCTCTTTCGGCGAATTGCTTCACGCAAACGTCTCATAACGCCCAAATAATACTCTTTGTTTACTGTCTGGCCTTCTGGCAAAAATTCATGATGCACTACACCGTTGTAATCCATGAAAACCGTCAGCATTGCCTTCTTTTTTGACTGAAAACGACGTGGTTTTTTTGGTCTCGGCTCATTTGGTGAACGCCATTCACTTGCCTGATGTCTGGATTGCGTGTCGTACTCATAAACCCACGTCTCGTCTCCAGTAATGATCCTTTTGATGAATGTGGGATCGGATTCAGCCTCGCAAATCATGTCTTTTGCGACGTCAACACGGTCTCTTTTTTGCATGAAATTGAGGTCTTTTGGCACCAACTTTGCTGCTACACGACGGAAACCCAAATCATTAACCACAATGTCTTGGGCGGATCCATAGGCAATGTTCAAGTCCTCCGCTATTTCTCTGATGGTTAATTTGCGGTTATTGACCAACATTTCTTTTACTTTATCAATTTTTTCACCGACTTTCGATGTCGATGGTCTGCCACTGCGTTCATCATCTTCGATTGACTCACGACCACTTCTGAACCGCTCGTGCCACTGGTAAACGACCGTTTTTTTTAGAGAATCGTTGCCGAAACACTTTTCCAACATTTCCAACGTCCGTGCGCCACTAAATCCGTTTTTTACGCAAAATTTATTACAAGTTCGTTGTTGCAAATTTAAATCCATTTCTGCAATTGTAAAAAATCGCCAACACACACAGAGATAGATGTACTCTTGGCTACGTAACTTTTGCAAATGTCAAGTTATGACACTAAGATTTAAAGGGAATATCAACAACAGATGTACCAATTTAACAAAAAAAACAGAACTCAAATCGGAACGATGGGAGCACTACACGGTGGTTATTCCAGGAACTTTTTGATCAAGGTAGTACTTTGAGTGCGTGCGTGCCCTGGTCTCCTTTCCTTGGGCGCAACTGTAAACGCGCGGAGGATCATTTTAGGGTAAATGAAAAATGAGAACATTTATAAGATGTTGCTCAATTTTCACCACCTTCACTAAGGCATTGTAGAATCCATCAGCACATCGTTAATTTTGGGATTTGGGGAATTAATGTAGCTATTCCAAGTATTAAGTTTCCGCACTTGAGTTTCAAAAATTCGCTGAGCAAAGTTAGATTATTTTTCCCGGGGCCACCGCTGATGTTAACCGTACTCAGGTGGCAGTAAAAAAAGTGGCCTATCATTTTGGAGAAGAGATAATTAAACCTTTTTTGCTTGTGTGAATTTACAGGCTATCCAAGTTATGCAAAGAGGAATGTACCATTGTAAACGTATATTGTAGAGGATATGTACTTGACTCGAAGATTTGCAGGAACATTGACATGCTCTTGGTCATGAGCTGTAATAACTATAATACTGGTAATGTTTTTACGAGAGTCAGATGTCATTGGCAATGCTGTTTTCCCTTCATTGATAGCAATATTGTTCTTCTGAAGAAAAAGGAATATGGATGGTCAGGGAATGAGTCTGTATAGGACAGATTCTTTGGACATTGGAGACTATGATGTCCTATTCTGCAGAGTAAAATGCTGGTCATCAGGGGTATATTATGAGCACGTTTACATCTAACCTCACAAGACGCCATGCGGACGTGTAGCAGGGGGCGTTAGGTCACCACCAATGAAATAATCTGGACGGAGCCGGACGGGTACTGGGGAATTAGGTTGGCTGCGCCCTAATTCTCAAAAAAGTCAGGAAAGACTTAACATAGGACTATTAGAAAGATACAGGACACGAGTTTTCTTGCGAAACCGAGGGTATTTATATATATATATCATGGCCCCAAATTACATTGGTACATTTGACCACCGAGCTAAAATAAAAGATATGGGTAACGTCACTGACAGATTCAAATATCTCTTATACGCAGACATGCCAACTCTCCCGATTTCAGCGGGAGACTCCCGATTTTTCCTTCTTACGTTCTTGATGAACTGTTCAAATTGTGTACTTAGCTTAACATGTTAATAAAGTGTGACATTCATTAAAAATTGGCAAAGTGTCATAAAGGGATTAAGGTGCCATGCAAATATTGTGGTAATTAAAAGTGATTACTTCGTGATACACTTCTAAAAATCTCCCGATTTTTCATTTTTGAAAGTTGGCATGTCCTCCCGATTTTTCATTTTTGAAAGTTGGCATGTCTGTATACGGTTCACAACCATTACCAAAGTAAACCCATGCCCCTGAATAGTTTTCATTAAAGATGTGACGATTTAATCAAATTCAACTTATATGGCAAGATGAAGGTAGGAAAGTATATATTTACGTGTGTTTCTTTGGTATATTAACAAGCAATATATAGTATACTAGCAAGTATATATTCATATGTATAACAAATGCATAACTGAGATGACGTCAGTGCGACACGCAGCATATTAGATTTAAACATAATCAAGTGTGTAGTGATACATTTTTGGAATCGGAGTAGTACCCTCCCGAGCGCCTACTGCGTCAGTAACACCGATGTTGAAAGTGAAACCTGCATTAAATACATCGGCGTCGCCTTTGCTCACAACCTCTCCTGGGTGAAACATAACACGGGGAATATGTGGACGAACTAGCAAAAAGTGTAGGATTTATTAGAAGAAAATTGGGGAAATGGGACGAGTATTTGAAAGAGAAATGTTATCCTTTGTTATGTCGTATTCGTGTTGTTATGTCGTATATCCGTTGTTGTATGTTATGTTATCCTTTGAAATGTTAAGCCTCGCATAGAAAAGTATTATTAAAAGTATTAGGGAATTATTGTCAAATTAGATCGCTTGCAGCGTAGAGGAGCCAGATTTGTGATACTTTTTTATGGTAAACTGAGTAGCGTATCAAGATTATTAGAGAAACAAGTTGGGAATCGCTCATGGAGCGAAGGTTAAATTGCAGATGAACTCTCTTACATAAATGGGAAGCAGTTGTCTTTAGCAATTATGTTGAAAATGTATTATCCCGATTGTACTACGGTAGGCGAGAATATATAAATAAAATTAGATTAAGTGTAGAACAGATAGATGTAAGATGTCATTTTTCCCTCGAACGATAAGGGATGAGAATAACGTAGTTCGACAGTGCTGTACTATATATTTCTTTTTTCATGTTAAGAAGCCTCGTATGTTGTCTCATCTAGCCTTAGTCATTGTCCTTCTTGTTACTAACAGACCCTCTCTTATGGGCAGAGAAGTATATCTCACTCGGGCATCGTTGTGCATGTTTCCGCAGTTATCTCGACATTGTCGTTCAATTACTTTACTCATATGTTGTAATAAAAAATAAGAAAAACGTAATTTTTGGTGTTGCATGGATGGTAAGTAATCACCCCCTGCCACACACCGTAGCGGTGCCTTGCGGGCCATCATGTAGATAGATAACTAGACATGACAGGTTGGCTCTCAAGGCGCGGTGTGGCAATTTTTTTAACGTAAATCTTTCCTTTGTAGCCCCATTGCTATGTTCTTTGTTTCGATGGTGTCTTTTAGCGGTTGATTGGCCCTGTTATCCCTTGGAGGTGTATGTTTAACAACAACAAAGCCTATGATACCCGTAATTTCACGTAGATCTGAGGTAGTATTAGCTTGTATTTCAGTGCAAAATATTTTGATTGTGACGAGCATTTTTTCTTTCATTAAAAAATGTGATAGCTCTAAAGTAGTATACAAATTATTCACTCAAAGGTAATTTCATTTGCTGTTTGATGTTTTTCGTGTTCCTTACTGTAATTCTGTGCACCAACTACAATCCATTTCAATGATTTTTGTGCATCTAAGACTCCCTGATCGAAGCAATAAGCTGTTTTTTTCCAATGGTTATTTTTTTCAGGAAAATCAATTTTCCTGACGAGAGACACGCGAATTACCTAAAAAAATGTTCTCCGTCAAAATAGATGTAAAACTTCTTGGAATTCTCCTTCAGAACTACTATCCATGATGAAAACTCCATTTGATTAAAAGGTATGGATGCACCTTGTGTAGAAAAAACATAGAAAAGGAAACATTTGATAATTAACTATATGTGGTTTATGGCATGGTTATCACTCGTTTGAGAATTCCACAAGTGTTACTTTTCATTGCAATGCCAATACTTATCACATATAGAAAATTCGTTTATAATATCAGCTTCGGAAAGAGTGAACTTCACGCTGAATACGCGTTAGAAATTATTGCCGCTTAGCATAGTAAAAACTTGAATCCTACATACTCCAGTGATCAATCGTAAGGCTGTTTTGATAGGTGAGGGTCGCCTAACACTGATCTCTATACATCGTGTGAAATGCACACATTAGGACAGGTGGGGTCTATTCCTTTCCTTATACCGCCTGTGATTTCCCAGAAAGTTGTCAAAATAATAAATTGGTTTGGATAAAATTGAGGGTGCTCAGAGGCGTCATCCGGGCCCTCTGGTCGTTAGCCCAGCGCTTTACAACCTGTACTACCTCGGCCTTAATCGCATAAAAAAATGCTCAGGGGGAGTGTGTACTGTTCGCGCCTGCTTGCGAGTAATTACTTCGATTGGTTTTAAATGCGTACTAGATACTTGGGCCGGGGAAGCCTCGACGAAAAGGAAATTTAAATCCAAAGTAGTGTGATTCCGATTAAGAGTAGCAATGCAGTAATCTATGAAGATTTTTTTTCTTTCTTTCTTGCTAGGACAAATTTCCATTCTGTATCTTCGTATTGTGCCAATAAATAAATTACCGCAAATCAACCGGAAAGATATCTTGCTGTGGTTTCGTAACTCCATTCCTTAGAGGGCCTATGAAAATGTACATTTTGGGTTATTATGCGTCAATTTCACTGTGGGTCACGCAAGCTGTAGTAGCACACCTTTGTTAGCAGTGCTTCATTTCTTTGGGTTGTGGTTGAAGGTTTGAAGAACTCTCCAAATGCATCTTGTACGAGAAGAGAGGCCCCTTCAGGCCACCAAGACCCGGGGAGGAAGAAAACCCGCTTGAGCAGGAGGGCCTCGGCCAAGTTTCACAATTGAAAAAAAGATATTAAAATGAAAATCATCGGAAATCGCGGCCATTTCCATGTATCTTTATATTAATGTATTTATGTACCGTGTGCTGTAAAAATTCTTGTACTCGAGCTATCCTTGCTCACGACTTATATCGGAAGATCAAGCTGCGGTGGCGAATTTGGTCTTACGTTAGACAAAATTGAAGGACTATGCAAATTAGCCAATTGACTAGTTGGAAGGAATCAATTTTGCTCACGCCATTGACGTTTTACAAGATACTTCATTTCGTGAAAGGATTCGATTTGAACCCTATCAAATCCATGGATTCAGCGGTATGGTTCAACCGAGTTCCAACCAAGTCCTAACTCCATCTCTAATATTAGTGTCAAAGTACTCTTTCATTTTGCTCTATATCTGAGGGCCGTCTACAAATAATAAATAAATATTTATGATAACAGAAATTATGTACACGAGTGATACCAATGAAGAAAATGATGATGGTCCTGAATCCCTTGTTGGGCGCCAGATTCAGTTGAAAAAACATTAGAGTTTGCCCGATAGTTGAGACATATCCGTCTAAAAGCGTGTCTCACTTTATCAAATGCAATACTCTCTATGTCAATGGAGTAATCGTTTCAGCTGATAT
Organism: Hetaerina titia; assembly: GCA_037158775.1. Lineage (NCBI taxonomy): Eukaryota > Metazoa > Arthropoda > Insecta > Odonata > Calopterygidae > Hetaerina > Hetaerina titia. The sequence continues at coordinate 38,213,703 of CM073771.1, forward strand.
AACGACAAATAACAAAAGTTTTGGTTTGTAAACGATCATAGACAATCAGCTGTTCAGAAAGAGGTAATTACATTTTTTAATGAGAATTTGGAGATATTAAATTAAATAATTGAAATTGAGAGATTTAGGATATTTATCTGTGTGAGATAAATAATGAAAAAAGCGGTAAACTAAGACGATTGAGGTGATAAAATATGCTCGTTGTGATTGGGGGAAGTGACCCACGCTTATCCGAAGAATAAGCTGATATTCTGTCGTGATGAAGTGTGGATTCTAAGGCCCTTGAGAAGCTGAATCCTTTTAAATATTTCTTCAGTTTTAAATAGGAAAAAAACGAGAAAATATTTGTCCGAAAAGTTAAATCGCAAGAACACGGCAGTACATTCAGGGACAGTGACAAAATCTTCAGTTGGGGTCATTCTTAGGGAATTTCATTTCAATGGAGTGAAATAATGTTATCAAAAAATTTTACTCGCGATACCAGTAGTAAAATCATGGAAGTACAAACAACTATAATCATTTATAATTCCATTTAGTGAAAAGGAATGCCATGCATGCCGAGGATGCCCAAGAGGTGTGCTAATTAATTGCAATTCTAATTATAGTTATTAAAGAACTTGCGAATAAAAGGTGTTATGCACTTTGGTATAGATACTCGTACGCAAAAGAAAGGAGCATCATTTTATCAGAAATTGACACGTTCTGGCGACGTGATTTAATTTACGTGTATTTAGATTAGTTTCGAATAATTCAGAAAATAAGGTCGATTGAATGGCATAATTATTCATTACAATTTTTCAGGTCATTACGTCTGGTTCTTCGGTCTTTACTCCAAACTACTTATAGTTTTAAGGCAAGACTTCAGGCCTTACCCTAGGATGACGCGGCCCTGAAAGTTAACCGGCTGCTCCATGTCGGATTGCGAGAGTATTCTTTCCCAATTCCCAGGCTATTGCTCTGAATGGTAGACTTTTTAGCAGGATGAAACCATGATTGATTTCTGTTCCTTTTTTGAAGTTCTTGACGAGTCCATAAACTTCCAACTCGTATTTCGCCCTTCTCTCTCAATTACCCTACTCCTGCAAGGGACGACACACACGGCCTTATGCTTATGGTCATGCTTTAGAGTGAGACTTCCAAGTTCACGTTCAGATGAAAAAGTTTCAGGTTTCGTTCAAATCACGTTCTTTCTAAAAAAAATGCAACTTCTTCTTTCATACTCGTAGTTATCGAAAATTGGAGCCTCGTTCGTGAACGTCTCTCCATGAACGGCATTCGAGCGAAACTTGGTCAATAGACTACCACAACAAAGATAGGTGGACGGATTTCAACTCGATCTTTTCTTCATTTTCATCTTGTTCTTTCCTAATCAGTGTCCAAACACCCTCTTCCACACGCCACTGGAATGTTTTGCGGGATCCCTTCTTTGCGCATGAAAATCGTGAAACGACATATTTGTCGTGCCACAGTGAAAGAGAGTCAAGCGAAGAGTCGAAAACGAGTTATTTGCCACGCCTTAATTCGTGAAGGAAACCTTAATTAAATCAGCTCAATGGAATCAATTAATCGACAACACGTACAGTCACATTGTTCTCCTCTTGGGGAATTGATAAAGGATTATTGACATAGGTTCCGCCGGGTGGCGAGAAGGCACACTTTGTGCTGTGGATTTTTGCAGATTTTCGCTGAGCAATCGAAACAAAGACGGTTTCCGACCTCCGTCTCCGTCACGCTCTTTGAATCATTCTCGTCTCTCTCTTTCCGCCGGAGCCTCCCCCCACTCCCTACCCCGTCATCTCACCCCCTCTCTCCTCGCCACCCTTGCACTTCATTCTCTCCCGTCGACGGTGGGGCCACGTGGTGGTGAATCCGACAACCTCGCACAGCAACAAGTGGACGGCTGGGCAGTGTATGCGGTCGCCGTGGCACGAGGCGGCTGTGTCGTTTTGGCTGTTCGTGTGTGGCTCACCTTGTCAGGAGCGGTTTTGCGAAACGTTGGAAGTTTTACGTGCCGGAACTGATTCTTCTTCTCAAACGTGGATTTGATATATCGTTTTTTTTCCCGTTCTTGTTGTGCCGTCCAATCTTGCACCCATGGCTATCGTCTGGAATTATCTGGTATGTTGGAATTGTTTTATTTTTAATTTCCCTGCGTTACAAGTGTTTGAAATTGCAGTTTTTGTCTTCACCGTTTGCGCGTTTGTTTTCTGTACGCGCGTGTTACTGACTTTAACTCATCAGCTGTGTACTTTACTTATGCCGTAATTTGGCATATCGTTATTGTTAAACCTACCAATGGAAGAAATAGAATGGATCAAGCATATATTATTTTCAGGACAACACAGTTCATCCTACTAAGCGAGAAAAATATTGGCTCTGTGTAAAAGTAAAAACAGATTACCGATAATAATAACTATAATGTAAAGTTATAATGTATATATAAAGCTAACTCGTTTTGTATGTTCCTCCAAAAACTCACGACCTTGAAATGTAAATATGTTACCAAGTCCTAATTTGGAAAACGTTGGTAGATTTTATTTAAAAATGTACTTGTAATGCTGGCCAGACGAATCGTGAATGTTATAGGTATGCTGTATATAATCCTTAGATTACAAAATATTGAAGCAACTACCAATAAATACCAATCGTTGTTCAATTCATTTCAGTTTTCTATCCACTGATTTGATCGTACAGGTGTAACATGGTCATAGCTTCAATATTTTTTTATAAAAGCTTCCCTCAGGTAAATGTTATGCTAGTAATTTGGTTGTTATTCGCTGGTAATATGGACTTCGCCACCGAATACAAACTAGACATTTCAATGAGCGGTAATTGTGGTAATCCGTTGTGACCCCAGGTAGTGTGTGTCTGAACGTTTTGTGATGCTGCGCCCGTGCGGTCTCGCAACATCTGCGAGTGTCCGCCACACGTGTTGATAGGGTTGCGTTGCGCACGTCGTCCATGTTTATTAGCCACGCGGCTGCCCGGCGTGGTCGTCCCTCGGCGAATGTGCTCTAGTTCGCTGTGCTCTCCTCCCCCCCTCCAAAACGCCGCTCCATCCGTCTTCCACTCTCCCGGATTTCCTATGACGGGTTCCAATCTCTTTATTTCGCTCCGTTGAACTAGACTTGTCTCCTTCTTAAAGAGCCTAGCCTTCGCCTCGTCTTCTCCCTTGTGTCGATTTTTCATCTCAAGTAAGGGTGTTTTGTCGTATGACGTCAATGGTTTTTCTGTGTTTTTTTTCCCGTACGGAAAATCATTATTTGTTCATTGAGGACAGTCGTAGTACACGCCACCGGCTTGTGATTTATCATGTGTCTAGATGAAGAAGCCCATCACCGTTGTACGACTATACAATACCCTGACAGTCGCACGCGAGGACTTAGTCTGAGGGAGAGATGCTAGTACATCAGCCATTCCTGCACAAATACGACGTTATTCGTAAACATGAATATGTATTTGCTCATATCCAGAAACAAACGTAAGCATGCACGCGTACGTGTCTATCTTCAGCATACAATAACGGGTGTGTTTGACTAAATCATTTAAGTTTTATTTATGATATGAAAAATGTCCGAGTGGTTGGGTTTGATTTGGTTGAAAGTTCGTGTCGTGCGAAGGAAGGAGTATAAGCCAATGTAATTTTGGGGAAATAATTCTCGTAAGTGTCACCAACCACATTGGGTGCTCTGTACTTTTCTAATATACGGTCTCCTCCAATGAGATCAACAGAGGATAGAAATTGAAGTACGACCGTTTCCCTAACGTTTTCTCCACGTGCGAAACGTGTGAGCGCGCGAGGTGTGTTCGTTCGAACATTTTGGGAATCGCCCTCCATTTCCACACGACGGAATGTTCCGATTCATTCACCCTCCCTCTAAACGGTGTCTTAGTATGCGTGATTTCTGTTCTGGAATAAATGTCACCCGTCGGACGGATTCCGCAAGACCGTAAGCCGCAAACACCACATCTACAGGCGTTTGGTGGTGAAATTTTCCCCGAAAGCCAAGAACTTAATCCCAAGTGATCTTTAATCCTCGAGTGACAGTTATTTAGACGGACATTATCAACTCAACCGGACTATCGATATATAGTTTGCCCTTCTTTCGAAGGGAGTCGTCGCGGAGATAATTTCCCCCTTTAGCCCAGGCACTGCGCTTGCCCTCGCGGAGAGATATTAATTTTTGCGCGCAGTAGGCGGTATTGAGGTCACAGTTCAGAGGGGTTCACTTTTGCAAAATTATGTTGCACAGTTCCCCGATCGGCGGGAAGATATTTTCGGGTGAAATTTTTCGCCAGCAAACTTTTTTTGTTGGAAAACATTATTTGAAAAATTCTTGCCGAGAAGTAGTTCTTGTCCAGAAACTAGGATGAGAGGCCTCAATAGTAAAGGGAAAGAGAAAGGAGAGTGAAACTAGAGAAAATTACGAGACTGTCAAATTTAATTCCGACACCAAAAGAATAATTGGAATTTTATAGTGTACCGCTATGTAAAAGAAATTGGTTCCAGCATTGATAATTTTAATATTCGTATTTCTCTTCCATAAATTCCTTACTATAACAATACCAAGGTTTGTCCAGCTACATTTTTTATGGAAAGCACCCCAGCCGTTACTCCTACAAATAATTCATGAAAAAATCATTATTCCCGTCCATTTACATAATTATAATCTATTTCTTAACTTCGCCTCACACATTCCTTACCTTACTTATTAAGTATTTGTTTATTTCGTTCCCTGTGAGCCTCAGCTAGGTTGTATGACACGGGGCGTTTGGATGCCATGTTTTAATTTGCTCTTGCTCATTAAATGAATGGCTGATGGCAATAAGGTGCTTTCTTTCCAAATTTCCGAGCGTCTTAGCCTTGCTTGCCTTCAGCAAATATTTCGCCTTTTACCCAAGGTTTTCGTGGAGGAGAACGTTGATGACTGTGTAACTAAGATCTGGTTTTTCAATGCTCGGCAATATTGTGAAGGAAGAGCGATCATTTTAATATGTTAGTTTCTAGTATCCGTTTCTGTTTAGATGGGTGGATTAATCTGCTTAGGTGTTTTTTAATGAAACGTCCTTCATCAGAATTGAGGATAGGATTGAGGCAAGCTCTAGTCGTATCACTATCAAAATCATTATTAGTCTCACGCGGTTTTTTTTGTTTTCCCGGAAGACATAAATGCACGAATTCCTTTGGTCGGGAGAGAAAATCGACCAAGTTTTGATTGTTGGTTTCATAATCGGACCCTTATTCGAAGCGGGAAGACGTAATTATGGGCGTCCACACCTTCTTCCGCTCTTCTTCCCTTGGCTGGTGTACTGAGTTAGACGGAGATTTCTCTCCTTGAGCGAGTCTCGATTTCTTCCGGCCGGGCCGTAAATCATTCTTTGGATCTTCGACCGCCCGGCCCGGTAAGAAGATTCTCGAGTTCCACGGCGTCCGGAGCAGCGTTTTGTCCGAATTTCCCCGATCCTTTCTCCCGTCTCCCCCCGCCTTTGCCTCCCTTTCCCCCGCCGCTACACTTTCTTCGGACGCTTGAAAGTCGGGTGATTTAAATTTCACATCGGACCTCCATTTTACCCCCACCCCCCTCAACCGATCCCACGACTTCTTCCTCCCTCCGTCCCTCTCGTCCCCACACGATTCCAAAAGCCTCGGGACTTTCAAGTTTCGCTAAATTATGGGCGAAGTAGTGATACTTCTTGTACAACGAGTAACATTTAGCGAAGAAAGGCTACTTGCCCCTACATCCCCCGAAACGCGTCCCCACGGCGATTTGAGGAGTATTGTGTAGATGTAGATTACTCCGCGGAATACAATTTGCGGAATCTCCGTCGACTGCCGGTGAACAATCAGGCTTTTGGTTCTTTTGATCAGTAAGGTCTCATCATTCAGGACCCACCTTAGAAGTATTTGATTTTTAATCTGTGTGCAAAGAGGATTCGCTATATATTTGCGTGAAAAAACTGAAATTTTTATGCGATTGCGAGAAGAACGTATTTTGGAGCCTGCATTAATGTGCAAACATTACACAAAAGACTCAAATATCCTGCAGGAATAATAATCGTATGTGTTTAGCGTAAACATATATTAAGGAATAATTCCAACCCCATACTATGTTGACATGACAGGCCATGGAGATGAGAGCTCAGGGAAATAAGACTATTGAACCATGAAACGCAGTGTATTCTTTTTCCTGCACACAATGCGCCAACAGTAGAAATAATTGGAAAAAAGTTCCCGAAATAAGTTGTGTTGGACAAAAACCGCCGGCGAACAGCTTCAGGTGTAAATTGGAGACACTCTGCCGGTGTTTATACGAAAAGTATTGTGCTAGGGCATGAAGTGGATTATTGCTGCATGAAAATGGAGATGGTTCTACTTTCTGTTTATCGGGAGTGCGTGACTGTTGTGTTTTCGTCGAGCAGTCTAAGACGGATTCCCCCTCAAATGCTGAACCTTCCATCCTAAATGCGAACGTTCTAATTGTCAACTTTCTCTATTTTGATTTAGATGTCATCCATGTCTTTTTTATGTATAGTCTCGGTTATTATTTGAGGATTCTATTTTACGCTCATTGCTTTCCGAAAACTTTTGTCCGTTTATGTATTTCTTGGGTTGCAATAACTTATCTATTTGGCGAATGAAGTCTTTTCTCCTTCCGCATCTCATTTTGGTAAGAGTGAGTTTTAGGCGTGTAGAAATTTTTAATTTTTGTCTTTAACGATTTTTGAGGTTCAAAAATCAATTCTATTAAATGTTGTTCCGTTAAAAATCTTACAGCTCACATTCTCGTTAATTGTGTACTGTATTGAATGTTGTCTGAAATGGCTTCGCGGCACTGAATGACCTTATTGAGTAGCCAAACCTTCGTGTGATAAGCGTTTCAAAAATAAATATTTCCGACACGGATTCACATCTATGAGTCGAAAATGAAAGACCTTTTAAATAAAAAAGTCAATCGTTTTTGTGGGGATTTAGTGTGGAAATATAATAAAATATCGAGGACCAAGATTCGTGCGTATTTTATTCAAATATAATTCGCGTGTCCCTTGCGGGACTCGTGCTCACTGACCAAAAGGGTACGAAACATTGAAATCACCGTAGTTATTGGTACCGACCGGCCTTACACTTCATAGTTTTAATTACCTTTAGACCACGAGTCGTTGCCTGCAGCTCCGCACTTCTCCATATTCCTTCGCGTGAGCATAAAGGCATGTAAGTAGGAACAGGAGTAGTAGATGAGCAGTGCATCGTCACGATGAGTGTCTGCGGTACGTGTTCCCGACGCCCGCCTTCCCGTGTCAATACCCATCCTAAGCACACAGGCGTTCGGTGTTGGGAGTGAAAAATGGTGCAAAGGGATGAGGTGAGGGGCTCTCGAGAATGACCGAGTCCTTCACTCATTCCACGAGGGAGTGAAAAGCCCAATGCAGGAAAGGATGATTTTTTTTTCGCCAGTACGGCGAAAGGCTGCCTGGACGGGTGAGGTGCGGAGAGAGGCTAGGGAGGGAGGGGGAGAGAGAGAGAGGTGGAAAGGCAGCATACGTATTATACCTGCGACGTGGCTGCTCGGGACCGTGGGACGGAGGTACGGTGGAGAGAGAGAGAGAAGGGGAAATGCCATGAGCGCACGGCAAGGCGGAATAGCACACCCACATCTCAATATAATGCCCGATCACGCATTCCAGCTCAGCAGACGTAGATTCCCCCACTGGTGTCGGAGGTGTGTGTGCTAGGGTACAAATTTTATACACTACTGCCTCATTAAATAGTGCATAGCACTGACACCCACACATTATTGACTCCTAGCGTCACCCTGAAATGTTTTAATACACCTCCCCAAAGGATCACGCTGAGAAAACAATTTATTAAATGTTCTTGAAATGAAGAATTATGAAAACTGAAGTCGTAAATATGTTTTTTTTATTATTCACTCTGGAATAAAATTACTCTTAGGTTACCGTGGTGGTTTATTTAACTTTGTAGAATACAAGAGAACCTCTTAGCGTTGGGTTGATTTAATGATTTACGTAGCAGTAATCCAATAATATATTTTAAACCCCTAATAGTGTTAGTGTTCAAATTTTCCAGACACGCTTGTTTTTCGTTATTTTAGCATTTGATAGGCTTGTTGAATTTTGCTTGTCAAATAACATCCATAACTGCCACCTTTTCCGTCAGTTCTACCTCCTAAAATGTGCATGATATATTTTCCCTGGTACATATATTGTTAAAAGATGGCTCACCACCGTGTTCTGATAGATGAGCATCCGTTCTCGATTTACATCTACACGATGTCGATGGAGTATTCGACCGCGCAACTTTCATATCTGACAACAATCATTTTACCCACCGGGCTTCCCGAATCGGGGTTACTAATAGTTAATTTTGGACCTTTCAATCTGCAACATTATGTGAAATACAAAGGAAATTGAGTCGGAAACATCCGCTTTAACGTTGATAGGGCGCAAAGCCCGCTTTCCACACAACCCGATTCTATTTGAGGCGCCATTCCAAGTAGCTACTGATTGTAATTACCTATTCGCGCCAGCGGATTTATATCGATGAGTTGAGTTCGATTTCGGAATGCCCCTCCGAGTCGTTGGTACCTATAATTTTCGTCCCGTTGTATCTCCGTGACTGTTAACAAGTCTTGGAACTAGGTTGAAAGAGCAAGCGGTCGACACATTCAAATGCTTGCTTACATTTGAAAATGTTGAGCGTTGAATAAATTGTTGAGTCTGAAAACTGTCAACAATTACTCAAGTTTTCTAATAATTGTAGGCGTTTACAATGCATAACAATACGGCGGTGCTGTGTGTGACGACATTTCTCGTCTGTATGGTCGGTTTGAGTTATCTGCCAATTTTCTGCACGCTAATAGAACATTGTTATGTTGCGTTACGATTTCCGCCCAGGTTCTGTTTTCCATTGGTTCGACTTTATTTGCTCGCTAGGAGTAGTCACTTGATGGACGGCTATGCGGTCGGAACTGCGCCGTTCACGCTGGTAGGAGGGAAATCGCTGGGCCAGCGATGTGGCTTTCGCCACGTCCTCATGGGCCGCGCGCTTGGTGTGCATCACGAAACTCACTCGGAAAGACAAAACGTGGCCAAGTGTCGCGCACTTTAGCATCGCGTCCATGGCGAGGCGGGCCTAAGGTGCTCGCTCGGATAGCTAGCTAGCGATGGGCTCGCTCTCCCGTCCCGTACCACTCGCCTCCTCCAATCTTTCGCTCTACCTGCTCTATTTCTTCCCCGCGGTCTCTGCCAGGTGGGCCCCCCCACCCCAGCCTCTTTTCATCCATCTAGGTCTCCCACGCCCCCTACCGCGAATCCCCCCTCCTCTCCCGGAACAGGCCTTGCCTCCGGTGATCTGGGCCGTCGAGGGTCCGATCTCGCGAATGAAACGGTACGCAAAGGGAGAGTCTCCCTCCCCTCATCTACCTCTCTCTCCCGATCCCGCTGTGTGGCACCCACGCCGGGGGGACGTACTTCGTCGACGGCATGATGTTCTCCATCTTGAGTAGTTTTCGGTCCACCAAATCGAGACCGCTCTGCGGGAAAGTGTGCATTATGCGCCTTAAAGCTCAAGGTAGCGATATTTTAAATCATGCCCCGGGTTCCAGGACTGGGAGATTCGAGTTCCGCCCAGTCGTAACGCCCTCCGCTTCATTCGGTCGTAGGAATGACGTAGCCCATTGATGACTTCTTAAGCATTGTTTTTTATTTGTGATCCTTGAGTTAATGCACTTTAGCCGAAAGGGCGTAGGGTCTGTTTAGGTACAAAGCAGATGACTGGACGTGAAATTACCTGGTGTACCGATTTCGGAACTTTTGCTTTCGCGAACTTAGGCAAACGCAAGGGTGTTGTACGTAAATCCTACATAATAAATAATTACATCGGAATTGGTGGTAACAAAATAAATTACGATGGTTTAAACAGACCCATTCCTCGCTAAAAACGATCCCTGGTTTAATGAATACTCGTATTAAGGATGCATTGGTCTTCCAGTTCTATGGCTTTGGTGGATCTAATGATATATTTTCACTATTGAAAAATCCGGTTCAGACTGACGTGGGGTCAGTGGAAGCCCGTTAATTAAAGGGCTTTCAATTATGACCTAATGCTAGTGGGTCTAGTGCACGATGGAAAATCACTCCAATTTCCGGCCCGATGATATCGGTCTTTATAAATTCTCTCGAGGAGTGGATGGTTCGAATTTGTGTTCGGTGGTGGATGTTTCATTTACTTCCTCGTTCCGTGTTCGACATAATAGATTGACCCTAAAATGCACGCAGGTACCTGGGATATTTACCAAAGGGGTTTATCCGTGAAGTCCCAGAAGAGATCTCCTAACAGGTACTGAAATTTTCAATTCTGATACTCCGGGTTTTATAAGTGATTTTTTCTACCGGCCCTTAACTGTCACATATGATCGAAGGCATTATAGAAGTAATTGGATTTCTCCATAAGCCAATTGGTTACCTAATCTTTGACTAGCGAGTGGTAGCAGGATTGACAAAAGCGTGTTGCCAATCAATTCTTACTTTTATCAAGCATTCACAGACCACAATGAGTCCATGTTGCGCAGAAGTGTGAAGGTTTGAATTCATGGGAATTGTTCTACCATTAGAAAGTATTTTTTCTTACCTTGTAACGAATTTCATGTCACTGCTTCACTCGGCGTTTCCTTGAATCGATTCGCTCAACGACGTTTTCCGTTACCACTCGGGTCGCAACGAATTTAACTTGCCTGGCAATGACTGATACCGTAATTGAAAGTGGGTATGAACGGACGTATTATCCATTAGTATTCTCTTGTAAGCGTGGAAATCTGTAATGTGTTTGAATTCCGTCAATGTCCAATCTCTAGAATAAAGACTCCACGCGGTGAAACATCCCGGAAATCCCCGAATAAGCAGTTCGGCATCCAGCTTTCTTGGCTCCACTCGAGTTCGCGTGGATGAGTCGTACCTTTTCCGGAATTTGCGCATTTGATATTTGACACCTGGCGACAAGGCGCAGAAACTGCTAATTTAGGGTGGATTGGAAGTTTAAACATTATGGAAATCCGCGGGTAAGTCAGGAAGTTAAAGATTAAATCTATATTAACCTGGAAAGTGAGGGGTTATAAATATGATAGTGTTATTGAAAATATGGGATTTTGAAAGTAATGATTTGACGATGTGTTAGCAATTTTTCGATCTTATTATGCTGCTTTGTGAAATGAATAATATCGTCACCGTCGAACCGCAAATATCCCAATTTGTTGTAATCCATTTCTTGAACTTCGTTACGACGAGCCTGATCGACGTGGCATTACTGCTTCCAATAGTGTACACAGTTTTTTTTTTGAGAATTAAAATGTAAAATTTTACCTTTGTATGTAAAATGTAAAATTTAGATGGATAACTTTAAATTTTAAATATTATCGTTTTGACCTGTAAACCTTATTAAGGAAAATCATCAATCTGTCGTGAATCTTTACGCTGCACCCTAGTGTACGATGACAAAGGCATGGGTGGATCATCTCTACAAAGAAAACCTTTGTCAAAGGACAAGAAACTGTAAAAGTAATTTTAACGGAGTCACCCGCTATGTGTGCATTATAATGCAACCATTTCAGAGAGTAAAAATCATTCGCCTTGACCGGGATTTGAACCCGGATCCCTCGATATCCGGCCGAGTGCTTTAACCACTTAAGCTACCGAGACGTCCTCTTCCTTTAAAAGCCCCCAAAATTTCAGAGTGTAAGAGGACGTCTCGGTAGCTTAAGTGGTTAAAGCTCTCGGCCGGATATCGAGGGATCCGGGTTCGAATCCTGGTCAAGGCGAATGATTTTTACTCTCTGAAATGGTTGCATTACTTTGTCAAAGGATTTTTTTCGAAACGGAATCTCTCGATTTCAGAAATCTCATCAACACTCTCCGAGAAGGAAAGCGGCTTGTTGGTTGTCAGTGGCGGTGAAAAATGTTCCAATCATTTTCGAACACATTGGTGGAAATAAACATCTTGATAGAAGTATGTAATGTGACGGTTGTGAAAATAATAAGATTTGTGAAATTAATTTTAAGACGGTTCCAAATTAGTTGTATTATAAATTGTATTAGGAGTGTTAATTTGGTGTCCGTCGGAAACCTAACTTAAACGCGAGACTAAGAAGTAATAATAAACCTTTTTCTGGTATTTTTCTCACCCTGTCCATACACGTTGTGTCCAAATTCATTACAGTGATCCTTTTGAAACTTCCATAGACGTCAGAAGGCGTCGTGTCAAATCGTATGAATCCTGTTTCTTGCCGAAGACTGTTTTTAATAATGAAAAACTATTAATTTAACTATTGTTTGCTCAGGGGTGCCATTAACCTTAAGGGGACAGAGATGACCCGACCCTAAGCGGGGATATTCGATTTCGAACCTCGATTCTGTCGAACGCCATCGTCGCGGCGGATCTTCGCTCATGAGTGCATCGATGGAAGTCTCAATGTGCAGATTCAATCCACAAACACGTTTCGGGCGCGTCGGTCAGGCCACGTCGCACGCGTCCGCACGGGAGTCACCATCCGCAGTAAACGCTTTCGCTGCTCGGCGCGTGACTGCGAACCTGTCGGGCGAGACTTGTCAAGAGGAGAGAAAGGGAAACGGCCGTTAGCAATAATTGGCACTCGAATGAGAGGCATCGCCCCAAGTAGCAGAAGTGGAGTAAATACCCGGGCCGAAAGTGAATCCGTTTTCTCGAGTGCGCGTGAGATGTTCGGGTTTCATTTGATGAAAGATGTTCTCGTTTGGGTGGCCCTCTGAGAATTACTCGTGGTTCCCTAACTCGGGACTTGTTGTCCAGTTGTTTTCGACCTTGAAGCCTTTTGACTGGGCCGCAAACTCCTATTACACGAGGTAATGATATTGATGATGGTATCATTGGTCTTAGTCCAATATTTCAACGATGTACATGTATTTGGCGCCAGAATAAGTAGTTTGGGAACCTATGCCCTACGTAGCGTGTTGTAGGCTCATGTCCTATGCTCATAATCTCGATAGGTTACGTATCAACAGGTTATCAAGACGTCAAAGCGAAATTTATTCACTTTTACGTCTTGAGAAGTTCTCTCCCGCCCCACGCCCATGCGACGACTTGCGGGGTATGATGTAGCTACAGAAACGTTTCGTGGGGCCCGTTCCTCAGTTGGCACGACTATTGAATTTACAAGTACCTGTAGTTGTAAGGCAAATGTTGTTGTCTCTCCTTGATAACACTTAGTCCAGTCAATTTTTTCGCTCTGTGTTTTATTCATGATTGTTTTCTTAGGAATTTAATATTAACTTTTACCTTTGAGGAACGAGCCCTTTTCATCTACATCTACTCAATACCCCGCAAATCACCGCAAGGGCGAGTGGCAGAGGGTGTTAGGGCACCACCCGTGATTTACAAAGAAAAAAACCGCATGCAGAAGCCACAAATTTATAGCCCACAAACTTAACATGGTAAATATTCATGCAAGAGCCCTTTCACCCCACACACATGCAAACCCACAAACTACCAACAAACATACACATGCATCTACATTTAAACCTAATATCTTCGAATTTTTAATTTTATGGTTTTACCGTCTCCAAGTCAAGTACGATAGTAAAGAGTCCCCGAATCTCAGCAAGTCCGAGTGGAGTTATGGTTGAATTTTAACCGGGGAAATTCCTTCATATTTTGTTTTCCCCAAGGTTTTTGGTCCTTCCTTCTATTTCCAAAGGGTGTGGGAAGGACGTAACTTTTGTGTTTCCTTTCAAAAACTTTATTTTGAAAGTAAAAACATCGCAAAGTGCAACCACTCTCTTCTCTTTCAATATTTTGCTTGTTGATGTCTACCCTTTTACTTTCCGTCCCCCGTTCATTGATTGCAATGGCAGGACGTCAGTTTAAAGCTGTCACGTGGGATCTGAATGTTCCAAGTGAACTAAACGAACAGGAAAAAATAGTCTCGCGAAAACGCCCTCTTGGTGAAGGTTAGGTGGACACGGAAGTGCGCATCTCAGGTCATTCGCTTTGTGGGTCTCGAAAGTACCTGCCTTTGTGAAACTGTTCAGAAAATTTCCTTCCCTAAGTTTACTTCTTGAAATAAGGAAATTGTTAGATCCTACACTATATCGGCAGATTAAACCATACTTATAAAATATAGGAAATATATGTATTGAATTGCACTTAATCTTGTTAATGTCCACTTCCATATCCCTTTAATCATTGTTAATATCACTTTGTTAATTCCACTCCACAGAAAGCTGAATTTTTTCTTTCCGTAATGTATAAGATCCACAAAGTGAAGCCTGAAATTACGAAGTTGATAGGAAATAGTGTCCAGCACCGTCATAATTAGTTCACGTTCTTCTCATGACCACTTTGGTATTCCAAAAAAAACCAACAATTTTGATAGAAAGACGTTGTCTTCCGCTTTTCCTTATATGAACACAATCGCCGACAGTCGTATCCGCCCCAGTGCTGATAGAGTAGATCGCAGAGTTTGTCGTACTTGGAAAAGAATGAACCATGAACAGTTTTTGTTGGCGTATCTTTCGTTGTTAACACCTATTTGTGTTTGTAAAAAGTGGCTCAGTAGTTCCTGCGATTTTCATTTTTTTGTCTTGTTTTACTTCCAGTTGCCATTATTTATTCCCTTTTTTATTTCGATGAAGGCTATTCTTTCGACCGTGTTTCTCCCTGTCCCAAAAGTATTTTTTTGAAACCCGTCCAATGCTATTCTTTGGTGCTATGAGTTAGATTAAGTATGCGCGAAGCGCATAAAAAATAATTTGATTTTATGCCGAAATTATCATCGTACATTATCTGCATCATTTATCGAATGCCGTCGTTAAATACCGCCATAATTCAACCATCTTGCGAGAGGTTATTAATACGTTTCACTGAAGGCAACGACCCACATATATTCCACTTTAATGAGAAAAATTAGTGATGGGAAATGAGGTCTTTCGTATGTAGCCGACCTTGTTGGGGTAATTGAATTGGAAAACTTTGAAAGCTAGGAAAGTAGTCTGCCCTTGACTTCGTTTATGGCACGTTAAGGCTTTTGAAGGGAGTTTTGCATCGGCCACACTCGGGAGTGATCTAGGGTAATTGATTGGCGGTGGATCCCACATTTTCTGCCGCGGGTAATTAAAATTAAGCGAGGCCATTGGCCGTGCGTGTTGACGTTCCTCGCTGGATACCCTTCTGCTTGCCGACGGTGCATCGAGGCGCGCCTCCTTCCCGCACCACCCGAGCGTAGCTTTACCTCTGTCTTCCATAATCTTCCTCTTCCTTCGCTCACGCTGAGATTCTTTTTCATTCAGTACGAGCAGTGTGGATCTAGTTAAAAATGATATGGTGCCGCTTGCATATTGAATTCCTTCGTACATCAGCGTTCAACTTTTCCAATATCGAATTTTAATTTTTGAGACACGAATAATTTAAATGTAGGTGTATAAGGCTGTGTTAGTGTTTTTGCTATAGATTTTACATATACGTATGAATATGAGACTTGGAGGGAGTAGGAGAGTAGTTAAGTGCCCAAGATCATTCCAGGTATTTGCGAATGGGGATGAACTGCTTAACTTTGAAGTACCTGGGTTCTATGTGGATACCTAAGGTCAATAGTTAGAAAAAATTGAGTAGCTTCAGGGGTGATGTGGTAGAAGCCGAACATAATGAATAAAAAAAGCATCTCATAAAAGAACTACCTGCACTTCATAGGTGTATTCTACCGGTTAAGGTAGGCTTTGGATGGACACGACACACAACGATACCACGTTACAATTCCTTGCCTTTCCTAGCAAAACACATTCACACATCCGACACTATTGTAAATCCCTATTCGACTCCGCATACTTCTTTCATCCATTACGTCCCGTATTTCTATCCCATTTTTGGCCCTTGTTTGCATTACGTTCTCCCCTCTGTATACCCCAGCAACCTTCAGTATCCCATCGCCAAATGACATACGTTCGTACTCTGTATCCATCTTTCCTGTCCCCGTTGGGTTTCTTCCAGCAATCCCCTCTCCTCCCCCACCATATCTAACACTTCCTCGTTTGTTTTTCTTTCTATCCATTTCATCTTTTCCATCTTTATCCACATCCACATTTCAAAAGCCTAAAATCTATAGTATGTCTACATCTACTTAATACCCCACAAGCCGCCGCAAGGGCGTGTGGCGGGGGGTGTTAGGGCACCACCCGTAATTAAGAAAAAAAACCGCATGAAAAAGCCACAAACTTATACCATCCAAAACAAAACACGTCTATCATATTGTTTCAATGATCATGTTTCCACGTGGTACAAAACCGCGCTCTAAATCAGTTTCGATGAGACTTTTCTTTACGCACATCCTTACTCAGTGCCCCTGCAATCGATTCTCTCCTCTTTGTGACAGTGTCTTTTCCTAACGCAATTATTTTTCTTACGTCCCTACTACTTCGACTATTTAGGCCCAGAATACTTCCGATGTAATACCCTCACTAACCCATGTTATCTGTTTTGTAAGATATCGGTATTTATTTTGCTTTCCTTGCGCAGTTGATAAGGTGCTTCTAATCTCGCTTAACACATCATTTATGTTTACTTTGGGAATAGGGAGCTTTTTTCTGTTCCAAGATACTTTCTACTAACGTGGTTGGCCCTTTCACGAATTTGAAGCGCGGTAATTTTTAAAAAATGCGTGATATAGCAGAATATTTTTACAACCAGTCATTCATACACGATAGACGACCGTAACTCTTCGCTTAGTGTGGAGCTGTGGATATAGTATACCACCTGCCACTCATCATCTTTGTAGCTCGTAGTGTATCAGGAAGGCGAGAAAAATAAGAACTTTTATATCCTCTTTCCGTGAATTCAATTTCTTTTACACACTTTGTCCTTGGAATGATAAATCCTGGACAACCATGCGTTATTCTGGCGGGGAATCCATCGCATCGCCTAGTTATCCCCTAGCCTAAAAATTGGTTGCAGCTATGCATATTCGTGGCGGTGGTGATTGCACTGATATCAGCATGACCCTGGCGGTGTCACGGCAATGAATCAAGTAGACAGATCGTATTGTCTGCCTGCATCGCTCGCCTAAATTTATGTCGCATCAATATTAATAGTCCTGCGTACCCTAGCGTGGACTCAACAGCGAGCGACTTCAGGAGAGAGCGAGAAAAGGTTTTTAGATGTAGTCTCAAGAGGGTTGTTGAATCACGAAATCTCTGCGTGTAGCAAAATGCGAAGGCTTTCTCAGAACTAATAAAACTTCCAAAGAGTCCACGGACCGTGATTGACTGGACGTGCTCTTTTATCGTCGAAATTTCGTTTGTTTACCTTTTGTGTGCTGCGTTCCCGAACTTTCTCATTCGAGAATGTCGGATAGTATCTCTCGAGAGTAGTGCGTGCGTAATGACGCGTGGTCTTCAATCTTCCATTGCTCGACCGTGGTAGGTAATTAGTCTTCCCGTTTCTTCGTTCATCAACGGCGGTCGGCAACGCTTAGATTTACGTTGCCGGCGTCCATCTGTTCATCAATTAAAAAAATATCAATTGAATAATTTTAATTTAGTAATCACAATAAAACTGGTATATCGGTAATGGGGTGAAGTGTGGTACTTATTTATTAAAATGACCTCTTTCAGAACAGTAATTTCTTAAGTCGCCTCTCCTGATTTTATTGGCGCAATTGCCATCCTTCAAAGACGACTCCTCTCCTACTCTATATTTTTTCCCTATTTGAAAACGGCTTCTTACTTAACAATACTTAGCTTCGCTTTATCCAAAAAAATAGCAGGGTTTTACTCCTGAGGTGCTACCTGCTCGTGAGGTACCATTCTCCGTTCTGGCAACGCTTTTGATCATTGGGTTTTGTACGCTTTGTACGTACATTGACTTGCCTAATGGTAGGGCCCAGTAACTTTAACGCGCATGCTTTATATTTGCAATTTTATCATGCCCCATTTCCTTTGAAAGAATTTCTTCAACCCAATGATTTAATTAACAGTAGCATCGCTTTGAAGACTCTCGATCGTCCTATAGTGATACAGTTTTACTGCATGCGGCCCGCCGTCGTCCTCTCCGAGATGAATGGCAAATGAAAGCCTCGTTATGCATTTTATTTACAGCTTCGTTCTATCCTTGAGCTAGTATTAACATGACGGAAGTAAGCAGGGCATTTGACTGAGAATTGCATCAAATGCGCAATTATACTTTAACTGGTGGAGGTGTGATGATGCACTTTGCACTCTATTCTGAAAGCATCGTGGTTGAGACTTAAAATGTTTTTTAAACATCTCGCGATTCAGTAATTAGTTCTGTGGCACACTTTTTGTTATTTCATTGATCTTGTGCACATTATGAAACCTTCTGGTGGTGCCGTCGAGGGAAAGGTGAACGGCGATTACTAAAGAGGAAAACCCCTGGTGAAGATGTGGGGAATATATTTTTAGCGTGAATATACCGGATTTTTGGTGGACCCTGGTACTGCAGCACACTACTATACTCTAACCCTTAAATAACATGGCGCAAAATAGCATTTGACCCCAAACTACAACATATTTAAAATAAAAGAAGTCACTTGGTAATTCCACTCTTCATTAAAACACGACCTGGCTTTCGACGTCTGACGTCATCATCAGATGATGATGATGCGACCTAATAATGACGTCCAACGCCGAAACCTAGGTCGTGTGGAATTACCAAATTACTTCTTTCATTTTTAATATGCTGTTTAAATTTCATAAAGTTACGCCTGAGGTAACAAAAAAAATCCCATGCTACAAATCACGAAACTGATTACTTACAGGCTTTAGCTCTGCGTACTTCTAGTTCCCATTAATTTCGTCCAAAATGCCTCTTTTTTCCCTTTCTCTCCCTTGTTCTCCCAGCACTCCCCCCCTCTTTTACTGTCTTCGGGATCCCGTTGCCTCTCAGAGTCTCCTTCAAAGAGAAGAAATATGTAAGCATTAAGAGGTTATTCGATAGGAAAATTGAGTGGAGATTCCTAAACAAATAATATGATTGACGTCCAGTGTCGTTATTATTTCGTCCGAGTTGGTAGCGAGAACAAAGTTCAATGCTTCGGTTCTGCCGAAATTGGTTGGATGAGGTGGAGTTTGGTTCAGGTAACTCAAGCAACGTCTTAACCCGCTCTCACGTTTTACTCTAAGTGATGACGTAAGAATGCAATTTGAGTAACGGTGATTGCCGCATGAACGTCGGTCGAGTTCACCGCGGGAACGAAAGGGATCCCTTCATCTTTTCCCGGAAGCTAGTGTTCTGTCTTTGATGGATACCTCGGGCGGTTATATTATTATTTACGGTGAATTATCGCGGAGGAGTGCGCGCACAACAAGGATGCCACGAATTCTCGGAGGATAACCAACTCTCCCATCCTCCTCCCAGACGAAGTGACGTGTCGGCGGCGGCAAGGGTCCGGTCTTGATCCCCTCTCCACCCCCTCCCCATCCCACGGCCCTCACGAGGGACCAGGTGAGAGCAGCCACGGAACCGTTGGCCCTTTCAAGTTTCACAAAGGCGTGTTCGCGGTGTTTGTGTGTGCGGGACGATGGTTTTCTTCCCTCCTGTTGCACTCGGGCGCCTCCCCCGACGCCTACCTCTCCTTCTCCCATTCGCCTCCTCCTCCTCCCCCGAAAACTACTCCACATGAGTGCGACACGCACAGCAGTTCGTAGCAGGTCCCGCGACCCGTGGGCGGATCTCCCCTCTCTCTTCTCTTCCCGAACGAGGCCGTATACCGTGTTTGTCACGAGTCGAGGATGATGCTTGCGTGCGCGGGTCGCGGGCACGTGATAATCAGTTGCAAGAATTGGGCAAAATTTTGGCACTTTCGTTCCAAGTTGCTCCAAATTTAAAGCGTAGCTCAAACATACACACTGTTGAAGAATGTGGGTGGACGTGTGTGTGTGTTGTTAGGTGTACGTGTGTTAATGTACATTCCCAGGTGAAAATATACACAAAATTGTATTTATGAAGATCAAGGTCCGTAAGATGCTCGTCCTTGCGGCGGGTCGGGAATAATTTGTGGATTTACTAGTTCATTTGAATCTACATGGTAGCCTGCAAGCCACCGCTTGAGTTTGTGGCAGGGGGTAAATGAATACCAGAATTCAACACTGGAAAGTTTCCCAAATACTAATTGCCACACCTGGCATTAAGAGCCATCTTGTCATATTTATTTATCTATCTTCATTATAACCTGCAAGCCACCGCTAGGATAAGGGGCTGATTATTATTCGCCAGCTATTCAACATAAGAAATTATGTTTTTCTTAATTTGTAGTTCTTATATACATGTATGCACACACAAATGCATGTATATACATGTGTATTTAAGTATATAAAAATACATGTATATACATATGTGTATTTTAAAACACATTTTTATTTATATATTTTTACATATTAGTATGTGTGTGTATAAAAAAGGAAATATTTTTACTTTCGTGATCTGCTCAAAAACCGCCTTCCCCACATGTCCTGTGTTCGCCTTTTATGTGTTTTCCTATCCTCTTTCCTTATACCTATTTCTGTTTGAATGAATATTTGTGCGCCGCATGGCGGGATTTTCAAGTTTGAATATATATATATATATATATATATATATATATATATATATATATATATATATATATATATATATATATATATATATATATATTATTAGGTAATCTACCGGTTAAGGTAGGTTTTTGGATGGACACAACTATCAAATAAATATTTTGTAACTCCAAACAAAACCCAATCCAGAAACCTAAACTACATCAGGTCCCTCTTCATCTCTGTGTACTTCTTTCCTCCCTTCATCCCATCCAACATCCCTATCCTGTTCCTACCCTTTCCTCGCTTGCCCAACATTCTCCCCTCTATTACCTTCTTCAACATTCCACTACCGCTCAATACGCCTTTCATCCATTTTTCTTGCCTCCATAGGATTTCTCTCAACAAACCCCTCTCCTCACCCACCATCTCCAGTACTTCCTCATTTGTTTTCCTTTCGGTCCATTTCACCTTCTCCATCCTTCTCCACACCCACATTTCAAAAGCCTCCAATCTACGTCTATCCTCCTGCTTCAGTGACCACGTTTCCGCACCATACATAGCTACGCTCCATATCAGAATTTTTACGAGTCTTGTCTTAACATCTCTACTCAACGTCCCCGTCATCAACTCCCTCCTCATTGAGAAAGCCTCCTTGCCTAGCTCAATTCTTCTCCTTACGTCCCTACTACTTTGACCGTATTGGTCCAAAACACTTCCGAGATATGTAAACTGTTCTACCTGCTCTACTTTTTCCCCGCCTATTTTAATATTTAGCTTAGCCTTTTTCTTTCTGGAAAATCGCATAACCTTTGTTTTATTAATATTGATTCTCATCCCATATTTATCGCACTGAACCTCCAATTCACTCAGCAATGCTTGCAACCCCTTGGCTGACTGAGCAACTAATGCTTGGTCATCAGCAAACCTAACCGATTTTACGAATTCCCCTCCGACTTTCATTCCTACCTCCAGTTCTTCCCATGCCTCTTTAATCATTTCCTCTACATATACGTTGAACAGTGCCGGTGACAATGGGCAACCCTGCCTTACACCTCTTCCTAACACTGCCCATCCGGACTCTCCGTTCCCCACTCGCACCTGAGCAGTCTGAGACATGTACAGGTTGCGGATCAGTCTCCTGTCCCTCCAATCCATTCCTATTTTCTGCAATACACGCATTAATTTTTCCCAATTCACTCTATCAAACGCTTTTTCGAAATCTACAAAACAGGCAAAAACGTCCTGATTGTATTCTATATTCCTCTCGACTAGTGATCTCATTACTGCAATGGCATCACGCGTACCTCTTCCTTTCCTAAACCCAAACTCATCATCCCCTAAGTAATCATTTGCCTTACTCTCTATCCTTTTGTTGATGATCCTGAGAATAACTTTAGCTGCGTGGGATATCAAACTTATTGTTCTGTAATCCTCACATGACGTAGACTTTGCCTTTTTTGGAATAGGAACTAACACCGATCTCACAAAATCTTCCGGCCAGATTCCTTCCTCATAGATACTACGAATCAGTCCATATATGGCCTTCTTTCCACCTTTTCCTAACCATTTCAACATTTCTACAGGAATGTTGTCCACCCCCACGGCCTTATTTGCTTTCATCTCCTTTAGTGCCCTTTCTATTTCATCGTCGAGTATGCCTGGACCTAAGCTATCTTCTTCTACGTCATGTTCCTTTTCTATGTCTAACCTTGTCGGCCTAAGTTCTTTACCATACAGTGTTTCTATATATTCCTTCCATCTCTCTTGGATTTTTCCTGGTTCAACTATTATCTTACCCCACTTATCTTTAACTGTTAGCACAGATCTTGCCTTCTTACTTCCCGATAATAACTTAACCTTGCTGTATAGAGCACCAATTTCACCCTTCTTCTGTATATTTTCCATATCCTCGCATTGCGTTTTCCACCATTCTTCTTTGGCTTTATTTGTGGCCCTTCTCAATTTATTGTTTAACTCTTTGTACTTCATTTTACCTAACTCTGTGTTTACATTTTTCCATCTTCTCCTCTCATCCATCTTTGCAATCATTTCATCCGTTACCCATGGTTTCCTTATCCTTTTCCCGTTAACGGTTCCTATAGTGTCTTTAGCGGCTTCCAATATCCCTTTCTTGATACATTCCCATTTTTCTTCGATAGTACTCAGTTCTTTATCGTCACCCATTACTTTCTCTACAGCCTGCTGATACTCCTTCTTCGTTAATCCATTTAATGCTTCTAAATTCCATTTCCTAACCCGCCGCCCTTGCTTTATCTTCTTGAAACGAACGTTACATTTCATAACAACTAAATTGTGGTCAGAGTCCGCATCCGCTCCTGGGAAACTGAGCGAATTTATCACACTGTTCCTAAACCTGTGCCTAACCATAATATAATCTAACTGATACCTTTCTGAGTCACCTGGCATTTTCCATGTATACCTACGCCTTTTGTGGTGTCTAAACCATGTGTTGGTGATGACTAACCCCTGTCTCCTGCAGAATTCAATTGCTTTCTCCCCGCGTTCATTCCTCGTGCCTAACCCATAGTCCCCCACCTCACCCCCATCTCTTCCTTCGCCTACCGTCGCATTCCAATCCCCCATCACTATCAAATGTTTCCCTGCAGGAACACTCGCGATGATATCCTCTAACACATCGTACATCCTATCGACTTCTTCCTCCTTGTGGTTGCTCGGTGGCATGTATACCTGAACAATGACCAAGTTCCTCGGCTCTGCTTTAATCTCTACGAGTAAAATTCTATCAGTCGTTTGCTCTATGTTGACTACGCTTCTTCCTACCACTTTATTTAAAATTACGGCAAGCCCTCGTTGGCTCTCGTCCCCGCCGCTGTATATCACTCTATAATTGTCACTCCAGTAATCCCCGCTATCCTTCCATCTCACCTCGCAGAGACCTAAAACATCTATATTACCTCTTTCCATCTCTCGCTTAATATTTTCTAATTTGCCTCTCCTCAACATTGTCCTGACGTTCCAGGTTCCTATTCTAACTACTTTCGTCTTCTTCTGCATCTTCTGTCCTGCTGCTGTTATTTCTCCCCCGCAAGGAGATATATATATATATATATATATATATATATATATGACACACATAAAAATATATACCTCTACTTCTCTGCGCATAAGAGAGGAGCTTTTAATGACGATAAGGACAATAACTTTGGCTAGATGAGTGAAAGGCAACATACGAGGGTCATCCGGAAAGTAGTACCCGTTCGTGCCGCATGAAGTGCTGACGACGCGAGTAGCCGCTGGACGAGGTCAGATAGCTTCAGTGGCTTGTCTGCCTTCTCTGAGCCAAGTTGCGTGATGCTAGCATTGCCTGTGTTGTTTCTGTGATTGTTTACAATGTTTAAAAAAATTGAGAACGCCGCCAGTTGTGAAGTGAGGGCAGTGATTAAATTCCTCAATGCAAGAAACGTTCGCCCATGTGAAATTCATCGCCAATTAAAGGAGGTGTATGGAGACAATGTAATGGACGAGTCGTCTGTTCGGCGGTGGTGTCGCAACTTCAACATGGGGAGGGGGAACACACACGACGATGAGCGTTCGGGGAGACCGTCTGTCATTACAGACCAACTGGTGAGCTCAGTTGACGAATTCGTGAGGAACGATCGGCGCGTCACAATTGATGACATCTGTGAGCATTTTCCCAATGTTTCTCGAACAATTGTTCATGAAATTGTTAAACACCATCTGCATTATGCAAAAATTTGTGCAAGATGGGTCCCTCGCATGCTTACAGATGAGCACAAAACCAAGCGTTAACTTTTTTAAGCGTTAAAACTTTTGCAGCAATTCAAATGGGAAACTTTCGACCATCCACCGTATAGCCCGGACTTGGCCCCTTCAGATTTTCATCTCTTTACAAAGCTTAAAGACTTTTTGGCAGGAAAAAGATTTGACAGCGATGAAGAACTTAAAGAAGGAGTGACCCTGTATCTCAATGAGCTGGCGGCGAAGGATTATGCAGCAGGAATACAGAAACTTGTCACACGTTATGACAAATGCCTTAAAATTCTTGGAGATTATGTTGAGAAGTAGTTTAAAGTATCCTCTTTCAAATAAAATTTTTTATGTTTGTTAATATTTACTTTTGTGTCTTTATTTCACGAACGGGTACTACTTTCCGGATGACCCTCGTACAAGGTCATTTAGAACGAAACAAGGAAAATAATTTTCCCCTGTCGGATACACTTGTTCTGTTCCCTTATTGTTCGTGTGAAAAATGACATTTTAAATCTGCCTGTTCCACACTTAATCAAATTTTATTGGCATGATCCCTCCTACCGCATTACGATGGGGCTAATACGTCGTGCATTTCAACACCATCGCTGAAGAGATAATCCAATTTAAGGAAGAGATTTAATCTGTAATTTAACCTCGCTCCGTGAGCGATTACCAACCTTATTCCTCTAACAATCCTGATAAGATACTCAGTTGTCATGACAAAGTTCTACAAATCCAGCTCCTCTACGCTGCACGTGATCTAATTTGAAAAATAAATCAAACTTCACGAGGACTTCATTTCTAGGAGATATTGCACATATTGCCGTTATACTCTTTACGTTTAACCTAGTAGAAGTCATGAGTGAGCGTAACACCCAGGTATTTAATGGAAGTTACGCTTTATAGTTCGGTATTTTAGATGCAGTAGATACTCGAGATCGAATTATCTGCAAAGAATGAGGAAAGAACGGAATTTCCGAAAAAGTCGGGAATCTGATATGGCAATATATCGGGAATTCTGTGTTCCTTTTTGTTGCGAGATCAGTTCGTGTTACCTGCATGTTCGTGCTCGTTCTCGTTACCTACGAGCGGGTTCAAGCTCTTTAAAAAAACACACAGTTTCGGACCGACTTCAGTGATACCGGTGGAATTTGAAGCGATGGGGTGTGATTCGCATAAAATATACGTAATCAGATTCCAAACATTTCGGAAAACAATTGGGAGGAGTTTGGGGCAAGGTTTATAATTTAAAATAAGTGACCCTAGAACTTTGCGAGACTTGATAGCAATAATTTTGGCCATTCACCCCTTTCGCCACGGACTGATGAGGAATCACTCTACAATACTATAAATTATTCTTCCCGAGGAGTAAGTACCATCGGACAGTGAACGTATCGATTTAAGGCTGTTGCCGTATCGTGAACATTTGATCTATATAAAAAACGCTGAAGTATATTTGATTGCAGCGAGTCAGTATCGTGATCTTATCGCGGTCGTAAATTTGTATTAAGCGTATGTTAGATGTTAACTAATAGTGAATACCTGCAAAAGGAGATTTTCTACACAGAGATGAAGAGGTACCTGATGTAGAGTAGGTTGCTAGATTGTGTTTTGTTGGGAGTCACAAAATATTTATTTGGTAGTTGTGTCCATCCAAAAACCTACCTTAACCCGTAGATTACCTAAAAAAATATGTTAATTATTTCAGAACTCCTCGGGATGGTGGAGAATCACTCGTTTGACATTGCTCTTATTGACGGCCACTTACTTCGTGGATTGGTACCGCGCATCTCTCTCACGCATACGCCTCTGGTTCATGTTCAGTCAGTTTCCATAACGGTATCGCAGTTTTATTAATTTCCCCCGAACTTGTCCTTGTTCAGGAACTGGTTCATGCGTGGAACGTATGTTGAATTCCGATGGCCCCGGAGCGAGTCCCTTTTCTCGCTAAAAGATTTATTTTTTTGGCGAGTTTTTCATACATCTACACAATACCCTGCAAGCCGCCGCAAGGGCGTGTGGCGGGGGGTGTTAGGTCATCGCCTGTAAAAGGGAACGAAACCACATTGCAAAATCAACACATCCATGCAAACCTATACCCACGGTGGCTATTCATGCAAAAATCCTTTAAACTTACACACGTGGAAATACATTAACTATCAACTGATTAACAATTGCAGCTTATGGTGCAGTGATAGTGAGTCTAAAATAATTCTGCATATTCGGGTTTTCACCGTGTTGTTGTTTGAAGCTGACAACAGTTTCGCCGAAGTTGCATCCGGCGTCTTCAGGTCGAACATGAGGGACTCGGATTTTGGCCGTCCTTATATAGGTGGTCGGTGATTTAGATTGAAAATAATTTCGTATTTCAGAGGATTTGCGAAATATTATAGGTCCTTATATAAGGACGGCCAAAATCCGAGTCCCTCATCTTCGACCTGAAGACGCCGGATGCAACTTCGGCGAAACTGTTGTCGGCTTCAAACAACAACGCGGTGAAAACCCGAATATGCAGAATTCTTCAAGCCACCGCCGCGAAAATCTACGCAGCCGATAGAGTCTGTCAGGAATAATTCCTCCGTCAACATTTGTCAACTGACAACTGTTTTGTCGCTAACCTGCTCGGTAAAGGACAATTAATGTCCTTTATCGGAAAAGGAATTCCGCACAACTGGTTGTTCGTAATTCTTATTTCCGTGACTTCGAATAGCACTGGACGTCGGGGGTGTCTAATTAATTCGGTTGACTTTATTAGGGGAAAGTTTCGTGGACAATATTTTAAACAGAAAAAATGGACTGGGAATTGCGTAATTCAAGTATGCTGAAAAAACCGGAAAACTAGGAATGCATCGTGTGTGTTTCTGATTCCACCGGAACTACGCAAACCCTCCGAAATACGAAATTATTTTCAATCTAAATTCACCTCGAATTTATTCTTTGCCGTATCCATCAGTAGAAGTGTTCGATGGCCATTGACCATCTCATATTTTCCTGTGATGACCTCGTGGGTGTTTGTTCATAAATATTTAGATGAAGAGTCTTCTGTCTTTTTTTAAAAGTCTTTCAATCAAAATCGGGTTGGAAACGCTTGAGAAATATCCGTTATTTGTACCAAATTTGGTTTAGCTCAATTGACCCAAATAGAGAACAAATACTCTAACATAGGTACACATATTTATTAAGATCTCTAACGTTCAATCGTGTAAATGTCATGATGTAATGGTATACCGTCTGCAAGTTTCGGGATCTTTAAAGTTTCTTTCTTATGCATATGATTGAGGATTGAAAGAGAGGGAGAAATAAAATTTGAAATTCATAATAAATGGTTGTTCCCGCCCGTTTTCTTCTCATTTTGCTTGGTAACAACTGTTGAAACAAGCTCAAATAGTACCTTTACCTAAAAGTTTTCGCCACTCATGAAAAAAGGAGGGGGAAGAAAGCTTTTGCGGGAGATTTTTTGAATGCGCTTCCTTATCTTTTTAACATGATCGCTGTATTTGTACTCCAAAAACCAACATTTAAACCTTTGCTTGAACTCGCCAATTCTCAATAATACTCCGATTACAGATTTTGTCGCAATTGTGTGACGCTTCACGTTCTTTCAGTTTTTCTCTATCCTAGTGGATTTTTTTTCCGTATCTCTCCAATTTCCCTCGATTTTCTCTTTTTCCGAGGGGAACCTCAAACGTTCTCCGCAAATTGGACATGCTATATAACTAAAAAGAGAGATAATATGTCACCTTTACTCCCTTACGCGTTGCAGAGACGCCAAATATTTTCATTAGGCGGAAACGCCGATTTTGGTCATCTCCAAGTGTCGAAGTCTCGCCACTTAATGATTTTTAAAGAAACCATCATCTCGGTTATTTTTTCAATTGAATTTGTCTCCGTTCAGGAAGACTTTCATGTTAGAAGTTCGCTCCAAAGTATTTCGCAATCAGTGTGTCACATTTTTCTGCGTTGATTGGGATATCAGCAGC
Organism: Hetaerina titia; assembly: GCA_037158775.1. NCBI lineage: Eukaryota > Metazoa > Arthropoda > Insecta > Odonata > Calopterygidae > Hetaerina > Hetaerina titia. The sequence continues at coordinate 38,242,004 of CM073771.1, forward strand.
AACATATCTTTGCTCCGTCGCTTTTTATTTTAGAATTTTTGTAATTTAGGTCAATTCCTTAAGCTTCCCCGAAGGACTTCCGATTGGACATAATGGAACTTGGGTAATCTCTTTTAAGTATATTTTGTTTTTGTGTTTTCGGGAAATTATGAATGAAGTTGATTATCTTATCATCGATTCTTCATCCATAATTGCTGCCAATGTTTACATCAGTGTGACGCTCGAGAGCCCTGACTGCATCGCGTTTACATACATACATCATTTCCCCGATTCCCAGAGTGTATCTCATAAACACCCTCCCTCACCTGCGTTTCACGTTTTTTTTTGTTTCTTAAGCCTTGTTATGGCGAAGTATTCAGTTGTGAGTATCTGGAAAGTGGTTAGGATATGTGAGGGTAAATAAAATCTTAACGGATTACGTTATGACAGTTGAATTTCCAATTTTAGAGGATTGTTTTCACCCTCGTTTCATATGCTTTCAAGTCCATAGGAAATTTGTTTTAATTCAATCTATAGTTTTCCGGTTTTTGTTTGCATTAATGGGCTCCACCCGATTCGAAATTAGACCGCAGTGTCATTGCACATGATATAGATAGCCGCGAATTGAAATGTATGCCCTGGGTTGGTTATCTGGTGAAAGTGTCAATTTGTGAATTCTTTTATTTGAAACATACTAATGTGCAATTGAATATTATCTTAAGTTTTTGTTTCGCATATTTTTATGAGCATTGCCGTGTCTTATATTAAAGTATTTAAGGTAATTGTATCTTAAATCATTTTTAATTTCACCTTAAAAGTTACGGGGATGTTACGTCCTCGCCTGTCAACCCATAGGTCGCGGGTTCGATTCCTACGTAGGTGGATTTTCCTCCACTCAGTGCTTGGGTTTGCGTATGTATTCAATGTGATATGGTTAGGTGAAAGAATGGACTATAAATCTCGCCCAAAAGGTGCTCGAGTGAATAATTAAAAGATTTGGCGGCTATATTCAAGTTTTACTTTAGGAATGAATATAATCAGTGAATTATTATGGCAAGATGTGACTGTAAACCTGTTGCATTCTTCATATTAGGTTGGGCATTTTTCAAAAGGATTTTGAATAGGATATATTGTGAAAGATTGATTTTCAGGGAGAATAATCAAATTGTAGAGTCTAAAAGATATTTTTTCCATTGATTGTTACGCAACTGACTTTGGTTCGTAAACCTTTTTCTACTGCTTAGACATGTACAATTTTGTCTGAATTCCTTCAGCAAACATGGCGACTTAGGAACTGGGAAATCGTCGAATCAAATATCCGCAAATTTGAACTTGAGTTATCTTCAAATTGAAAATCCTAATAAGGGATGGGAGGGAGTGGTGGCTGGATGTCAGGAAATGGCTTTGGAATTCCTTTTAAGGGAGGAAACAGGAACAAACCCCATGCCTTCGTGAAAGAATATTGGCAACACTGGGAGGTTGCAGAAGCTGCTGCTAGGTTTTGGGTTTATTTTTGTGAAATCTTCCTTCATTAATTTTCGAAATCGACCATTTTAAAAATTCCTGAGCCCTTTACTTGAAAATGAACGTTTTTATTCTGTAATCTCTGTCGGACAACGTTATTCTGATCCCATATCGTTTTTGGGAAAAATGTCATCTTAAATCTTTTCTTCATATTATCTCTCCAATTTTAATAACATGATATTCTACCGTGGTACGATGGGATTAGTAATACATTTTCAACTTCACCGCTAAAGAGACATCTTACCAATGTGTGCAATAAATTTATTCTATGATTTAGCCTTCCCTCCGTGATTGATTCCCAGCCTAGCCCCATTAATAATTTTCAATCGCTACTCAGTTTGTCATAACGTTTTTCAAATTAAACTCCTATACGCCGCACGCGAGGTTGACGTGAAGGCACTTATGCAGGCGGGCGTCTCCATAACCCTCGATCGAGAAATCCAGTGATTGGGAGATTATGGGCCGAGTATAGACTACGAGTAAATAAAACGAACATACCTCAAGGTGAATGGTTGTGCCCTAGTGATTATGGATTTCGGGAGTCGCACCGTCGTCAACTTCCGTCTGAAACGAATAATTCAAGATACCGCAGGTTTCATTCTTAAATTTGTTCAACGAGTACGGTTAATATCTCTAATTTTATTTGCACGATCTTTCCTGCCGTATAATATGGTGAAAGGTTAAATAGCCAAAAGAACCACCAAATTGAAGTTGGCTGAAACAGAAAGACTAGTGAATAAAGGGTTGTAGCGGGCAACGGTAAATGACTGGGCTGTTTGTGAGACGCTGAAACACTGCAAGACGACTAACGCATGGATATTGCAATTGTGGTGCGAGAGAAGATCTACATCTACATAATACCCCGCAAGGGCGTGTGGCGGGGGGTGTTAGGTCACCAACCAAAAAAGGAAAAAAGAAATACCGCATTCAAAACAACACACACATGCAAACCCCAATCCACAGCAGTGCACACATTCATAGAAACATCCCATCATTCCACGCGCAAGCAAACACACATCTACCTCCCTTCACTCCACAAGCATGCAAGTACATACGCTTAACTACAACAAATAATTGTACACCAGGATGTAGCAAGAAATTTATCAGGAACGTGCAAGCTAGTTTGTAGTAAGTAGCTAGGCGAAATACCACCACCACAAGAACGCTCTACATAAAACTCTCTCCTACCCAAGGTGAGGAATCTGGCTACGAAGATCGTGTCACCACAGCCATCAGTGCGTGTTTCTCTTTATTTTATCCTGTCGGTGTATAATGTGTTGGCGTAGTGTGGGGTCTCAGAAATTACGCCGGTGCCACAAGTAATCTTCGTGTGCCGCTTACTTTCCAAAGCCCTTAGTCTCCTCTGATTCGTGACTCTAGAGGGCTCCCATCCTAGTTTCTCTGATTCCCAAGTCACGTCGGATTTCCGTCCAAAATTCAGTGGATCTTGATCAAATTTTTTTCTAATTCCCGTCAACTGACAAGATCATGCCATCTAAAAGATGTGAAATTTGCCACTCTCGAACTCTCTTGGGCCTTAGGTCAGGCGACGTCGTCCCTAATGCTCGAGCCCGAAATTTTTTCAAATCGGGTTGAATCCCTTAGGTGGGCACGTGGGTCAGGTAGACGTGGTGGTGAGAGAGAGAGAGGATGCCTCCTTGCTTCATCCCATTCCCGTTCGGTCCCCCCCCCCTCACTCTTTCCTCGACCGCCGGAAACCGGTCCCTACTCCAGCCCGACCAAACTCCCTCCCAAATCCCCCTCAAACTCCCTCCCAAATCCCCCTCAAACTCCCCCCCGCCGTTGTCGTCCCTTCCCGACCATGCATTCGCAACGCGTGTGCCCAGTGCTGTTGCTAAGCCTCGGATGGAGATCGCCCTCGGTGGACGCAATCCTCCGGTGTTGGAGGGATGGATCCTGGAACCTTGGGAGGGGTCGCTGCCCCACCCAACACCTCCCCCCACCACCACTCCCTTGCTTAATTTTGGGGCGGGGTTGTACGAATTGGATCCCTTGCGCCGCGATGCGAATTGAAAGTTACCAAACGCATCGCGGCATGGCGATGTGCGTGGAACTGATGGGTTGCTCATCTTAGAGCAAGGCTGCCACTAACAAATGTTACTAATTACTTCCGTCATTAGGAACATTTCTCTATTTTAGGGTAAGTACCGAAAATGACAAAGAATAGCGTGGAACAGGTTGGCATAAGCCTAGAATAGCCTGCCATAAGCCTAGAAGAGGTTGGCCGCTCAGTCGGGATTATCTAGGAAATGGGCAGAATTTTTCGAACCCGTCGGAAATTACAGAGCGGAATCGGGAACATGGCATGGGAATCAGGAATTCCCGACGGGAACGACATAGCTTTTAGTTATGAGATAATTTCGTGTCGGTCGTGGACCCATCGCGGGTTTAATAACTGGCAAAAGCTGGAACTATACTCGGACAGATATCAGTTATGCAAGTGACTCGCGAAACGATGAGCGAAGATACGAAAAAAAAGACTCAATCAGACTCTAAACATTCGAGAAGGGCGTTCGTCGGAAATATGAATCCGAAAAATTAGTGGCCATCTGTAGTCACAGTGTTATCTCATATATAGTTGTCTGCCTCACTTCTGAACCTCCTCCCTATCTGCTTTCCTCAGTATTGATCATGATTCCGGGTACTAGAAGTACATTCTCGTGTATGTATTGAATTGTGGTGTTGGTAGAGGACATTGACCGTGCTGTCATCTCTCGCTGGCTCGTTTCACCGGCGCGATGCCCCACGTTGGGCTTCACGTGAGTTCACTCGTATCGTCAACCTGACCAACCCAGTATGCAGGGTGCACTCCCTCCGCCCCTGGTTGTTTGCTTCGTGTCAACCAATGAGCATGTCACTTACAGCTTACACCTCATCTGCTCAGGATGTATGTTGTATAAATATATTGAAGTTGACAACGCGGTGGATTTTTCAAATTTCATTGGACGACTGGAACGAGTTATTTTTGTTTAAAAATTCTCCCCATTTACTAGGCTCTTTTAATTGTTATCATTAAAACTGCGCAACGTTTCTTCCCTCAACTATTCATTTCTTTATTTTCTTGGTGCAACACTTAAATTTCAAGGAATTACAGTAATGAAAAGCGGTCTAAGTAATTGGATACCATGCTGTCTATGCGATAAAATCCTTAAATTTATTGAAAAAGTTCCCTAATTGATCCCTTTTTGTGAAGTCTGTAAGTCCCAACAGCAAGTGCCAGCCCTCCCAGTGCCAGATGTAAATACTGTATGTATATGTGTGTGCTTCATGGTGCGCGTGTTTTGTATTATTATTATAGGTAAGCTACTGGTTACGATGGACACGGCTACCAAATAAATGCCTTGTTTCTCCTAACAAAACACCACCCTACTCTACAACAAGCCCTTCTTCATCTCTGTTTCCTTCCTTCCACCCTTCATTCTGTCCAATATCCCTATCCTATTTCTGCTCCTTCCTCGTTTTTCTAACATCCTCCTCTCTATCAGAGTCTTCAACATCCCGTTGCCCATCAATATGCTTTTCACCCCTTTTTTCTGCCTACTTATGATTTCTCCCAACAATCCCCTCTCCTCCCCCACCATACCTGCTTCAATTCCCATGTTTTCGCGCCGTACAGAACTACGCCCTATATCAGGGTTCAAACGAACTCTTTCTTAACATCCTTACTCAATGTCCCTGTCATCAGTACCCACCTCATTATGGAAGCTTCTTTGCGTTGTGCAATTCTTCTCCTTACATCCCTACTACTTTGACCATGTTGGTCCGAAACTCTTCCGAGATTTCCAAACAGTTCCATCTGCTTTAGTTTTGGCCCTCTTGCTTTAACGTCTTACTTAGCCTTTCTCTTTCGGGAAAACTGCATAATCTATTTTGATGTACCATTATTGTCATCTTATATCTATCGCAATGTATTTCCAATTCAGTCAGCAATGATTGCCACATCTTGGGTGATTGACAAATTACACCTTGGTCATCAGCAATCCTAACCGATTTTACGAATTCCCCTCCGACTTTCATTCCTATTTCCAGTTCTTCCCATGTCTCTTTAATCATTTCCTCCACATATACGTTGAACAGTACCGGTGACAATGGGCAACCCTGCCTTACACCTCTTCCTAACATTGCCCATCCGGACTCTCCATTCCCCACTCGCACCTGAGCAGTCTGAGACATTACTGATAACTTTCTATTTTCTGCAACGTATCCATTAGTTTTTCCCAATTCACTCCATAAAACGCCTTTTTGAAATATTCGGAACAGAAGAATACGTCCAGAATGTACTCTACATTCCTCTCTGTTAGTGATGTTAGTACTGCAATGGCATCACGCTTGCCTCTTCCTTTCTCATGAAACTCCACTCTCCACCTTTCCACCACTCTCCAAACTGATCATCCCCTAAGTAATAATTTGCCTTGCTCTTCATTATTTTGTTGATATTCCTGAGAACCACTTCTGCAGCGTTCGAATTCAACTTATTGTTCTGTAGTCCTCACATGATGTAGCCTTAACCTTTTTTGGAATTGGAACTAACACTGATCTCACCGTCTTCCGGCCAGATTCCTTCTTCATAAATGCTAAGAATTAGTCATCGTCATCACCGTCATTTCCTTTGCTTTCCGTCGCATTCCAATTCCCCATCACTATCAAATGTTTCTCTGGAGGAACAGATCCTATTATATCCTCTAACTGATCGTATACCCCATCATTTTCTTCCTCCTTATCATTGCTTAGAGCCATGTATATCTGAACAATGACCTAGTTCTTCGGTCGTAGCTTATATGCAGATAAATATTGCATATTGCGTCTTTACTTATGGAGTTGGATTTAACGATATTTTTGGCGCATCCGTTTACATCCCCCTCTTGTCAATTACGTATGATGTTGTTTACATTTGAGTTGCTTGATTTTCGGTTTTGAATATTATTCTCTTTATTAAATAATGTTGAGAAAATACACATTAATCATATCGAGTATATATATAATTAACGAGATCATATATCTTTATTGTCTACAGTTACGGACTGAGTGCATTCACCAGTCGCGTATGAAAGATAAGTAGTATTGTAGGTTTTTATCGAAACTTCTGAATATCTTATCCAGGCATACATATTTTTAATTTTTTTATGTATGTTTAAAATGGTATATTCTGCATCACAATAATTAACAACCGTGCCGTAACCTACCTACCGTGACTGTCTAACTAAAATAATAATGCGTGCGTATTTTGCCCTCTCCTCTTCTCACTCTGCCTCCTGACTCTTCTGGACTAGACTATCGCTTAATTTTCGGTCCACGTCATGCAGTAATGATTTTATTCGTGTAAAGTTAAGTTTTTTACCTTCTCGCAGAATAATTTCATTGTCATGTTAGCGAGTTCAATGTCCACACACTGTAACGTACCCGATCATGATACTCTACTCATACCTTTCGTTAATTATCTTCAATAGAAAATTATCATTGGACTTCCATTATAGTTATTCAAATCCATAATGGTCATGCGTCGAATATCGGTGGGATTTGTGTTGGCCATTAATTTGATTTGGAAATACTATTGATTTTTTTTGAATGAACGATGGTCAGATCAAAAATCATGTGCACATTTGACATGGTTGTTTGTAAAGCGATGAAAGTTGAGACAGTTAAAAACGGTATTTGATGGCCCATTCGTTTATTTTGTTCGCCTTTGTTTACATTCTACCAACAAAATGGCAGTGATTCGTGGTCCAGCGTAAGAGGATGCCAATGTAATGAAAATAAAATATAAAATGAACACTCAAAGACACTGCTGGAAATACTTTGGCAAAAAAGTCCATCACGACCGTGATGGTCTTCCACGAAGTAATGATTCTGGGAATCAATCGCAAATCAATTTAAACTTTTTTGCATGATTTTTCACCTTGAATGTCCTCAAATAGTTTAAATCTCTCTTGGAGTCCTAGCTCGCCTAAATGTTTCATAATTTGGTCTGTAGCACATACAGGGTTCGTCCGGAAAATAAGTGTACTGAGCTCAGGAAAAAAAAATTTATTACACTTTTACATATCTTAAGCTAATATTCCTCAAAATAGGACCCTTGTGAGTCGATACACTTGTTCCAGCGGCGTTCCCATTCCTGGAACGCTCCCGCGAAGGCATCATCGGGAACCTCTCGAAGACACGTCGTCACGGCCTCTTTGACGGCGTCCAAAGTCCCGTATCGCGTTCCTTTCAAACTCCTCTTTATCTTCGGGAACAGAAAGAAGTCCGGTGGTGCCAAGTCCGGGCTGTAGGGCGGGTGCGGCAGCGTTGCCACGCCGTGCTTGGCCAAGAAGTCCGACACGACAAGCGCGGTGTGAGACGGCGCATTGTCGTGACGCAGCCGCCAGATGTTTTTGATCGCTGGCCGGACGCGGGCGACTCGTTTTCGAAGCCTGTCGAGCACTTGGACGTAAAATGCAGCATTTACAGTTTGTCGTTCAGGTACAAATTCGTAGTGGACGACTCCCCTTTTGTCAAAAAAGACAATGAGCTTATTACACTTATTTTCCGTTTTTTATTACACTTATATTCCGTCCTTATTTTCCGAACCCTGTAGTTCAGCGCGATGAAAGTGATGGAAGTAGTTACAGCTGGTTATTTATTTAAAATTCTTAATATGAACTATTTCTGGCAACAAAAAAGTTTTCATCTAAAGAAATATTATTATTTGGACAGGATTTAGATTTGGACGGTGCTGGCCAGTGGTGAGCTTACTCGATGGTTGACTGTTCAAGTCGCGAATGAACGTCGAACTTTTGTTTCGCGATATTTTCGAGATGCCAGACATCAAATGATACCGATACGAGTTGGTGTTGCAACAGTCCGGTCTTAATTTCAGCTCCACCGACTGGTACATTTTTAAGTAAATCTTTAAATCGCGTCGCCGTAAAAGTTTCTCGCATGAAAATGTCGTTTGTTCACGAATTTGGTTGTCGTCGTGTTTTTTTCACGTGAGCATATTTGCGCAGTTAGTCAAGTATCTTTGGTGCATTCCGTTTCATGGTAATCGGCCGTCGCATCACGCCGTTGAGGGTCTCGTTATAATGGTCTACACCGTCGCTAAATGATCTCTTACTCAATAAAGCCGTCATTACTGCGGGAAGCCTAATTACTCAGATAATCTATTTCGTTATGGGGAGTCGGAGCTTGGTAAATATTTAGTAGGAATAGTTACATCGGGCGGAGATGAATAGTCGTAATTATTACTCTTTTTCGCGAAAGGCGAGCAGAGAACAATTGAACGTCCCACCTTTCAGTCTATATAACGCAAGGAAGGGCCCTTAAAGCACGAGTTATACATTGTGGCCGATATCTACATCTACTCAATACCCCGCAAGCCGCCGCAAGGGCGTGTGGCGGGGGGTGTTAGGGCACCACCCGTAAGTTAGAAAAAAAACCGCATGCAGAAGCCACAAATTTATAGCCCACAAACCAAGCATGGTAAACATTCATGCAAGAACCCTTTCGCCCCAACCCTTTCACACACATGCAAACCCACAAACTACCAACAAACATACACATGCACAATCTTTTAATTTTTAATTTTGTTCCGACTTGTAACTTAAATGTTTTTAATATTTCTAAATGGACTTCGGATTCTTACTATTATGATTTCTGATTTTTCTGGGGAAGAATGAGTATTTGACTCTATCTAAATGGGAATATATCTCCCTTATTTTTTCTTTGTGGTCTGATCTACCTGATATATGCCATGCTGTAGTGAAACCTAGTGAATGTGTGCTTTTTGGGGCCTGCAGCCCAGGATCCTCCTCCTTGCGAACGTCGACTCTTCTTAAGTAAAAATCTACTTTTTTTTATTCCTGAATACATTTTGAGATCAAGTAATGATGGGAGAGAATAGGTATTCCCTTCTGTCAGGTTATAATAAAAGTCACTAACTCTGATTGAACATAATTATGTTGGCGAATGAAAATAATTCACTGTAGAAAAAAATTATCGTGACAAAGAATGCTTTGAATTTTATGTATTGAGGAAGTATAAGGAACTCTTGGGCGTGAATTGGTGGTCCTGTTTCTAGCATCGAAAATTTGGTCAAAAACAACAACGCTGCAATAGCAACGCCAAGTTTTATTTACTACGACTATGGTTTCGTTGTGGTGCTGCGTCGGGATCTGATTATTTTGCGCCGCAACGAAAATATGGGCGTGGTAAATAAAATTGTTTGTGGAAATTTCATCGTTGTCGTTTGACCAATCTTTCAAAATATATAACTATGGTACATATAATTCATTGTGGTTGAGGGTGGTGACTTGGTGCGTGAAGTGACTGAAAAATGCAGTCGGGCATTAATGGTACCCTTTCTTTCTCTTCGTCGTGGTCTAGGTAGCTTTCCCTGAGCAGGCGAAAGATGCGCATGCGGTGCAGTTTTGATGAATGGGACATTATTCTTTGTTTCTGTCCACGAAGGCCCTCATGTTTGTTTTCCATTCGTTCGAATTCTCAGCTATCTCTGTTGCGCCCATTCCTAATCAAGGACTATCGCTATGTGGCATGGGTGGTCGGTCGTTTTAATTTCTCGCGCGTGGCTACTCCATAGTCCGAAGTCCAAATGAAGGCGAGGTGGGAGTTGAAACTTGAGGCGTTTGTTCGATCACTATTGCTTTGCCAAGATTATCATTTAAATTTTGATGGCAGATCGATAAGATATTATAGAAGATTAACGAAATCCTATTGGAAGGGTGGCCCTTGTTCATTCTGAAGGAAAAGGACGAGCAAAATGCTTGCCCCCTCGCACGCCTCCGAGACCGGAAGTCTACTATCGCGGTGATGGGCCAAGGAGGTCTCTCGTGTTGTAGACGATGTGAGGCATTCTTCAACCCTTCACCCGCAGGGTTCATCAGTCGAGTGTCGTCATTCGCAGGTGCCGTTCGGGAGTTGGGAGAGTGCGCGCTCCGTTTGAAGCCTAAGCTTTTTAGGCTTACGGGATTAGTGGGAAAGGAGATCTGTCAGAGAATTCATCTCATGCGCTTTTAGGTGAGTGTAGTGCAATGAAAGCGTTGGTGTTACAATTATCCGTAGATTGGAGTCTGGAAACGGGAGCATTAGTGTGTTCAATGCTTTAATGCGAAGTTTTTGCACGCATTAAGCAACTCTCACCATCCGGAGGGATATTACATCTCCACGAATGTGTTCGTCTCTTTTTACTCGTCGTTATTGGTCTACCGACTTCCAGCTCAATGTGTTAGCGTTGCATAGAGAACTTAGGGTTTCTATTTTCAGTTGATGGTTCCCCACTGAAGAGAATTTGTTTAAAATCAGATTTCGTCCGTTGGAGTCAATGGCTGACGCATGTAGTGGACATGTTGCATTTTGCATGTTTACATCATCCCCGACATCGCGTGAACATTAAATATTATGCTATTCTCATGTTTTTTTTAATGGAAATTCCGTCGTTCCGAAAGCTCGTTCGGAGCATCAAAACTTTGTAAACGTTTTATTTCTGCAGCTCGCCAAGAACTTGTAAAAGCAGTTGCCTCTCAATTCCATAATGTGCGACACTTCGTAGTTTACACCCTGTTGATAATTAAATGATAGTAAATAACGTTAATCAAATCCCAGTTTAAAATTGGCTTTGTGACATTATGACGCGAAGCTTCCTTCTTCGCATTTAAATCGGTTCAAAATACGCTATGGGTGAGCGCTTAATGGTGAAGCCTGGTACTATAGTTTGAATTTTACGTACGTTGAATGACAAGGGATCGTACTCCCACGGTCTAAGATTTCGCATTTACCGAGGTGCATTTTCGGTAAAAGGGGTAAAGCGAAAACTTGAAACTGTTATTCTCGCGTTGATCTGCTTTGGGATTAAGAGAGGCGTTGAATGATATATTATGGCGCCATTCCTCCTTAGTCCTCTTTAGTACGAGGGTCATCCGGAAAGTAGTACCCGTTCGTGAAATAAAGACACAAAAGTAAATATTAACAAACATAAAAAATTTTATTTGAAAGAGGATACTTTAAACTACTTCTCAACATAATCTCCAAGCAAATTAAGGCATTTGTCATAACGTGTGACAAGTTTCTGTATTCCTGCTGCATAGCCCTTCGCCGCCAGCTCATTGAGATACAGGGTCACTCCTTCTTTAAGTTCTTCATCGCTGTCAAATCTTTTTCCTGCCAAAAAGTCTTTAAGCTTTGTAAAGAGATGAAAATCTGAAGGGGCCAAGTCCGGGCTATACGGTGGATGGTCGAAAGTTTCCCATTTGAATTGCTGCAAAAGTTTTTGTGTTATCCCAGTTGCATGAGGCCTGACATTGTCATGAACGAGAATGACACCAGTAGACAATAGACCTCGCCGCCGATTTTGTATTGCCCGCCGTAATTTCTTTAATGTTTCACAATACGCATTGGCATTAATAGTGTCTCCACGGGCCATAAAATCAATCGTTCCTCACGAATTCGTCAACTGAGCTCACCAGTTGGTCTGTAATGACAGACGGTCTCCCCGAACGCTCATCGTCGTGTGTGTTCCCCCTCCCCATGTTGAAGTTGCGACACCACCGCCGAACAGACGACTCGTCCATTACATTGTCTCCATACACCTCCTTTAATTGGCGATGAATATCACATGGGCGAACGTTTCTTGCATTGAGGAATTTAATCACTGCCCTCACTTCACAACTGGCGGCGTTCTCAATTTTTTTAAACATTGTAAACAATCACAGAAACAACACAGGCAATGCTAGCGTCACGCAACTTGACTCAGAGAAGGCAGACAAGCCACTGAAGCTATCTGACCTCGTCCAGCGGCTACTCGCGTCGTCAGCACTTCATGCGGCACGAACGGGTACTACCTTCCGGATGACCCTCGTACTAGTTTATTCAGAGGCGGTTATGCAACCCAGCAGTCATAAATTACGGATGGTCCCTGAACGGGGCATACGCACCCACACGTTCTTCCTGGTTGGTAGCAATTACGGTTCCCATAATTCGAAAAGATTAGGAATTCCCATAATTTCCTACTTGTCTTCTTATCATCATGTATTAATTTTTATCGGAAAGAATAAAAGTTACGTGTAGATTCAATAAGAGGACGAGGAACTCCTCGCAATGTTTTTTTGTCGCCCAGGAGATATGATTGGGGATGTAATTCTTTCACTTTTCGTATTTTCAATGTATCTGACGTTACTGTTCACTGTCTGTCCTTACCTTAACATGAATTACTGTGGTATATTTTTTTCCATTCCCAAAAAATTGAAACAGAACTAGGTTTCCTGCTGAACGAAGACGTACATCGTGAATGGCGTGTCTCATTTTTTGGCCGAAATGACTCTCTCTTCTCCTGTCGTGGGTCGATGTCGTTGATTACGTGAGAAGCAGCACATTTTCTAGGCTTCCAAAGCGACGTAGCGCTATTTGTACAGGTGAATTTGACAGTATTTGTCGTTTATGTGAGTGATATCGGCAGATGGGAAAATGAATTCATTAGACCAATGGGGTTTATTTTCCCTGAAAGCATCGCAGTGGATGCTGCAAGTGGCGTCATGGCGGATGGAGCGTCAAATAACGTTTTCCAGAAATTTTAAGTGACTTTCCTTAAGTCATATTTTAATATTTAATTAGCCATCGTCGTTTTAATTAAAACAGTGACCAACTTTGTGACTTCTAGGTAATTTTGGCTACAATTAACAAAGATAGTTTTGGTGATTGAATTCAATATTGACAAAGATCAATGATTTGATGTTACCCGTGCAAAATTGTGTGCATTCTGTCAATTCGTTGTTGGATTACTCAAGGAAGTAGGAAAATGAGCGAAAGTTTACTTACCGGCTCCGTGTGATACTGTAAGAGATTTTTCATCGGAGAGGTCGGAAATAGAGTGATGTTTCTACATTTGTGTGTCATAACGTAAAAATATTGACGCTTAATAATATTTTGTCTCTTAGTTTCGCGAAAGTCGCCCATGTTTCACGCAAGTCGCCCATGTTTCACGCTTTGACCTCTTAGGAGATCACTTGAACATCGTGGAAGTCGATATTACTGTAACCTTTTATTTTATAGAGTATATATGGATGTTTCGCGAGAATATTTAACTAAAACTTTTAAAATTCAAAATAATTATTAAGTACAAAAACATAATTAATTTCTAGAAATTTTCTTTGCCTAATTATTACGGTACCAACAATTTCGACTGTTGACTGTCATCAAGGTATCAACAAACTTGGTGTGCTGTCTTTCGTAGCACATCTACCATGAAAATCAACTGTCGAAACCGTTAGTACCGTAATCAAAATTCGTGGAAAATAACAAAGAATTAAATTTATGCTTTTAAAATATGGAAATATGCCACATAATTAAGACTGATAGCATTAATTGTAATAATGAAGACTATATGCTTAGTTAATCTTTTTTTATTAAATTTTTTAATTTGTCTCTCCAATGATCATTTATACGTATGGTCAATATGAATGGATTTCAATTTTTTGGCCCTCAATTTGAATTTATCGTAGACTATAAGGTAATTTAAATGAATTCCATAATTCAGATGCAATTGATTCATAGCAATGGTACCGTAGAATTGTGACGTTGCACTAATGGTATTATTAATTTGTTTATTGTAATGTCTTTCTTTTCTTTTGCTAACATTGTTTATTGTTTATCTCCCCAATATTCGACCTATAGTGGTGGTAAGAGGGTATCTAATTGATGCTGAAAGATTTCCTTTCGCTTTTAGTTTTCCTCTGTCTGTGGCACACTTAGGAGCGTGTCTTGCTTGGAGACATGCAAAAAAAAATATGCGTGTCGTTTTTTAGTTGCCCGTTTCCTCCCTAGCGGGAGGAACAGGTATTATGCTAATTGGTTTAATTTGTCTCATTTTGTCCCCCCCGGACTATCACTTCTGTAATTGTTGCGCTGATTATTCCATTAGTTCTTTCTTGCCCCTTTCGAATCCACGAAAATATACAACAAAAAATTCACTCCAGGGAAAGTAAACTCGCATGGGAAAAATTTTCGGGGCTGGGTCGGCTTCGGTCTCTCTTCGCGCTTAATAGTGCCGTCCGTATAAAGCTACCGACGTGGCTTCACGAGATATATTTTGTGGCGAGAGAGAAATTTCATTCTCACCGCCTTTTCTCTCTCCCCCTCCCCTTTCCCCCGTTCTCCCCTTAGCCAAGTTATTGGGAGTCGTGCACGAGGTGCTGTGCAGGTCGTCACACCCCTTCGCGGGGGCATTTAACGAGGTTACCTCTGCCGGAAGGACTTATTCACTCGCCGCAAATTTCACGCCGGGCGGTGTGATACTCGGAGAAAAGGAAATTGACCAGCTTTGGGCGTTTTTGTTTTTGCTTTTTACATTACCTGTAAAGCAAGTGGTCACATCGCCTCCAGACCATACGCCATGATAAGCGAGCTGGGCGGTTTGTTACGATGAAAATAATCGTATTTGTTCAATGTGAAGTGGTTGAAAGATCTTATCTTTTATCAATTTTTATATCAGTAAAATGGTATAATAATCTTTGCTGTTATTATAACTTGTAATGATTTAATACATATTGCACAATGCCAGTCAACACAACTTGTATTTTTATTTTGACTTGCAGCTTATAAATAATTCAAAATACATAATGGTTAACAGGTAATTCATGTTTCGAGAATCCATTTGTTTTTGGGGGTTATGGTGTTAGTGTGGATTGATTAGATGGGGGAGGGGTTAGATATTAGAGTTTGGAATGGAGATGGGCACCTAAATGATACCTACTACCACATTCCCTCAAATAGCTCTGGTATTTGGGAGTATAATTTTTATAAATTTTCATGTCAGTTTCAAGGAGATAGGAAAACGCCAATCAGGGCGTTATATTTATTACGTATTTTAATATACGAGCAGGCAGTTCTCTCATCGCATTGAATCTTTAGATTGTCTTTTCCCTCCTTCCCTGTGTTTGAATTAACCTTTCAGACGCACGACTAAAATTTTTTCGACACTTTTTCGTGTATTTATTGTTATGCAAGGCGAACTTACACTTCACTCGATAGATGGCACTCTGCTGCTCAATGTGTAACAAAATGGCTCTCGGTCTTGCGTTGCTTTACCTAGGGACTGAGGAAAAGAAAATAAAATGGGGAATGTTGTAATCATTCTTTACCCCGTTCGCTACTAACGGAGAGGAAAATTTCACGCATTACTCTCGGAACTGCGACCCGAATTAATGAAATATTTTTATGTAAGTTCTCTCGGAAGACCGTGAGGATTTTTGACGGATTTGTCGTATTGATTTGTCCGTATATGCGTTAATGCGTGATCCCTTGTTAACCGTTTAAGGAAATTGATTCATAGGTAGTGTATGGCAAAAATTGAATTTACGCCAATAGACGTACATATTTGTTGGTTAAGGTAAATAATTTAATCAGGAAGCACTTGGTTTCGCCACAGCATTGGACTGTTCTTTCTGTTGTGCCTCGTGGGCTTTAGAAAACTTTGGAAGCCTACTTTTTCCTCAAGTTTTGTTCGCCCGAGGATGTTTATTTTGAGCGCTGCGAGAAAGCTCGTATCCACTGACAAATTCAGTGCATCTCTTTGATGAAATCATTTCTTTCAGATGATACTGTATCTGTATGTGCATCAAGAGAAATCAAGTCTACTGTGTAAGGAGAAGGGTGAGCCTCGGTATTGTAATTTCCAGCTTCGCAGGTCTGGAATTCCCTCCGTCTGACCCTTTTGTCTGCACGGTCTGTTGAGTCTTGGTCTTTCCCAAGCGTGTCAGCGTTGGAGTGAGTTCCCCATAAAACCCCGTCCCACAAATAGAAGAAACATTTCACCGTTCACGTTCCTTGGATGTGGTCAAATCGCTCCGTGGGCGTCTATTCACTTCACACCCTTTCCGTAGGAATTTGCATTAAATTTGCAACTCTTCTAGCCTCCACCCTCCTTGTTACGTCTGCCATGGTTGGTGGAAGGTTAAAGGTCAATTCACCTTGACTGCACGGACTGGACGACATCTATAATTTACTCCGCAATCCTATACGAGGCCGTGTGGTCCACGGTATCATGTTGTGTTCTCGAGTTGTGCGAGGGAAAAGTGATCCCTTGGGCGATCGCTTCGGCAGTCCATTTCTATTATCACCGTGGTCTCGCCTAGTACTTAAATGTGACGCTAGGGTAATCTCAGTAGTGTTTGTACTTGTTTACAATTTAAGTCGCATATGAAAATTCTCGTTTACAGTGTCTCCCAACTAAGACCTTTCTATAATTATGCTGCTCTTACTGTTCGTTCGTAATGATTCTTCATGAAATGGGCAGCGGTTCTTTGCATTATACTATATGTAATTCCGTAGTTATCTTCTTTCACGAATATTCCGAAACACTCGACTTGTATTCAAGGTGACTTCTGAGCAACGCTAATAACACCTTGCCTTAACTTTTTAATTCAGTATTCTCCTCTATTCATTTGCCGAGCCCTGGCTCCTTAATATTTCTCCGCGGATGTTGCTAACGTGTTGTTATCATGTTAAGTGTGATGATAGTGCGATTTTAGGTACTTAAGCTGGTTCGCCACTTTTAACTACTGGCCAAGTTGATGAAACTTAATTTGGAGCTGAGTAACTATATGTGTGGACGCGGGTCAGTCTTCTAATTAGCGCTTTCGAGAAATCTGGCGTATGCTCATATTTCATAGTGTAAGTGAATAAATTGCTCAGTCACTCGCCAGGATGAGAACTCTAGTTCTCGAGTTCGTGCATGCATGTATGTGCGAGTGTGTTTATGCATGAGAAAATGTATAGTCATGTTCTATATATAAGTACATATTATTTATCGATGATTTATGCCCTAATGAGGGTAAAAAATAAGGAAAACTTAACACTTCCACACACTTTTAATGCAATGCGATCATGGTTTCGGTGCTGCGCGTCATCATCAGGTGAACACCCCCACCATGCCTTAGTATTGGGGCAGTATGCAGATGAAGATCAGGGATCCTATTCTAGCGTCCCACGAATGCTCTACAATTACAACTCTCTCGTAAAGTGCATAGAGTCCAAACTGCATCCACACAATCCCCCGCAAGCTGCCGCAAGGGTGTGTGGCGGGGGGTGTTAGGTCATCGGGCATATTTGCATAAATATTAGTCCATACTTGCATTTTAATATAGATTCGCTCGTGTACGTGTGCGTTTGCAATTAGAATTTAC
>CM073771.1:39459796-39760843 GCA_037158775.1 Hetaerina titia
TACCCGATTCTCATCTCTGAAAATCAGTTGTCTGATAACTATCAGACCTTGCGAAGACTTTTCAAGTGTGTACTCTGTTATTTTCCATGCTAGCGTTTAGGAAATGTCGGACAGGACGGAGTGCACAGCTTCAAGTAGGGACATTCATGTTTCCCTGCGCGGGCACACCTTCGTTTGACTCGACCCCTTGTTGCTTCTATCTCCCTTTCTCTTTCCCGTTCCCAACCGGAAAGGGTTGGCGAGTGAAGGAGAGAGAGGGAGGTAGGGGGTGTGGCAGGGGACGGGTTAGAGGTTTGGTGAGGGGGTAGGGGAGAGTTCGTGTTGAGTGGGGGGGGAGGGGCGCAGGGTATAATAACCCGATCCCCGGCTCGTACCAACCCAACGCCCACGCTCCTCCAACCCCTCCCTCTTTTTTTTGTGCCCCCCCCCCAGAGTCCCTCGCCCCCCGCTCTATCCCCTTCAGTTGACACAGAGATGCTCTCCCTCCCTCCTCTCCACCCCCCTCTCCCCCACGTCTGGGGGCGCCCTCTCGTCCCTTTCAAAGGGTTACCCCCCTCTCCACGCCCCCCTCCCGCACTCTCAATCTCCCTTTTCATCGTCTTTCCCACTCCCCGTCACCCCCGTCTTCCCTTCCTCATTCTGTGGTGCTCGCTCACCGCCAACACCCCTCTCTCTCTCTCTCGCTCCGACCCCTCCGGCGCAACCCCCACTCCCTCCTTCAGCCTCCAAAAAAAAAGAAAAGGAACTGGATTCCTCCCTCCCATGCGCACGCACGTTGGGGGATCACATCACCCTTCGGTTGGAATCGTCAGGGGAGGAATTTCTGAAAAAAACCGCCAACGTCTCTCCTTCCGATGCCATTCTTCGTCGCATGATATTCGCGATAATTGGCGATAGGAGAAGAGGATGTCATCTGATGTAGATTTACGTGCGCCGATTTATAGTTGTAATTTTTTTATGCTAACGATAGTTGTGTGAGGGATTTGCTGGGTAATTTAATGTTTTTGACCTCATTCTTAAGATAAAGGCAATACTAATGTTTATTATTTAATCGCTATTTTGTTTATATCATTTTCAACAAGCTTCACGTACGCCTAAAAATAATTGATAATTGATACAAAGTACTTATGGAGTCACAAAAAATATATCACTCTCTTTGCATTATTTTACTGGAAATGGTTGTAGTAACATTTGAATTCCTCTTCTGTCAGAGAAGTGGTTACAAGTTCATTTACTTGTCGGAATTGTTTCCTGCCGTTGTCTCAAATGCATGGCGCGTAAATTTGTACATGTGCATGCTTGGTGTGGACACACCCCCTACCAAATACCTTCCCGGTGGCTGGCAGGGTATTATGTAGTTGTAGAATGTATGTATGAAGTGCCAGTAAACTTTACCAACGTTCATTGCGGAAAGGTTTGCCACCTGCCATTTGGCAATATTTTAATTCGATTAGGAAATACATGTGGGAAACTAAATTGAAATTTAGACTTCGAATAAAATGTTGACCACCCTACCAGTCATTAATCCGTATTTACTACTTAGGTTTCGTGCACATAAATTAATTGCCTCGCTGGTGTTGGCCTATATTGACTCCGCCCTCCCCTACGTTACGTTTTGTCATGGTGATAATATCCTCCATTTCCACATGAGTTCTCAAAGCCTGTGACTGGTTTTTCTTTGCTCGCCTCAATTTGATGAAATGCTTATATTGTTGATGTTTGTCGGTAAGCAAACATATTGTGTGTCCAGCCTCAGGGTCGTTCTCCTCATGATGCCTTTTATAAGTTACGTCACGGATACCTCGACTCCCATCCGTCATATGTTACGCATCACGCCGGGGATCGGGATGCTTCGGTGGCTAACGTACAGGCTTCCTACCAAGAGAGCCCGGGTTCAAATCCTGGAGACAACAAATATTTTTCAGTGGTATCCCGATCCCGACTTGAGGTTCTTTGTGGAGAGCACTTTGAGTGAGTACGACGTCCGTCGGATGAGACGTTAAACTGCGGACCCCTTGGTGCCTTTCGACAAGAGTAGGCTAATGCCGACGCCGGGTTTCTCTTCACTCTTCCTTTCCCTTCCATCCCTAATGGCGCAAATAACCTTAGGTTTCGGACACCTCTCATAATCTTCGCTTGCTCATCTCTACCCTAACTGCGTGACGTAAGCCTCAACCCTAGTCCGGGAACGCTAGGTGAAAAAACACCCCTGACCGGTTTAAATCTCGCGGCAAAAAGAAACAGCTTACGTTTACGACCCCCTTCTTGGTTGATTTTCCCGGAACTTTCAAACTTTTAGCCAAAACTATTTATCTCCCTTGATTTTTGATAAAACGACGAAAAAAATGAGTCCTCATGGCAGCCTCAAAGTCATACTGGGCCCGAGATACGGGCCCTTGAATATTGAGGGTGTTTTTTCACCCCCGCGATCCCCGAATAGGTAAAAAAATAGCGTTGCCGTTCTAGGGTTAATTGCTGGCGTACAATATATTAGATTTTCAGTAGATTTAGCGTGTTTGTAAAAAACATTAGGGCCGTGCGTAATTAACATAGTATTTGTAATCGTTTAACTCGAATAGATGTTGATGTAGGATGGCAGCCTAAGGAACTGAGAAAGGTATCAAAGCATGACATGGAATTCGATAGTTTTGAAGAGCTGTGATAAGGCAACCGTCGGATTGATATTTCGTGATGGGGGCGACCGTATTTCATTCCAGTCAATAGAACAGGATGGTAGATTTATTCTTGGCAAAAGGTATGGCATATTATAAGAGAAGTTAGTCACATGCAAATGACATGCACAAATGCACGATTTATGATTGGGATCTGCTATTTATTTTCACGGATGCAAAGGGACTTTGTTGGAAAATGTGTGTCTATAACCAGTTTCACTTACTTAAATATTTTAGAAAATATATATAAGTATAGAAATAACAAAAAATACGTTGTCTTTAATTGTAAATGGTGGAATCAGTGAATACGTTGCAAAGGAATCAGATTGGATTATACGATACAGATTGGATATATATCTGAAACGAAAGTTATGGTGGGAGATCAGTTTCATATTTATTTAACGTTTATAAATATTCATAAAAATGTTTTGGGAGAGATGCCTTGATAATATTTTTGAACACTATTACAATCCCTGATGGGAAACAAAAACGTTTTTATTTTGGCATGAATAATTTTCATGGCGAATTCCCAAAATGATGAGATGTTTTTTCGCTTATTCTGCCCGCAAAGTTTTCATTTCAAGCATTATCTTTGCATCAGTACAGTTTGTTTTATCTTATACGTGTACCCTTAAATGCTGACGTAAAGTTAATGAAGTGTTTTTGCTGCTAAATAGCATGACGTGGTTGTAATTCCAGAAAAAAACCGGGTATATTTTGTGATAGATTAAAAAGAAATAATTGCTCAAGTCCATAATACCTGCAGATAAATCCTTTAATGATCATGAGAATCGAGAGAAAATATAAAGCGTCACACCATAGATTCTTCGGCAGTTAAATTCGCTAATACGAGAGTATCCTTATTGCTCATTGACTATTCATGTGTGCATCATTGAAATTTTCATCCATTAATGGTCCCAATCGACTTATTCAATTACACGTCAATTTTATGGTAACCTCTTTTGTTCCCTTGACAATGAAATGTGTCGCAGACAATAAAAGGCTGTTAAGTCCTCCGATGAGAAACCACTTGAATGCGTGCCTATACTTATTCATGTACGTATGCACATACTTCCCATTTGGGGGAGTGGTTCGGAGCATGAGATAGGGATGAAGGGCAGAATCGTAATTGAAATTTCCCGATGGTTGAATTGGGAAAGTATGGTTTTTACGGACATCGCATAAATTCGTTCGACAAGGGCTTCGATTTTCTGAATAGTTTTTATGTATAATGTTCTGTAATATTAATAATAATTATTTTAAATAAAAAATTTTAATGCATAATTTTATATTTTTATAATAATATTGATGTACTCAAGGTCATAGCCATCCTTATTGGTCGGAGAAGTCTGGGAATAAGTTCGTCTGAGTCGGGGAAACTGTAATATTAACAAATAATTCTCGAATAAAATATGTTCGGGAACCTATTTTGTATTCAAATTCCCCGAAAAATCATTTCCGAGGGGTGCTTTGTTGTTGATTACATTTTATCAATAAAATCTTCACATTATAAATTGTAATAATGCAGAAGCCGCTTTCCGGTAAAGTAGACAAAATGGTAGGTACGATAATTCTGATTGTTCGATATTTCGAGCAACTTAATCTTAAAGTCTGTTGAAGACGCATGTAAGATGATCTTACTCAATAGCACCTTATTTGATGATTATTAACGTGTGTTTAAATAAAATAACATTTGCCAATAAGATCTTCTTCACAATAGTCTTATTTGTGACTAAAGGTCCAGCTATGGAATTCATTGTATTGTATGCAGCGTTGTTTATAGATTAGTTAATTAATTTGCGAAGTAATTATCTTGAGCCTTTCAGGAACTAGAGTAAAACTTTGTTAAGCTCAATTTTCTATCTTTATTGAGGTTCACTCGTATTTATCCGATCCGGTGTATTGGCCGAAATAAATGTCATTACCACTCAAAGCGGGTCGCGGTGGTCTAGCGGGTAGAGCGTTGGACTGCTGACCGGGTTCCCGGGTTCGATTCCCGGGCAAGGCACTTTGGGCACCTGCAGCTCCACCCAAGCTTGTTGATTTTTCGGGTACCAGATCTTCCTGGGAAACCATAACCGGCACAGGGAAAGGAACTGGCCCCCCTACCCTGATGTGTGAATATTCACACGCCGTCGGGCTTGGTACACGGGTGAGCTCTACCATCACCTACTAAACCGACCTTTGGGTTGATTACTGTGTTTATCAATGTACTCATACATGTATTATTGTGTCAATCCTGTAAAATCTAATGGAGAGGTGTATATCCTTTTCCTTTCTCCAAGGAGATTCTTTTTAGAATAAATTTGCAAAACTCTTCGATGGTAGTAGTTTCGAATTTGTAGTAATACCATCTGTCACATCCAAAGGGATGTTTCCTTGTAAAAAACCATTAACACAGTAATCAACCCTAATGTCGGTTTGGTAGGTGATGATAGAGTTCACCCAGTACTAAGCCCGACGGAGTGTGAAATTCATACATCAGGGTAGGGGGGGCCAGTTCCTTTCTCTGTGGAGGTTATGGTCTCCAATGGTAGATCTGGTACCTGAAAAATAACATAGCTTGGGTGGAGCTGCAGGTGCCCAGAGAGGCTTGCCCGGGAATTGAACCCGGCCCCTCCCCGGTCCAACACTTTATCCCTAGTTTACCGCGACTCTCTTTTCCTTAGTAACTACATCCAAATAATACCCCGGAAATCGCGGCAAGGGCATGTGGCGGGGAATGTTAGGTAATCACCCGTAAAAAAATAAGCCCACACGCAAAACTAACGAATTCTAAAATAATGTATGCTTTCTTACAAATTTATGTATGCATTTGCATTAATTGTAGAATTATCAAATACATGTCACCAAATGGTAATGCAGTGGGGTTTTATTTTTTCATGGATAAATAAGTAACTTTTGGTCATTTCCATTTTATTTACGGTTTAATAGACATTAACGGCCATTAAATCAAATTAAATAAAGTGCATTTCGAGGCTATTTCGTGCTCTCTACAATAGTATCACGTGGTGTCACTGGTGAGATATGAAAATATGCATATTAATACATTTCTGGGAAAAGTAATCACACTTTACCTGCATCGAAAGCCTCCGGGGATAAATACAAGCAGAGCAAAATGGTGCGATATTAACTCTCTCTCTCGCTCTTGGTTTGAGCAAAACTCGGGGAAAATATTTTGTGGAGAAATTAAAGAGGCGTGGTTTCATCGAACGTGAAATCGGAAAATATTCGGATTCATGGGCATGGAATTGCAGATGGAGGGCAATGCTCCCCCTGACCCCAAAGTTAGCGAGTAAACTTTGGTCTATTTTGTAAATAGAATTGTTTAAATCTAGAAAGAATGCAACTTGTATTTTCAGGAAGAAAAGAGTGTCTCTGGGAAAATCTTTTGGGGGTAGGGAGGGAAATTCTCATTGAGAAATTGTGGGGATTTCACGTTAAAAATAATTCACCTTTGCTGGCAGTTTCACACGGTGAAATGCTCGTATTTGCGTTCATCCCAACGGGTGTCTGTGCTAAATTAATCCTTTGAAATTTCCCGTAGTTTCTTAGAATTAATATTGAACAAGATTCTCTTCCTGCCCCCCATAGATTTTAACAAACCGTTGTCGATGCGAATCTTAAGGGGAAATATCATTCGTATTATTTACATCTTGAAAATTGGTGACCCTGAATAATAACAGTTATGAATTATAGAAAAAATTAGATAAAGCCGTATGTTTCTTTAAAAATGTTATAAGCGAAAAGAAAGTGTCGAGTAGTTACTATAAACCATGGAATGATACTTTGTAGGCGGGAAGATTACATGTAAATACAACTTAAGAGGGAAAATTCAAATCGCTGAGATTAACACAAGATAACACAGAAGGTTTCTAACCCAGCAATATATTAGTGAGGAGGAACCAGAGTGATATACTAAGAGAATTCGTGTGTCGTGCAAACCAAGCTTAAGGACTAGGCACAGTTTTTATAACTGTGAGAAAATTAAACATACCTCAAACTTAATTAATTGCCTTCTAAGCTGCAGGATTGAAAATAATTCCCTTAATAGCTGGTAGCCTAACAAAGATCAAGTGTGGTAGGAGAATAGAGTCGGGCGTCGGGAGCAATTCGAATAAAGTAGGGCAAGTGAATACAGGAGATACTTAGAGGAATTGGAATGCTGAAGACAGCAATAGGGGGCAGAATTCTCGTAAAGTGAGGTAGAGGGAGAAAAAGCGTTAACATTTTGGATGAAATTAAGGGAGTTAAAAAGTATACAAGTGTGCTAAAAAAGACTTACTGTTAAATGCACTGTAGGATTTAAGGGTACTTTCTTTCATGTTAGTGAAAGCCTTAAGGGTACACTTGTAGTGGTAGTATTTAGGGGTGGCGACCGACAGCTGATCTCATTTGCGCCATTAGGGTTGGACAAGAAAGTATGAAGGGTGGAGAGAAACCCGGCGTTGGCATTAGCCTACTCTTAATGAAAGATGCCAAGGGGTCCACAGCTTACCGTCGAAGAAATTTTTTCTCATCATAAAATAAAGTCCTTCCAGCACTTTTGCATTGGTTTCATTAATTATTTCATAGTCTGGGTGAATTATTCAATTTTGTTAAATCCTCATATTGCCAACAGAGTTGGTACCTCCCAAAACTCAAACTTTAACGAAAAAAAGGGTCATTTGGGATGGAATTGAGGGAGGCAGGAATTATGCAGAGGTGAATAATGGGTTATTATTATATATAGTCTAGGGTTTATGGATATTTATTGTTACGTCAGTCAGGGCTTTGGAACATACTAGTGCATAGTGCCGAGTCCGTCGAAAACCTACCCTAACCCGGAACCCTAACCCTAGGCTACCTTAACTGTAAAATAAACGACTTGCCATACGGCCCTGTGACAACTTACGAGGTAATTCATTTTTGCGTATACTATATATAATACCCTCAACTTTTCAACGCTTATTATTTCATTACTCGTATTATTTTGGAGTAATTTCGTTGATTCTCTTAATCAGAGAGAAAAGAGCTGAGTAAACATGGCATTCCCGAAAATAACGGAGGCATGAAAAATCCTCCAACGTGTGTCTTTCATTTAGATTTTATTCGGGATCACATGGCCATTGTCCACTCTCCCCATCCACGTGTGGCCATTATTTAATCCTGTTTCTTCCGCCCGCAAACCACTTTCCCACGCATCGATTCAACCGCAAGGCTAAGGTTAACAACTCGATTACCTTTTCCGATACGACCTCCAGCGTAAGAGGGGCGTGGAATGGCGGGGAGGGAGTTTAACGACCGATAGTGAACTTGCCCGCGGATCGGTTGTCATTGTAGTCTCATTACCGCCATCACCAAGATCACGTCAACGGTCACACCACCAGGTTACGTCCATTCCCCCGGCGTGAGGGTGCTGCAAGGAACCCGTCGTCGGTTGGAACGTGTTCGCGTGGATCTGGTTACAAGGACAGTCTCGAAGAGATCCTTTCATAGAATCCTGACACGTGAGCGGATGCCAGCGGAGCAATCCTCTCGCACCTGAGGTGTCCTTCTGACGCAAGGGATCGCCCATATCGCCTTATTCTTAGGTCACAGCACTAAATGTCTGAGTGAAACATGATTAACGCCAGAGATGTAGATAACGAAATTTTCTTACGCATTCCAGTGCTTGGAAGGATAGATAAGCGACTTTAATGTAAGAAACCATAAACACAGTAATCAACCCAAAGAGTTCAATTCAGTGCTACGCCCGAAGGCGTGTGAAATTCAAACGTCAGGGTAGGGGGGTCAGTTCCTTTCCCTGTAACGGTTTTGGTTTCCCAGGAAGATCTAGTACCCGAAAAATGACACAGCTTGGGTGGAGCTGATGGTGCCCGGCGAGGCCCAGGAATCGAACCCGGATCGTCCGGTAAGTAGTCCAGCGCCCTACCCCTGGACTAACGCGTACCCTACAGTAGGAAATGCTCGATTCAAATTTGAGGAAATAGGGGATAATAGATTTAACACAGTGTTAGGGTGGTGCTGAAACTTCGTGACACAGCAACTGACTTTGAAAGTAAGGTGACACGGTATCAAAAAAAGTGTTTTTGGAAGAAAAATCCCAAGTCGTATAATGGCTCTAAAATTATAATTAAAGACGCATCAATTCCATCAAGTTTTCCCTTACCATGTTAGATTTACATTTATATATCATTAATTCTTTGTGTTCGACCTGTTAAAGGATCAATTCCTCTTCTAGGTTTAGGATGAATTCCCATATAAACGCAGTATTTTTCCACTAGAAATTAAAATAGCTCCATAAAAACAAAAAGGGCAAGATAATATTCTAAATGCTTTCTTTTAATTCAGATAACTCCGAATAAATTTTTAAAAAATTAAGGTTTAATTTATTTTATAGTTTTAATTTATTAATTTTTATTAACCTTGTCTTTTGGACCTTATTCCTTTGTTAAGAGAACCCACATTAAATTACAGAAAAACTTGTTCCCAATATTTCGTTCTCAAACAAGAATGTGGTAAGATGTTTTCCAAGTCAGTCTATTAAAAATAGTTTTATGTGTAATCAAAGTCGTTTCATTATTTAAATCCTAATTACTCAGATTTATTCATACTCGGAGAATTTTCAGGTCGTTGCCGCATGGAATTAGTTTATTTTCATCTCAGTAAAGTGCTTCAGGTTAGTATTAATATAACACTGGCCACGGCATCCTTTTACTAAAGTTACATTAGATTAGTAGGATTCGCTGTCCCTTCACCTGTATTATCTCCTTTTTCGTCTTATTCCTTTTTGTTTTGCCCTGGCTGTCTATGACACTTTTTCCAATGATACACTGCATACGTATAGTAAGTCCCTTTAATTGGTGAGCATGTGTGTATGGTTGAGAGCTTGATGCATTTCTACGCATTATCTTAATGCCCTAACTGCAGGCTTATATCGACGAACTGGCGAAGAAGAATAATTCATATGGGTGAGGTTTGCGTCACTTCAGCGTTGTTCGTTTCTCTGGTATCTCTCGTCTTTGACCGCCCTCGTATTCACCTCGCTGCGTAATTATATCATCGTGCTGAAACCCATGGCGAAATAGGAAACGCCAACACGTAGCAGCGCTGTTGTTAACGGTGCCAAAAGTGCCCGGCGCACGCCCACTCCACTCAACCGTGGCAGGTTTGAGAGAGTCCTCCTGCAAGAACTACAGTCTGAATCATAGCCGTTCACCCGTCGTGAACTTTGTGACTTGGTGACCTAAATTGTTCGTCACCCTCCGAGAAAGAGGACTCGCTCTTAACCTAATTCGACGCATTGAGCCTTCGACGATTTCTACGAATGAGTTTTCCGATGAGTACGCTCACGCAAATTTCCCCGACCACATTTCCGTCGGACAGTCCGTGCAGGTTGGTGTACTATGTTCATGATGAATCCAGTTGACGATGGAATAAACGGATTTTTCAAGAATACTTTCCATTTCCGTAGTTCTCTGAGGTATATACCACTAAAATGAACCGGAAATTATATCACGTCTTGCCTTTTGGCGAAAACATTGACTCAGAATGCGGTCATAATGCTGGCCCCAGACTGTCGCGAATTATGTTCTGCCAATGGTGGCAGTCGTTTGTAACGGATGTGTCACAATGACGTTGGCTCGTCCTTAGGGCAGTAAGGAGGAGTGATGATGATAGCCATTAGCCGACCGAAGTGAACGTTAAAAAAAAATCTTTATGCACGTGGGTGGTCTGAAAAGTTTCCGACCTCAGAAAATTTCAGAAAAAAATATCTTGTATTTTTGTTAGGTTGGAAACTTTTCAGACCACTCTTGTGTTTCCTCCAATGACCACATTTAAGGTAATTCACTTTTGTGAATCAGTGTGAGCGAAAGATAAAAGGTTTATCTTGCCCGGTGGTATTACGAAAATTTGTTGAGGCCGTAGGTGATCAAGTGGTCAAAAGTCATCTCGGTTACGGTAGAACTCCAACGATGTACGATTTTTTTAACGCTATCCTCAGAATACACACTTTTGATAATACAATAAATGAAAATAGACAGTTGCTTTAAAGTCGGTCAGGGCTCAGAAGATTTGCTATATATATTGTCTACTGCTGTCGAAATTATAAATGGTATTTCATGACTAATGTTATGTCTGACTCTTTCCCAGAATGGTTTATCTGACGAATAGGCGGAGAAACTTAATTGTTTCATCATTTAATAAATTAATACATGTATATCCTATTATTTTCATTTTACTTTGAGTTCCTCAATGGATTTTTGCTTCCGCTGTGAATAATCCGCATACTTTCGCTAACTAGATTTGTTCTGTGACATCGGCCTACTTTTCTAATTACAGACTTTTTCTGTTTCGCAATTTCCCGGAGATTATTTTATTATAGTGTGTGGGTAGACCCAGTCTGGAAGGCAAGGTCTACTCGACCAATTACCAGGCAAAGGTCGTCCTTTTGTCGGTCTTTAGATAGTTTACGACAGGGCGTCGAAAGAATTGGGGGACTCTGTCCGTTTTCCAAGGCCGAGGAAGTGGATTAAAAGACATCCGATCTTGAGAAGCATAAAAGTGTTCCACAAAATGGTGAGAAGTCATTCTGTAGAGTACTTCCAACGTCCTCGAATTCAGCTTAGCATTTATGAAAGGCTTATGGTATCTTCCGGGGTGATTGTCATGCCGTTGTGTGAATTTATTAGTGTAATATTTTTACGTCGACTCAGGGGTCGTGTAGATACGGTTTGGCAATGGGCTCACACGACATGAGAGACCTCATCCGTTTAAAAAGATTAAAATCAATTAATTATTTGACTTCGAACTGTGTAACGTGACCCCCCCCTCCCACCTCACCTAGACACGGACTCCCTCTGCGCCCCCCTAGTCCCTCTCGACGTGACTTCTGTTCCGAAGGGCCTTTTAGGACCCCGCTCGTCCCGCACCGCCCTCCTTTAACCCGCCGCTCGTTGACCCAATCAGCAAATGCTCCCGTCGTCTGTCGCTTGTCATCCCACGGTCCATATCCTCCCTCTCCGCGATTACCAACCGTCCCCTCCTCGCCGCGTCTTCCCTCATCCCCCCCGGACCCCTCTCTTCCCGCCTCCGGACGAGTAATGCATTCTCCGTCTGTCAAATAAATCTCCGGAATTCGTTTGCCCATAGTAAATTCGAGATTCCTACTTACAATGCTTCAGATGGGGAAGGGAGACATTTTCACCCGTGGTGGTTAGGCCAACAACACGGGTACATTGAAGAGTAAGACAGTAAGTCGTCTCTTACTTATCCTAAAGTGTCTATATTCAGTACGATCGCATCAAGGGAAGTCATTCATGGACGCACCAAGGAGGAGGAATTTTTTTTTAGTTTGACTGCGACACGTGCGTTTCCGTCGGGATAAAGTATTTCAATCATCTCCGTTCCCTAGGAACGAACTTTCACTTTGGCCGACAGTGTTCCTCTTTAAATGAAACCCAGCGTACCATCTAACTTCGGAGTTTTATTTTTTGTATTCAAGACTCCAAAATTTTTATTTTTTCAACTCTTGGAATTTTTAATGGCTTGATACAAGGGAAATTGAAAAACTTATGCACTAATGCGTTCATAAATTTTTTCCTCTTTGATCTTGCGCTATATTTTGGAAGGTATTGAGTTCATTCTAGTTACGCTTAAAAAATTCCCAGGATTTATACTTATGCTATTAATTTTTCCTTAGCATCGGTGGAGGTGAATAGGATGAAACCTGTGATTTTCAAAACTCGGGTGTCTGGTGTCATTGCCCTCCAGAGGAAAAGAATGAGCCTAATTTTCGGGTATTGGAAAGCCTACAACGGTGAGGTTTATTTTCATTCCGATATTATTAGGCAATCTACCGGTTAAGGCAGGTTTTTGGATGGACACAACTATCAAATAAACATTTTGTAACTCCAAACAAAGCCCAATCCGGCAACCTAATCTCAGACATGCCAACCCTCCCGATTTAAGCGGGAGACTCCCGATTTTTCCTTCTTACGTTCTTGATGAACTGTTCAAATTGTGTACTTAGCTTAACATGTTAATAAAGTGTGACATTCATTAAAAATTGACAAAGTGTCATAAAGGGATTAAGGTGCCATGCAAATATTGTGGTAATTAAAAGTGATTACTTCGTGATACACTTCTAAAAATCTCCCGATTTTTCATTTTTGAAAGTTGGCATGTCCTCCCGATTTTTCATTTTTGAAAGTTGGCATGTCTGTAATCTACATCAGGTCCCTCTTCATCTCTGTGTACTTCTTTCCTCCCTTCATCCCGTCCAACATCCCTATCCTGCTCCTGCCCTGCCCTCGTTTGCCCAACATTCTCCCTTCTATTACCTTCTTTAACATCCCACTACCGCTCAATACGCCTTTCATCCATATTTCCTGCCTCAATCAATATATAAGTATGGAAATAAAAATATAAAAAAGCATAAACTATCAAAAATGTGTCCTTTTCCGTGTTTTCTGTATGTATTTTTGTGTTCTGTTGTATCGTCCAAGTGTTATATTGCTCTCGTGAGCCCTTTACATCATCCATTTATATATGTATGTATGTGTGTGTGGAAATACTTATATACATACATATATATATATATATATATATATATATATATATATATATATATATATATATATATATATATATATATATATATATATATACACACACATAACATGTCTATACAACAGGACCTCATTCCCAGAATCGCCTCTCCAAGTCCCATAGTCTTCAGGACGACCTGGCATACTCTGGAATCAATCCTTTCCTTCAATTAACCCTTCCATGGCGGGGGAGGTTTGAGGTGTCTAGAGAGGGGACGCAGGGAGTGAATGATCCGCTCTTTTCCTCTCTTTCCGTCTGCTCCACACTCTTGAGTTCACTCATGTTCCAACCCCTGCTCTCTCCCTCTCTCTCTCGACATCCATCCTCCAGCTTTTATATCCTCCCCATTGATCCACGCGTACCGCGGTGGTGGGGGTATGAGCACGTCTTCTCTCCTAGCTAAAGGCCTCGGGTTCAAATTCCTTGGCGAGGGTGTTGCTTTCACTCAATCTCGAGTTACATGGTTGGAATGTTTGGACGATAGTGTTTCGAACCCATAAAGCCGAAGTCACTACCCTCAGATTTCAGCAACGCTGATCCGTGCTGGTGTTAATGAAAATGGGACCGTCGACTTGTTTCTGTCATGAGATTTTAAGAAATACGAGAAAGGCGAGCATGAAAACCAGTGTGAAGTATTCTAGGTGTCGCAATGAAGTCTGCAGCCGTGGCGCAGGTCTTCTTCATGGTGGATTTTATATTTCCATTTTATTTTATGCGTTCGTGCCCTACTTCTTTCGAGTATAAGTGTATCACACGAATTCATTGGCGTTTTATTAGTCGTTTTAGGATCTTATCATTTACCAACATCATTGGATTGGTAGTGTTAGAAATAACTATTAGTATTAAGCAACAAGAGCGTTTGTTTCCCATCATTGCTGAATTTATGCTTTCATTAAAAGGTGATGTTATGGTTACAGGTTGCTTGCTTTTCTGAGTAATATAAAATACAATTACGTACGTTCTTCTTTGTTGGCCCTCGGGTCGAAGGTGGTGCTTCGTTTTTGGTCCATGTACATCAACAAAATACCCCGTAGGCCAACGCAAGGGCACGTGGCGGCAGGTATTAGGGCACCACCCGTAAAACAGAAGATGCATGATTGGCTTGGTCATCGAAAGGGGAAAAGAGTGTATTTAGTTATTTTATTAAGATTGCACACAATCGTGTGAATACCGATGTACGTTAATACTCGTACAGGCGCATACTTTATGCAATAGCACTTGAGTTAGTACAGACATTGATGAAACCGTTTTCTGATTCAGTTCTGATTTATGCACGCTCTAGTAGCTTCCTTCTTCACATATCCCTTTAATTTCGATCAATAATTGGAAATAACTTACCTCCTATGTAATCAATCCTTAGGTCAGTTTTATATTAGGTGAGGGTAGAGATCACCTAGTACTATGCCCGACAGCACGTGAAATTCACACGTTACGTTAGGGAATCGTTTCCTGTCACTGGGCCGTATGTGGTTTCCCATGAAAATTTGGTTCCCGAATAATCATACAGCTTGGGCGAAGATGAGTTTGTGCTCAGAGACGGCACCGGAAATCAAACCCGGACCCTTCGGTTAGTAGTAACCCAGCGATCTGTGACGCCTCTCATTAACTTATTTCACCAACAAAACAAAATACTAATTACGATCAGGGTTTCAAATGAATGATCGTCGCCTCTTGATCGCCTTTTGTCTCGTCTTTCGAAGGTTCCTTATATTCTTGTTTTCTTTGACGATGACCATGTATCTAATCCTTTGTACGTATATCACTTTTCAAAACGAGGAAAAATTTGTGGAAGGTACAATTTGTACGTTATACCATTCTTATAAAACTTTGAAATATTCTCATTACCCACAAGGATGCAGTAGCAGTGATAGCGTCATTCGGTTGAATCCCAGTCTCATTATTTTCATTGATATCACTCTTAAGTCTTTAGCCCCATAAGTGTACGAGATGAATTTTCGCGTGGATTTTCAATGTACGTGGAGACTTTGGTTAAGGAAATACTTAAATACATTTTCTGAAAACATTTCCTTATTCAGTTAACATAAGGTGAAGGACATTCCTTCCGGAGAAAGGATATTATTTTCTCTTAAACGTTTGTGTCCAACTGCCCGGATTCTTGTTTGTTGACTGTTTCTACCATTCGTATAGGATGCAAGTCGTTGAAGAGGCCTAAACTTGTCGTGTTTACAGATTTTTTCTGTAATTTGACGGTAGTACTCGGGCCTTTCCGCCGTCGAACGGGAAACGGGTAGCGGCCGATAAAATTGCCCCCGGGGTTGCAGAAAGCGAAGCGTGCGGCAGTGGATGGAGGGAGACCCACGATGCGATAAAAAGGAGTGAGAAAGGCATCTCTATAAATAGGACCGACAGCATGCAGACCGGCACCCTTAAAAACATTCCCTTTCTACTCCAAGGCGGGGGTCGGGGAACAGATGCTTTCAAGTCGCTCATGAATGAAACGGCCGGGATCACCCTCGCTTGTTACTGGATGGGTAATACCTATATAGGCTTCTCTGAGTGTTCAGAAAGTTGTGATGGTATCTCATGCCATTCTGGTCGATATAACGTTGCTGCTCCGCTTCGTGCAATGCGATGTTGCATACTCGACTGATTTTCAATGAAACCAACTGCCCTGCCGAACACGACCAACATAACTCAAAAACACTGTGGATTAAAGTCGTGTTGTGGGTCTGTCCATAGGTACGAGTATAACGATGTCACTCCCGGAGGATCACAAGGGATCAGATGCCCCGAAGTAAAGAAGTTCGATTTGGAGTGGAAGGAATGGAAATGATTAGAGAAATTGTAATCCAATGCGGAATTGGTAATACTCGATCTTCGTCGTTAAAACTAACGTATGGAAATAAGATAAATATCTTGCCCCAATCTAAGGCATGAACGGTGGTGAAGTGACCCTACGTTTTATAGTCTAACTGAAATTGATAATTTGTAAGGAATTGCATTAGAAG
Source organism: Hetaerina titia (assembly GCA_037158775.1). Taxonomy (NCBI): domain Eukaryota; kingdom Metazoa; phylum Arthropoda; class Insecta; order Odonata; family Calopterygidae; genus Hetaerina; species Hetaerina titia. The sequence goes on from CM073771.1 coordinate 39,476,031, forward strand.
AAATGGTAGGTCATGGTAGATAATTAGAGTTATTTAGCATGGTAAAGGGTTTTAGGAATGACCGCAAAGAACACTTGGCTTCGCGTGTATATTGTACGTTAGGGACGCGGTAGTCCAGAGATTTGGGCGCTGGGCTACTAACCGGAGTGCCCGCGTTTAATTACCGGGCACGCCTCTGGGCACCCTCAGCTTCATCCAAGCTGCGTGATTTTTCGGAAACCAGTTCCTCTTGGGATACCATGGGCGGAAAAGGGTAAGGAACTTACCCCTACCCTGATGTGCTTCACACGCCGTTGGGCTTAGTACGAGGTGAACTCTAGACTCACTTATCAAACCGACCTTCGGGTTCACAACTTTGATTTTTTATTCTATGTTAAATTTATAGAAATGGCATATGTTTATATTTAACAAAATCCGCGGAGCCCGAAGATTGAGATAGGCACCTTCAATTAATGAGTGGGAATAATAATCAATTAAATGTGTACAGACGCCAGACTGTGAATAACGCATTTCCTGTGCATAGTGCGGCGAAAAGCAAGCGATAATACAATGCTTTCGTGGATTCGAGGATTTTTGATGGTTAACGAAAAAACGCACGCACTCCAATGAGGCATTCCCAGCCTTTTCGGGGTGCTTTCGCGATTACGAATTCTAGTCACGGTGATGAAAAACTTGTGCAAAGAAACGAGGGAAAACGCTGGGTGGTTGGAAGAGAATTTTACCTCGGGGACTCCTCACCCCTTTTCTCCGTGGTTGCTTCCAATGCCCAAGGGCCCTTCACAGCCTTCCCATGCCTGTCTTTTCAAACTTTGGCCAAAGGGTTTCGCCGGGAAGGACCTTATGTTAGTGGAGAGGAACGGAGGGGCATGGGAAGGTCGAACGGTGAACGTCCGGCGCGGGGGTAAAGGGTCAGATTGAGGAAGAGGAAGGGGGGTTGGAAGTCAAAACCCTGTGAACACCCTGCGGACGGGGAAGAACGGGAATTGGATGGAGGGGGGGAGGGAGGCATCCGAATCGAATGTGTCTGGCGTTCCTAAGGGAATCTTCTGTTGTTTCATCTGAGGTCATCGAAGAACATATATGTATAAGGTATATATTTATAAATTCCTGCGCTCGTTGAGCAAGTAGCCACATTGGTCTAATGTGGTGAACGAAGAGAAATGTGCTCTTTAGGAGGTCGGGTTAGCAATGAGTTTCGGAAAACCGGAAAGGGAAGATGGTAGATGATTGGGAAATCGTTGGTTACTCTGAAATGAAAATTTTTGGATGATTGGTCAAAAGATCGACTCTTCTTACCGCGAGAAATTAGTTCTTTCTATGCCGGAAAGCGATGTAACCGATATGAATGGCGGACAACTTCGGAGACGCTCAATGATTTCGCTAGTTTTATGTTATTAGTTTCCGGATAAATTTATACGCTTTTAGTAGCGAGAAAAGCGAAGGAACTGAGGGAGAAGTGGAGTGCGAGTTAAAAGTTGACTCGCTACATTTGTCATAAAGTTCAAAATCCAATATCACGAAGTAAATAAAAACAAAGGAACAAAGATAAATTCTTATAGTTACCCAGATGGTCTTTGTGGGGTCATATTGTTTGTTTGAGAATTTTTTAAAAGTCTATCTCTTGCAATAAAATGAAGTGCCATTTGTAAAGCTAGAGCTACGATAACAGTCAAGGAATTAGAAGACTATAGAATAAAGTTTTAATGATTTTCGTGTAAAAGTATGCATTGATGCTTTTTGCATATGATATTATAAATTGGTATTCTACGAGCCACCAAGTGGACATATGGAAGTTTGTGTGAGCCTGCCGCGAGTGCTCTAATTGTCGAATTTGTAAATATATTTTACGAGGGGCTCGTAGGTTAAAAGGAAGACTGCCTGGCGTACTTTTCATGTATATTATTATTTTTTTAAACTTTATTTCGGCTCTGACGTCTCTGGGTTTAAAATATTCACAAATGTCAATCTCTGACTTGGGGTGTGTATTTATCTCCAGTGTTATTATCTTTGTGGTTTTATCCGAACGTCTATCTCTATTTATCTTGTGGTCTCGTTTATTAGTGCCTGGCATAAGGTCAGTCGACTCTCTTTGCCTTTTTATCTTCACGTTTAAAGGCCCCCATCCTATTTTGTCCCGAAATTGGACACGATATTGGTTACAGTCCTCGCGTAAGGATTTTGACAAATGTGGCGAATATTATTTGTGCAATATCCAATCTCATAGCCAACTAAATTCCTGAATTTTGACTATTTCAACCTTTCAAAATCAACTTTTTGTAAAACAATAAGTATCGTGGGTTGGCTCAATATACTATATTTCCCTATGACTTGGGATATTATTATGTTTTATACATCATATTTACGGGTGAATGCTAAACCCTGCCCAGGCCCGAGTCCATTACGATATTCGGAAAGGGATTTTCGGGTGAAATGGGTGAGGTATTTGGGTTACATAAACCCAGTATCAGTTCCATGTCAATTGTACAGTTGACGGATAAGTACGAGCTTTAGCGCGTCAGCGTTCCCAGTTCTCCCTGCGTTCTACGGAAGCCCGGGTGGTCACCGTTTCTTTTACCGTGGATGGTTCCCGGAAGCCGTTGGCCTTGGTAGGAATTAAATGGCGCGTGTAATCGGGTACCGTGTGCGCTCTGCAAGTTTTCGCGTCCCTCCGGAATCGGAAAATCGCAAATGGCTCGTGTTTTGGGGAAGAGGAGTCCCTACGAGCGGAAGCGGCCAGCGGACGTAATAAGTATCCGCCCAAGCAAGTGGTTTCATGCGTCACCGCCCTCAAACGGTCGGGGAGTCGTTCTGTCTTCTTCCGATTCTGATAATCCTTCGTTAATATCTCGTGCTAGGGTCGACAGGATGCAAGGACGTGGACAGATACGCGTGTATTCACAATTGAGAAACTCGTATTTGCCATACTTAACGGTGGAGGTCTGTCGAATAAATGGTTGTGGTTCATACTATATTTACTCTCTTCATATGAAAAGAAATATTTTATTGGGTGAAATTGCCTCTTATTTAGATCTATGTTTTCGCCCAGCATTTATATAAATTTGCACGTTAATTTGAGGTTTTTAATGAATGTATTGTCCCTTACCCATCCTATCTAGTGCTTGTACCCCATATTTCACACCTTTTTAGTTAATTGCGGGGTATTTATATAGATGTGAAAATTTGAAGAAGTCATTCTGTACTCTTGTATATTCCATTCGTAGATTCCCTTTCTTGTTTTAACGTATTAAAAATTATGTCCGTCGTTCTTATTATTCAAATAATTATTGCAAGTTTATGAGACAATATTTTTTCTCCAGTTTCATTCATAGTTGCTGCTATAAAAATACCTCCATGTATAAACCTTGCAGTCAGTGTAGGTCGTTGTGCTATAGCTATAGATCTGAGAAAAACCACAGGAAAATTAGTTTTCTTAACCAAATCGTATAAATAAAGGCAAAAAGCTTAAATTTTCACAACCTTACCAAATATTTTATGTAGAAATATTTCTTTTTTTTATTTATATCTTGGAAGACAACTATTCATTTTCGTTGAGCCTTGTACACGATATCGTATCTAGAAGTAGAGTTGTCCATTGTACTCATCATTCTAATTGCACATTTCAGGAAAGTTTATGGTTTTTTAAAAATGGAATTGTAACTGATAAAAAGAGATATGGAAATAAAAATAAGTGGTGATCTTTGGTAATTAAATTAGAGTAAACTGCAAGGATGATAAGCATTCATTGAAGTACTGATTATGGAAGGGGCATAACTAATGGCACGGTTATTGATAAAAAGCTTAACATATATCGCTATTGTATATGTGTGTGTGTATATATACATACATATATACACACGCATGTATATATATATGTGTATGTAAACATATAAATATATATATGTATATAGTATGAAGTGGTTGCAGAGTAATTGTTACACTGTTATTTATTTGAACATTTAATCACTTGATAAAACAATATTCTAGGAGTAGTACAATCTAGAAAGGCATTGGTAGCAAAATCATCAGAGTTCATATAAATAGTAATTACATACATAAATTGCACTTCGGAAAAAGTGTTTCTTAGGAAATAACTTCGATGGAACAATGAGAAAGCGTTGACCTAAGTATACACAAACGAACAAGTAAATAATTCAATTCTATGCTTAGACACAGTTCGTCTTCCGAAGTCTACGATGGTTCTTTTTTATGCAATTGGGCTTATACGAATCACTTACACTCTCTTTCTTTGGCGTAAACGAGGGATATAGGCATGTCGGTTGATTCCCAGAATCGGTGATTTAGAATATTGTTGGGTTTGGAATACAGTGAATCACACTTGGTCGAGCGTCAATGTATATTGATGTCTAAGCATTATTTTCGTTGCTGATGATGTCGACTTCGCTACGCAACATTTCTCACACTTCTCCGAGTTTATCTAAAGTCGACATAGTGTCTGTCGGGGTACAGCTCCAGACATTTGTATAGATGACCATCGCTAAATATTTTATCAAATCGAATATCAAACTCACTATTCTATGGAAATCGAATATTTTCTTGTCTGCACATTTTGAAACTATCATCAACATTTTCAGTAGTAGCTATCCCGAAATCAGCTCGTACAAACATCGCGAATAAAATAAATTATGCGCGATGAAATTACTCAAGTATAATTGATTTGCAAAATGCTTGGAACAAGCAATAAGGTTGACTGCTAAACAATTCGATCCGAGCGATTTGGTCGGATTAATCTAAATTAGTCGGGCGGTGGCTACCCCATTAAAGAATTCAACTCGGTCGTAATTGAGATTGTTTGTGTTAAATGTAAAATTCGACCGCACAAGTGACTCATGTGCAAGTCACCTACTGTGTGTGATCGCCACAAAATCCAATAGCGTCTTGCCAATATAGATGCTGTATCTTGTATCCGAAAGGAAAACAAATGAGGAAGTACTGGAGATGGTGGGTGAGGAGAGGGGTTTGTTGAGAGAAATCCTATGGAGGCAGGAAAAATGGATGAAAAGCGTATTGAGCGGTAGCGGAATATTGAAGAAGGTAATAGAGGGGAGAATATTGGGCAAGCAAGGAAAGGGCAGAAACAGGATGGGGATGTTGGACGGGATGAAGGGAGGAAAGAAGTACACAGAAATGAAGAGGGACCTGATGTAGAGAAGGTTGCTGGATTGGGTTTTGTTTAGAGTTAGAAAATATTTATTTGATAGTTGTGCCCATCCAAAAACCTGCCTTAACCGGTAGGATTCATTAGGTAATCTACCGGTTAAGGTAGGTTCTTGGATGGACACAACTATCAAATAAATATTTTGTAACTCCAAACCTTAACCGGTAGATTACCTAATAAATCCTGTTTCCATGGTGTGTGCGTTCTCGATATTTACGTGTCTTTATCCTCCGGTTCTCTGGACTACCGTAATGCTTCGGCATAATCGATCGGAGAAGGAGCGGACTTGGTATATTCAGTCATCCGCCTCCCATTGAGCCGAGCTTTGCGTGTAAATAGGGATTACGAATGCGGCGTGCATCCAGTAAGGGAGGTGAGGTGGACCTTGTACAAGGACAGCGGTGCTGGGGACAGTGACCATTGTTGTGTTGTGTCGGTCCTCTTTGTCGGGTCGCGTTCGTCGAACCCTTTGGAGTATCTTATAAATAAATGTCCTTCTCCCTTGTATCTCCCCCCCACTCCCTCGTATCCCTTCCATCCTGCCTATTGCCTTTGGCGGGGAAGGGTTACAAGTCGCCAGAATGGCGGGTGTTGACGTCACTTCCGCAGCCGGATGATTGGGGAGGAGGGTTTGGGGGGGTGGGGATCCCTGGGGTTGGTTTGTGTTTCCAATGGTGTGGGGGAGGATGTGAGGTGGCTGTCTTGCGGTTGTGGGGAGTGAGATAGGTGTGTGACGAGGCGGAGGTCATTTGCGATTCCGGTCTCTTCTCTCTCCTTTCTCTGGCTGCTTAGAATATTCGTTTCCTTCTCTTTAAGGCCTGCGTGGCCGAGAGATGGGTAATTTTTGCGATGGTTGAACGTAAATAGCATGCTGTTGTTGTGGCAAATGAGTAACTTAAGCTGAAAGGAACCGACCTGGTGGAAATTTACTTTTTATCCAAATTGAAAAATTACGACCATTGGGTTCCTAATTGTTGTATGCAGGCAGTGGTAATTCTTAAGGAAACATGGTAGCCAGGTGGTTAGATTGGCTGCTGACCAGAAGAACCGGGTTCGATTCCCGGTGACTTTGTATACTCCCAGCCATACCCAAGCAGGGTGATTTGTGGGGCATAGAAATTCCTTTTACCACAGCTGGCACAGGGAAAGGAATTGACCCGTTACCTTTGATGTGTGAATTTCAGAAGTATACTTAGGGTTAGTTCAAGTGATATCTATCCTACCCTATCAAAAAAACCTTTGTGTTGGTTGCTGTTTTTTTCTTTGTAGACTGCATCAAAGAAACCCTAATAATACTATAAATTAACTTAAACCCTTAAATCTATTTAAGCCTATTTTCGGCTTCGGGTTGCAGCAATTCATTGATTCAACTTTATCTGTCCCTACATGTATATCACGACGAATTGATTAGCATAAATGTCCCAATGGTAAAGGAATGGTAGCAGTAAAAAGGCATTAATTGCGGCTGCATTGGTTTACATTAAGTGCTACACTCAGAAACTTTCGTTAGGTTTAGCTGATTGGCAAAACTCGATATTCGTTTTCTATTGAGTAATTTATATCACCCCCATTATCTGTGATAAGACATCGAGTTTTAATATGCCATTCAAAAATACTCGTAACTTCATTGATGAGTTTTAACAAATATGAGTTGTTGTGATCTTACGAAGGTTTTAGAATAGCAAATTGGAATGGATTCCTTATTTCCTATAATCTTTCTAAGTTCGTACTTCTTCATCGTTTTGGTGAAATAGGAATATTAACGACGTTTCAGGTAATTCAGATGGTTTTTCCCTGTTTACTTAAAATATCCTTCATTTTGTCACAAAGATTGAAGAGGTGGTATTCTGCAAAACATAATTTAAGTAAAAAGTGCGTTAACGTGTGTGACAAGTAGGTAAAATGTGAGAAATCCTACAACAGCATGTATCCATATTAATTATTAATAAATAACATTACTTAGTCTCTTAAATTTCACGGATTTTCATATTATTTCGTACAGGTGACGCAATCATAGAAGAAGCTATAAATCTCTTCGCTATACCCGTGTATCCGATTGAGAGATTTGAAGTCGTGATGTTTCGGGTCATTCATCAGGCGCGCAGTCCACCGGGGGTCAAAGCATGACTGCATGCATAACTGAATTACCACCAAAATCCAGGCGAACTCTATTTTTTTTCTTTTATTCCCCTGTCTTTTTAACGGAAAGTTACGTTTGTTGGAATTATTCTTGTCATTGATAACTAGTTAACTCTGCTCTCGGAATTCTACGTTCCTCCAATGTTTTATGCCGATTGTCATCCTCCCTTCGCCAGCGAGTGGATTCGGATCGCCGACAAATGGAAAGGCTAGGATTGAGAATCCCTCAAATTAGGGTACTCCCTGGAAGTTTGGCTCAACTCGTCCGTTTTGCCTTCATGACACGCAGGGTGATGTGTACTGCTGGAACAATTTGGCCACTCCTCCTTACTCGTCCCCCTTTATTCCCCATCCACTCCCCCGAAACTTCTCCCAAAGCCCGCGGATGCATGATGCTAGGACGCCTCTTCGCCACAGCATCCTTCACCCGAGTCATCTCCTCTCCGTAGATTGGACCCTTGAAGTTGACTATGTATTTGGAAGTTTCCTTGAGAAGACTATTTCTGCATTGCATGAGCTACTAACGGGTTCCTTCGCTCAGAGAATTATATATGGGAGTAGTAGTTGATGGTGTGTAATGGGTTATCGGGATCTGTGCAAAATAAGGGGGTGGGTTTCGGAGATTTTGTGTCGTGAAATGTTGTGTTGAAAAATGTCGGAAAATCCCGTTCGGCGATGGCCGTTCTTTCCGTTTCCGTTCTGTGGCTCAGTATACGTGTTTTGAAATTTTGAAACTGGAATTTCTTCGGTAAAAATTTTAGAAATATGATAACACAGGGTACGGCAAGAAACTTTCTTTTTTTTATGTCTCCCTTCTTTCTTTTAACGCAAAACGCTTTCCAAAAAGGAAGTTATGTTGCCGCACCCTGTATTTCCCTTTTTTCCGTAAATTTAATTTGAAATAAATCTTAGTGCATTTAAAGAAAGACCTCTTGCGATAAAATCAATACTACCGGTACAAATTACGCACCCCAACCAATAATCTATTTTTGACCATTGGCACACAAATTTGAAAGTTTGTTAGACTACATTTAGAAAATATATTTCATCTTGTATATTGCTTAGTTTTATAACGTTATATTTTGACTTTCAAGTTTGGAAGTGTCTAGTTTTGAAAAGTAAACCTTCGCGTAAAATTTTTCCTTTTGTTTTCTATCGCGTGCAATGGGGTATATTTTACGTCCGGTGGATTTTTCTGACCTTTTCCTCTAAATATATGAGATAATATCTTTGCATGCGGGATAGGTCTCCATGTGGAACTTTTGATTAGATTGTAAAGAGGTGATAGCTTCCCTGGAAGGGAGATGAAAATGTGCGCAGCGTGGTCGTCTTGAGAAGAGGCTTTCGAAATATTTAAATTTGCCTGAGTTTGACCTGTAAGTTATACAGGTTTAATTATTGATTCGGGAGTCATGAGTTATAAGAGCAAACATGAACAACACCTTAAGAATTAATGCGTCACCTTATAAATGAAAATTGGGTTAACGTAAACACTTGGTGATTTAACGCGTGAATTCTTTAACTTCTTTACCATAAAACGGTTTTCTCTAAGCAGTATATCTATAAGCAGCCTGCATAGTGTTAATAGTTTTTTGTTTAATGCTTTTTTATAAAAAATGCAATTGGGACTCAACATTTAGATTTTACGAGGAAACCATCGAACGAAAAATCAAGACACTTTCATCACACCTTTTTATCATTAGATTTTCGTTAATTCCCCGTGAATTAGATGTTAAATGTATCCAAAAGACCCGAAAATGAAGGAAATAATGGAATCATCTTCTAATTTATTGAACTTTGAAACTGGTGTCACTTTCAAATCGATCATCATAATTCAATCGAGTCTGGATTAAAAATGTCAAGTAATTTAGCTGGTAAAGTTATCACTGCCGTCAAGAGGATTTTATTATCAAGAGTTTTTCTCTGGCCCCTTTTGCAGTATTCGATGGGTCGATGGGAAACGTTGAGCCTCGCTCATACCCTTTTTTGTTATCCATCGAGCCAATCTAACACGCCATGTCAAACGTACAGAAAATACACGCCACGCCACATGAAATATAAATAAAAAATATCAAAGTTAAATAGCTGATACTTTGTATGAAAATTCGTTGCATTATTGCGGAGCTTATTCCAGTAATGCTGGTGGATACCGTCGCCTGATATATGACCTGACCCTAAATTTATTAAAATTTGGCTACTGGGCAAGAATACTAATGCCTGAATTTATTTTTATCCAGTCATTCGTTTAAAGATATTTTTCTTTTTTATTGCGTCAAACTTTTTTTTGAATTAGTTTAATAACACTTATAAACTAAAACATGCAGTAGAGAGCATATATTATATATGCCAAGAGAAATATATGTAAACCGTTGGGGAAGTGGCTCTTTTCTATTATAGATGGATGGATACCTTAACAAATAATCTCCTGACAAACGAATCCAGTTCTCTTAGGAATGGTGTTCGATTTATACACGTCACTTTCACAATATTCTTATTTTGGCTCTTTGACCGAATTTGATTAATTGCATTCGATGTTCTATCATCATCCACCAGCCCCTGCTGTATTAATTCTTTCGGAATAACTTATTCTTAATGGTATCATTTTTCATCTGAGGAGTATTGTGCTGACGGGTGTCTTATTGGTTGTCTATCCTCTTCATTTTGAGAAAAATGTCCGTGTGGATGTTAATTATCCATTTTTAATCCAAGCCTGGTTTTCGTAGTGTTTTAGATTAATTTAATTGGGTGGTTGCCGTCTGGGTTCGTTTATGCGAGTATGAAAATATTGGTTAATCCTGAACTGTAGGGAGCTTTAATCCAGCTTTGGGGAAAAATTTGAATATGAATATAAATTTTACCGTTTTGTTTTTCAGGTATGACCTAATTTTTGATGATGCTAGTAAGTTGCCATGATTTTAACGTATAAATGTCTCATTGATTGATGAATTATGGTCTCGCTGCTGCTGCTTGCGGCGATAGGGATCCGACCTAGCTTACTTTTTTGCCGCTCGACGCTGTTTCGAACTGCGTGATTTTTCAGTGGATTCCTCTACACTGTGAGGACTCACGCTTCATAAAGAGCGCATTTTGTTTCTCATTCCTATCTCCAACCCGTTTTAAGTTTTAAGCAAATCGTACATTTTTATTTCAACAGCATTCAATCATAAATAGATGGACTCTTGTGTTATAAAATTTATTTCTGTATTCCCTCTTCAGTGATCAATATTCCTGATATTCCTAAAAGTCTTGCTTATATTTTTCTTTCTATGTAAAGGAAAAAGTTTTTGAGATTCGGTAGAAAACAGGAAATCGAGATGTCAACTTGTTAATAGGTCAGGTAATTTATGTAATTTGCTTATTCTATTGAATAAATATTTTTTTAAAGTCCTATCTGTACGTATAAATTTGTATATCGTTATGTATGACTTTTTGTGTATGAAAACACTGTTGAAATTTAATGTTTGTGCATGAAAATTACCGTAAAACTTATTGAATCACTGATGTGGCTTCTTTAATTAAATTTCCGGTCTCATTTTTTCTTCAATGACGAATTATAGGGAATTTATTCTAAATATTTATACACATCCTATACCAATTCAACAGTTCTACGACTAATTTGTCTTTGGCAATAATCCCAACCGTTATGTAAAACCTTTTTTATCGTTGTGGTCTTTCCTTGTACCTATTCAAGTGCTTCACTTTCCCTGCCCATATTAGACTTTGAAGAGTTATTTTCCCCTTCACTGAAAGAAGGACCTACTCACTCGAGTGTTCTCGCAGTCTCTAACCACTCTTTCTCCTTTTTCTCTTCGCAGGCTTCCATGGATTTGCCGCCGGACAAAGCCAAGTTGCTCAAGCAGTATGACGACGAAAAGAAGTGGGACATTATCTGTGATCAGGTAAGAGAGTGTTTTCCATTACTTCTCGTTTCCAAGTTGGGTATTGCTGTCGCAGCAAGCTTAGAAGCGGGGAGATAGAGGCGTGAGGTGTCGTCATCCGGAATCAGGAAAGAAAAAAAAAGAGGACGCCTCAATTTATTAATACCTGCACTTCCTCGGTGAATGCGAACTTCTGAGATCTGCGCGATGAAAAGTGTCCTTATATGCACTTAAGGTGCCTTAATCACGGCCGTGCATCGCACTCTCAGCGTTTGTGCACGGTGCATTAGCCTTCCCTGCCGTTACTCGGGTAACTGCCGTGATCTCTCGTGGAAATGATGACATGATTACCTTTGAATTACCCAAAATTTTGCTATCGCAACGGTTCAAGGGGGAATTCAGCGAAAGGTTGGATTTTCGTCAGGACCTCTTGACTTACAACCTGTTGGGGGGAGGAGGGAGTGTTATAACCACCATTCCACCCTCGTTTAATATTTTTTTCCACACGCCCTCAATTTTATGATGTTTAGGAATAAGTGACAGGGATATGGGAACTAATTGCATTGTCATTATTTGGTGAACCAGTAGAACTTCAGTTATGAGTGACAAGGGTAGACTTCCCTCATGGAATCGATCGAAGAAAAAACGAGGTGCATGCTGTGGATGAATATTAGCCAATAATGAGGGAAGGGGGAAATTCGTTTATTATATTTTTGTCTTAACCGAAGTTGGCAAATAAAAAGTGTGTATGTGGATTTAATTCATGTGCAATTTATTTGGATTAGATCCCAATTCAATGGCCTAATCAGTTAATTGACTTGCTGAAATTTGTTCAAACCGAAATTTAAGGTTCTAAAGTCATTAGTTAACCTTTCTTATCTCGCTTTAGTGGCAGTAATTATATCGGAATTCGTCACGCAAATGATCAAGAGGAAAACGCTTGATATCCCGGTCTAGGAGAATGGTTTTCTTTACGAATTTAAGCGAATGATCGTTTGGATACTTGAGAAATTCTGTGGAGCATCCGATGAACACAAGAGTGGCATCGTAAACATTAAGCCTCACCCTGGTACCTGAAATGAGATGGCAGCAAAGCGGAAGAAGAATCAGGCTTTTGTACTGGATATCAAAATACACCACCTGCAAGTAGATGCTCAACTTTTTATGTAGAAATTCGAAAATGCGGTCTTCATAAGGGGGAAATTTCTTGAAATTTCTTAAATCTACGATTTATCCTCGCGGAATTCCATTGTGGGATGGCGCCCTATTTTTTTCCTTGCTAATTTTCTACCACTTGTCTCTCGGTATTCACGGAGGAAAATTCTGCTGAGGGGTCATCAAGCCATTTTCAGCCCTGGGTATAGAGATTGGATTGAACGAATGATGCCTTGGATTGCTTGGGCTGTAAAACGGAAAACTCACTCGATTCTCCGAAATTCTTCTGGATCGAGATTTCGGCGCCCACTCCTCTTCAAATGCATGTGTGCCTCTTTCCCTCTCATTCTTTCTGGTATATATTTTTTCCTCCGTCTATTCGGGCCAGTTCTCTTTTCCTCGTGAATCATCGCCGCGGTAAAGTCTGATTGATCATATCGTCCCGACGTCCACCTCCTCCTCCTCCTCCTACATCCTTCCCATCCTCCTTCCGCTGATTCCCATGTCTTCCCTCCCCTCCTTGTTAGATCATTCCGGTCTCTTCTTTCTAAGACCTCCTCTCTCTTCGGAGCCGAACCCTTCGGCCTTCTGAGTACAGGCCCTCTCCCCTCATATGTCTCTCTCTCTCTCCTTATTTTAGTGCATCCACGTCCCAGCTACTCGATGATGCATTAGTCACCCCTTTAAGGAGTCGTTCCTCACCACCCCAGGCACCCACCCACGCGCCTTCCCATCCTCCCACTACCACCTACGCACCACCGTGTGTCACACACATCTCCACACGCTCCTCTGGATTCACACTTCTCCTTCCATAGACTTCCCGCTACTCACTCGGTAATCTATCCCCGCATTTCGTTCCGCCGAAAGACTCAATGGCGTCATCGGATTATGTGCAACCACGCATTTACCTTTGTAGCTGGGTGCGAATGCTTGAGCTGTTGCGAATGGCCTCAAAAATACATTTCATACGATATGACGATTTGCCTGTTTACTGAGAAGTCGTCGCTCGTCTATCCCATCAAAAACTTTTAGGTTTTCCGTTATTTCGTACGACTTCAGATTTGTATATTTTTTGTGAATATGTTGGTGGCTATAGCACACGTAATGGGTGGATCGTTGGTTCCATTTGTTTCACATGTTTGTAAATCCACGTAGATTTTATTAGGGACGTGATCTCAAATGTTGGAAAGTCATTGAAAATGTTATTGCATTGACTAATGGTTAGTAGGAGACTCTCGATAAAAACTCGTCAGCGTAACAGACAACCAGTTATACTTTTATGCGTGACATTGAAATATGTCATTTCTTTATTTCAGATGAACGGGTGGGAATAATTTATGGCTTTTGAGGATTCCCCTACTATAGTATCAGAGAGAGGTCTTCAGCATGATAACAATTAGAACACCTTGTTTGAAAAATTAGATTTGTTTACCTTGATTGGTGATTAATCGAAGTTAGTTCAGAAATTCCCATCCCCTGTGGTAGATTAACGTCCAAAGCGTAATATTAATTTGGTTTCGTAATTCTGGCCTCTTCTGACTATAATATCTTTTTGTTTGCCCATTTTTGTTAAGTGAGAAGGCGGATGCACGTGTTTCTCATTTTACCCACTTTTATGCATAGTTATTTCTGGGAATTGACACTTTGTGATTCACAAGACTATGGCAACGACATAATAGATGCCAATGCCTTCGCCTTTTTCTTGGCTTTCCCAAGTAGATATTTGATATGTTAGTACCCTGCAAGCTAGGGTATGTGGATGGGGATGAACCAGACTAATTTTGAACCGAATATTTCTATCCCCACTGCGGTGGGAAAACTTCATTCTAATCCCTAATCGTTCATTGAAAAAAATAAAATCTTAAATCTATCTTTTCTATCCTCTCTCAATCTCTCGAATTGTACTGACATGATCTCTCCTACCTTAGTACGAGGGGGGTAGTAATACATTTCAACATCACTGCTAAAGAGACATCCTTCCAATTTATGCAAGAGATTTAATCTGTAATTTAACCTTCTCTCCATGAATGATTCCCAGCTTAACTCCTCTAATATTTTGGATACGCTACTGAGTTTATCATAACAACTTTTTACAAGTTCTAGCTCCTCTACGCTGCACGCGATCCAATTCGGCAATCAATCCAACTTTCGACAAGTCAAAGGGCAATCAAACAACTTTCGTTATCAATCTAAAAGCATTTCGAATTCATGTTTTGGTCTCCCTCTAGGATTTCCGTAACCCGCCTTCCGTAGGCATGTAAACTATATGAGTGAGATGATATCTTTCCCCGTGAACGCCTTGAAAGGGGATTTTGTTCATTTCTTCTTCATTTAATTTTGTTGTTACCCAATTGAGGATAATGGGTTCGTGATTACAGAGCGGATGTGGAGAAGGAAGGGAGGAATTGGCGTGGCAACGCACGACATGTTGGCATGCATGGTAGGATCGGAAGTCTCGTGTTGGAGACTGTTACCATGATCGTTTTTCAAACTCTCTCCCGTTGCGTCAAGTGTTACGTCGACCTTGCGAAAGAAAAACTTTCAGGCATTTGGTGGAGCGAGAAGGATTCTCGCCTTGAAGGATTAAATGAGGAAGGGGGATTACTTAGCGAAGTTCTCTTATCTCTTCCTCGAGAGGGCGACTATACTCATAAGTGAGCAATGATTCCGCACGGAGAAATAGCCACTTTGGAGCGACCCCTCAGTATCCTCGCCGGTTGAGCGATGCTCGTCCCAAATGACTCTTTTCCGTCTTTTGCCGCTTATTTTTTTCATCCCTCACTATTTTCCCTCAAATGTGTTTTTCGAAGCGCTGATGTGTCCCCAAATTTTATGAGTTGAAAAAAATCCGACCACGTAACATTACTAGGCCATTTACCCTGGCCCCCAAAGTATGGATTATGTGCATTGCGGCGGATCCTAGAGTCGTAAGCCATTGATGTCGCCAGTGCGGTAATGCGTTGCTGCTTCCGACCTTTCTTCTTGAGTGCGCCCCTCATTTGGTCTCGAGATATTTCTTAGCACATGCCTGGAGTTTGTTTGTCATTTAACGGTACATATATGCACGCAGTAGCCCTCTGCCAAATTGGCAGAAATGCATAAACACCTATTTTCCCGTGAGAAATCGTAATTATTACATTTTTTCCAACTCTCTTCCCTTGTGGATATTTTGTTTGGCTCCAATCACTTTCGAAGGTGGCCTAAGAGAGATTTTTGCCGTAAAATTAATTTCGATTGACAAATGATTTTTGCTTGTACTTTGAGTCTACTTCGCATCATAGCATCGAATAATAAACGTGGATACTAAGAATTTTATACATTGGACCGTCTTACGTCCTCTTCTTCCATGCCCTTGGAGATCGTGAAGGAATTATTTTTATCTATTGAAAGTTTTCGATCGTCTCCGTAAGCTGCGTTCTTTGAAAGAGAAAAATCTTTTTTGTCATGAATTTCAGCGAGGCTTAAACGATCGAATCGTCGGAGAGGTATTGATAAAGGTCTTCTTCGAAGGATTATGGATAAACTCTAGACACCCACATGAAATTCTGTGAGTAGTATAAACATAAAACCTGTCGTCTTCAGAATTGAAACATTCCTTTGTGAGATTACTGAAGTTTGTTCAGGAGATGGTCTTGTCGCAATATTCGAGCTCGACGACGTAATTCAAGGTTAGCCATGGCGTTCTTTCTCTTATATACGTCATCTGGTGTCGTCTTCAAATTCCCTTGTCGATTGCAAAAACTTTATCTTTAATGCATTCTTCCTCGCTATGTCGAGAACGAAGAAGTCTTTCCCTCTTCTTGTTAGGGAAAACTGTCTTGACGCCTCGCCTGTTTTATTTATCCTGTTGTAATTTACTCCTTCGTGTCTGACGTTTTTCACTGCCTAAGGCTTACCGTGTTAAACTGCTCTGCGGTTTTATCTATTTCCTCCTCCTCAGGTTTGTTCCGGCAAAAGGAGCGATTTCTCCCAGCCAAAAAAATTGGCCGTAAAGTTTTTGTCATGCTGTGGATTCCACTAAACTTTTTCGAAGAGTATTCTTTATTGTCGCATTGAACCGCAGTGAAACATTTTGCTCGAATGCGAAGGATTACATATTTTAGACTAAAGGATTCGCATGAACAATATTTCACAAGTTTGTTTAAAATATATAACTCTATTTATTCTTTTAGTGCAATCTCTAAGTGTATGCAGGTTTTTTCCTGTATAGTGCCACATGAGACATTTAGTTAGACCATACAGGAAGATAACTAAATGTCGATATGACAAAATCGGGTTCATATGTTACATATATATATAAATGTATATGCTATATATATATATATATATATATATGAGTATCCACGTTTATTTAATATTATATTTTCGTCCTTAATGTGTAATATTATAAATAAAATAATAAAAAAAATCATAGTTCCAATATGATGTATTACCACCAAGAACGCCGGACGGCATTACCGTTTATATCGATTTTTACGCTATTTTAGACGATTTAGAGAGTAAAATTTGAACACAATACTTTTTTGACGTTAAACCAACCAGACAAAATCCGAAAACTTGTAATTTTATACAAACACGAGTCAGTACTACCCAAAGAATTTGTGTTTTTCGTCCTATTACGTTTTTCAGATTTGGTAATTATATCTTAGAATGCAAAATAGATCAGTTGAGCTTGATTTTCATCACAATTGTATGCTGGAGCTAACATGTATCTTATTTTCAAAAATGACTTCATCTATATTTCCAATTCCAATCGTTTCAATATGACGGTAATTATCCCATGGAACATGATTATATAATTTAAAAAATGAACTAATCGCGTTTATTGAACCACTGAGAATATTTTTTTCTGACGAACTATGTTTATTAATCGATGGATGAAAAATGGGGATTTACGAAATTGAAAATAAATTCATTGCAGCTCTTCCAGTTAATTTTGGCTTGTTATTGAATTCCGAACATTCCTTCGGAAATCGATTATTAATTAGATTCCGACCAGTCGTGAGAATCAGACTCACATACATTATGTTGGTTGCCTTTTTGAAAGAGTGTATTTATCAGTCACTAATACTTGGTGTTGAGTTTATTAATTTAACTAACGGAGAACCAACGTTAAGATTATTCGCGCATGTCATCTCTTCTTTTTCACTTTCGTTAAATAATTACGCATAAAGAAGACTTAAGAATGGAGAGCGATTACAGGCACAGAATTTTGACAGCTGTACGTATTATCGTCGTTGCATTATGTAAAGCTGCAGTAATTTGAATATACTTTAGAATCATTCGGGGCTATTACTTATCGTAATGGGAACAGTTGTATGGCCATACGCTTTGTTGAATTATTAAAATTTTATTTAAATGTCAGAATCATGACTTAATATATAACTTTATCGTGCTCATCATGGCTGGAGAACCGTCGATCCCTACCATGTCAGTTGAACATCTCCTCTGCTTTCGCAATTTTATCGAATCTTAAATTGGAACGTTCTTCATCATTTTTCAGACGCTTTCCCAAAGCCTCACGATTATTACTCATGCGACTGGGATGATAGCCGCTGGAAGCACGAAGACTACTTGGAAAACCTTACCTACTTTACTATTTATGGTATTATAGCGGTTGTGCTAGGTTCTCGTCGGGCACACAGACATCTATTATTAAATTTTGAATCAGTAAGACAACCTAACCCCATGCAAGCAATGCCGCACACTAATTGCCTCCCTTCATCCAGTCCGGTATGCCTTCTCTTTAGCTCCTTCCACCTTGCATGGCCAACGACTGCCACAGTCTTCAACATTCCATCGCCAATCAAAATTCTCTGCATTCACCTTTCCTTCCTGCTTTGGATTTCTCCCCCCAACTTTTTCTCCTCCTCCACCATATTTCTTCGTTTGTTTTCCGTTCATTTTACCTTCTCCATCCCCACATCTCAAAAACCTCCGGTCTACGTCTATCATCTTGTTTCGAAGACCAAGTTTCCGCGCCGTACAAAGCCAATCTCCATGTAAAATTTGTCATCAGTAATTTTATAAAGTCGTTACTGAAGATTCCTATCATAAAATATTGTAAAAGTTAATGTAGTCTGCCTGCTGGGTAAGTATAAATGGTTTGAATTTAATTATTGCGCTAGGGGATTAAATAAAGCCGTGAATTACATTGGATGACGAGACTACGACGAGAAGGTAAGGCTATTTAATAAACCGATTGGGGCACCCTCTTTCAATTCTTGCTATAACAGTGTAAAAAAAAACAACTAATCGCTCCACTCTGAGATCAAATGCTACCGAATGCTCCAGGAAGATAAATGAATTTTACTGCATCACCGAATTGGTTGGTGGCATAACACTCCCTGACGCGTGTCCTTGTGGCGACTTGTGGACGTAGATGTCGGTGAATGTCTTTCGATCAAGACACGCGCGTCGTCGTTGTCTTTAATCCCGTTTTCGCGGTGGTTGGCCTCGATATCACCGGGCCCTCGGGTCGACGGCCCGGCCGCCTCCCCCTCGAGGTGATTTCCACAAATAAGGCACTGGTTAAATGCCAGGTGAAATGTTTCTCTCCCCTCCGGTATCCACCGATTACCTTTTCATTTCCTTATTTCATGCCAAGAGTTGCTACGAAGGGAACAGTAAACAGTGGAGTGTCCAGTCGGCTCCCAAATATCGAAACATGGTTCCTGTGTCGAAAAAATACTTTTGGAATCATCCACGTGATGCAACAAAATAATCTTTCGTTTCATAGCGTTTTGCTAACGTTTTAAATATTTCTTTGCAATGAGTGATGCCTCTGGTACGCTGTGGGGTGATATTTTTTAGAAAGTAGCCCCTATAATGCTATAGGAGATACTAGATCTCTTGAGGCATATGTATTTTCTTAACTGACAATTCAAGCATTGGAAGATTTATTATCAGGTAAATGACAACTGATAATAATGATGCATTGGCATTGAAACGCTTTACAGAGGAAACAATTACAATTACAAATTACAGTTTTATAAATTGTCACTTTATAAGTTTAATCCACCTACTTTGATTTTGACAGCGTATCATCATCAAGGTGTAAGAGTGGGTAAACTTTGTTGATGGCATATGTTGTCGAGGCCATGGTCGGTGAATTAAAATTATAGTGTTTGAAGGTACATAGCGGTTTTTTGTCACGGATACCGCGAAATTTCGCCGAGTGACACCTAACTAAATCTTTATCTTTCATGACATCCATCCTAATTTTCGAGATGTTAATTATTAAAGTGGTTTTAAGACTTGGTCAATTCCTGCGTTGTAATTATTGAGTTTTAGGGCCTTATATTGGTCGAGTGGACTGAAGCAAGAGAAAACCGTTGATCTCTTAGCATCATCAATGCTGAAGCAGAACACTACCCGATGCCCTCCCGTTTGCGGGCTAGCATTTAACCATCCGGAACACCTGTCGTTTTTTCTTTTGAGTGTAACCCTTCCGTGGATCGGTTATTTCTGGCCCCTGCTGTTATTGAAGGCGGAATTAACGTAGGTACAAATTAATTAGATGAGCATCAGTTGGTCAAAATGTAATTTTTTTCTTTCTTTCGACCGGGAGGCCCGTGCACGATCGGTAACACAATTACATTTGCTCGTATCGGGCTCCTTGTGCTGGAGGGAATAACATCTGGCAGCGATGGAAAGAATGGAATCCTTAGAGAATGAATCAATAAGAGAGAGTAAGAAATATTCCGAAGAGTAGACAAAAGTTTTCCATCAAATTTTTAATACCGCGTCAGGCCTTTAAATAGCATTCCCTATCCTCTCTCTCTCCCTCATTCCACATAGTCAATTCCTTTTAAGGTGCATCGTCGTTCCGAAAAAAATCACCGTTCATATAACTACTCGACGTTTTATTCCCTTCACTTTCATGTACGCTCTAAACGATTGGATGGAATTACGAGGCATATTCTTCGGTTACTAGTTTTGAGGAAATCTGAAAAAAAGAGCGTCGTAATAAATATCAGTAATTAATTATATCCGTCATGCGTTGCACAAAATCTTCCAAGAATTTCATTTACCGCCGAACGGACTCCTATTTTGAAGCGTGCAAAATATTTTTGCAATTTGTATCCTTGAGACTTATTGCAAACTGAAATTTCTTTGATAATCGCGTTTTTAGAAGTAGTGCATCTGTGAGTGTTAGCTATTTCTTAAAGAAATATGTATGTTAAGTGAGAACCCGGGAGCGGTTTATTGTTCTCGCAAAAGGACGATCTTAAAGGCGGAGCTGTTCATAATGTCGCAGTAAATGCGATCATTATTATTTCTCTCGGAATTTCATTTGTCACTTTATTTCATTTTGACTGCAGGGGATATAAGTATTGCGCTGAAAACCCGAAAAATATTCTCGAGATATTATTTTCCGTGTCACCCTTTCCCAAATTAATGGAAAATGGCGAAAAAAATGTAATTGTTCGAACTTTGATGCATTGCCTTGGGGAAACTTGTGCGTCTCAGAAGTTTCTTTTGCGTGAAATTCTCGTCGTCATTGTCTTCCCATTGCTCGACCTCCTGGCTTCCTGCCTTTTTGGAATATTTGTTTTCCCAAGAAGTTCCATTTTCATCTCTCCCGTGTTATCCGTGACTCTAATCTTCTAGAACTTCGCTCCTTAAGCAGACGCCCTCCTCATGTCGCTCTCCTCAGCTTCCTTCTTGACTCCTCCCTGGCTTCCCATCCCTTGCCATATGTTGATGATTTCATCGAGCTCCAGATGACAGCACCTTCACGCATCGATAAAAAAGGGAACTCAAGATGCCAGTGTTGTTATACGGCTCTCTCTGACATCACATGTTTATTTTTCATAGAAATGTATTTCTATATATATATTCCTTCCTCCCGACTTTCTCAAATGTAATTATTTTTTTTTCTTCATCCCCCTCCCCCGCGAATCCTATGTGCACTCTTTGCTTGCATCCGTACTTCTTAACCGCTCCGAGTTGGTCTTCCTGCCTCTTTAATTGAACGCGGGTTATCCAACCTCCTGGCGGAAATTAAACAGCGAGCTCCGTGTTATTTTAGTTCTTTTCCTGGAAGTCCGCATTTTTCACTGTAAGCGAAAATTAAATTTGAATTCCCTCGTCAGTACTCTCTGAGGACATAAGTAATTAAATACGAATGAACTTTGTAGTTTTTGAATGTTTTCTCTTGCACAAACCAAAGTAAATATCTTCTTGCCCTCGAACATTTTCTTGTCCTTATTTTAAACCTTAGGGTCCCGCATTCCAGTCCTCAATCCAATTTCCTTTGACCAACTAAGGAAAGCTTCTCGAATATATTATCTCCCTCCCCTAAAACCGGATAAATGCGTAAAACTACAGTTTCCGTTCATTGTAATTTGGTAGCTTACCTTCTTGAGATAGAGTTTTGTCTCCGTGAATAACCCAGTGAAAATTTGAAAGTAATCCGTACAGCTCACCGAAACTCACAAAACTACATCGAATTGAATGAAAAAGTAGTTATATAGTATTCTTATGCACGAATTAGATACGTCTGCACACCATAGCAATTTCACTAGCCCTTACATCCGGTATTCCATCCATCCCATGGTACGTTCAACTGTAATCCCTTCGTCGTTTTTCTCGAGGAGTAGGCTGATGCCTGCGTCGGATTGCTCTCACCATTTCCGCTCCCTAAAAATTCTATCGTCCCAATACTTTTCACCAGTCGAATTGGTGATAATTTTGGTATTTCAGCTACTGTTCCATTATTTCAACAACGATTACTGGTCGCTTAATTTATACAAGTACACTCACCAAAGTTAAATACCGTTAAGGACCGGTTTTATATTGTTTCGTTAAATTTAATTGTTAGTTAATGTGAGCGTCACCTTAACGTTGAGATTACCGACAAATCCGATTTTGTATACGAATGACATTCATCATTAGCGAATGTGAGAATTGTAAAAGTAGCAGAATCGTGTGTTATTCATTGATCTTTTTAAAGGTTGGTTTTGAACTTGAGTGGAGTTCATAAAACTTGAGTTTTGACCTTAACCGAAGGTTAAAGACAACCTTCAGTTTAACGAAATATTAAAAGCTGACCTTAGTACCATCTGCAACTCGCCACGCTTGCTAACTAAGACCATCAAAATTAGTCCCTATGGTATGCTGAAACGCAGGAAGACGGCAGCTTTATCATTTTGGCCGCGCTTCACGTAAACCTCAAACTAGTTTCTCCACGGAATGCCGCAGGCTGAGTTTGAAAAGCCATTTTACTGCGCCCGGAGATGCCATGTGTCATATGGTTACGTCCGGCCGAGTTCCTCTGCCCCGTACGTACAGTTAGTCTTCATGACGGAATACTGAATTTCCGGAATTTGAATTCGCAATGCGTCTGAAATTCACGATTTAATAACCCCTCATTGGGTCTCTAAATTGCTGTTTCAAATATTCATGATGAATAAAAATGTAATCGCGATTGTCCAATAATGATATTATTATATTGTAAATTTTAGGCCTGATTTAGCTGCGGTAACTAATGCGTGGAAATATTCGTCCTCCACTGTAAGGCGTTATAATGTCCGAATCCACCATATCTTTTTGTTTATTCTTTTGAAGGAAACGTACGAATGGTGCATTTTTGCTGCGGGGTGGTTTTATGGAGAGAAGATGTAGCCACTGAGAAAAGGAGAAAGAGCCACTATATTACACAAACCGAGGAGACGAGTATATTTTCATCCCCTCCTGAGAAAATGGGTTATTTATTTTTAAAGTATGATATTTATATTTTATCGGGACTATTTCTGGGGAAAAGAGAGATTAATGAGAATAAATTTTCAAAGAACGTCCGTATCCCCTAAGGATATAACTTTGTAATGTTTCAAATGAAACATTTCTCCGACGTGATTACTCCGAACCCAAGTCGGTGGAGGTAATTAAAGAGCCGGGCGAATGTCCGTTTTTCTCCGAAGTAGTTATTTGCGGCGCATTTTTCGTATATGTGGGTGTTTGTGAGTCAGTCATAGTTGGACTATGTGGAGGAATTTTCGCCCACCGCCTTGGCTTGGCTGCAGCATGTTGCTCTCGCGGGAGTTCGGTGCACAAATTATCCTTCGGTCGCATCTGGGACAACGATTAATCGGCTTCCAAGGGCTGGCGGAGTAAATTTTTCATCTTCCCTCGCGATGGTGGACGATGGAACGAAATCAACGTGTTGTTAGGAATGAGAAATGGAATGAACGAAACTATAGGCTGTGAAATATTTAATGAGTTGAAATGTAGTGTATTTATAAAGAGTGGTGAGAAGTAGTCACGGGATTCCGTTAGATTTTTACTCTATCCGTCCCCACGACATTTAATGGTTGTAGTATTGGCAGGCGGATGATTTATTTTATAATATCTTCCTTGTGTGCTGAAGTTGTTTTCCTTTCCTAACTGCTAAGGGAAGTTATTAAGGCAACATTTACCATATTTTGTTTGTAAAACTGATAAATTTGTGGCTTTTGCATGCTTTTTTTCATAATTACGGGTGGTGCCCTAACCGCCACACGCCCTTGCGGCGGCTTGCGAGGTGTTAAGTAGATGTAGATGAACATTTTTGGTATCCAGTAAAATGATGTAGGGATTGTCCAAATGCGAAATGATATTGGGTTGAACCATGTGAAATGTCGCCGTTAGAAATACGTAATACGGTTAAGAATATTCATTTTCGTGTTGAATGGTGAATTTTTAATTTTGGTGTAGATTTATGGAAACGTGCACATTTAATTAAGGGGTCAATTCTGAGTTTCGGTAAAATCTGGCGTGAAGAGGACATGGCTGAAAGTAGCATCTTATTGTCGACGGAAATTCCTTGCTTTCCGTTGCTTTTAATAAATTAGACGAATATTATTTCATTTTGAAGTTACGATGTGAGCTTTGCGTTCGGAGTTTCCTTTTGAGTGGTGGGGTTCCTGTAGTTTTCATGTGAGTTTTTCATTTAACTTTTTTTAAAGTAAAACTCAACTTTTTTTAAAGTAAATTATGATGCAGGATATCCGTCAAACCTTTCCTTTATATAATAGCTGCGAAATGCTTTCATATCAGGGAATCCGAGGAAAAAAAAGAAATCGATTTTAACCATCAAATTAAGTTCCAAGTGATAAATGATAAGAATAATTGTAGTTAATGTATTCTTAATGTGATAGATGGGTTCGAAAGAGAACTTTTTTTTGTCAATCTCACTGAATCCTCCATTCCACATAATTTTGGAACGAGTAACGCAAATTTATCATTTAGCGTAGCTTTTTTGTTGTGGGATGACAGCGAAGAGCAAGTAAGAGAAAATGCCTGTATTATATGTGTCTTTAGGGAAAGATTTTATTTTTTCTTGATGATATTTGTTCAAAATTGTTATTACGATGTCAGACCTCTTTATTCAAGAGAATTGTTTTGATTGAATTGCATCATGGAGGATAGGCGGACGTATTTACCGCTCTTGGCTTTACTTATGATCTTCCGTTATTGCTCGATAGAGAGATCCTAGAAGTTAGAGAGGATGGGTTCGACTCAAGTTCGCTCTCATTTTTATAGGTGATAGATCGCCTGACCACACTATGAAAGCGTCACTACCAAACAATCCTGATTCCGCTGTCACGTGCCGTTTTGGAAATCCAAGGCAAGGAATTTCACTTCGATCATATTCCATTGAAAAAATTGAGCAGCCTTTCGATGTTCGCGACGAGCGTTCGCGTATTCAGCCCTGTCTCCAATGGAGGAAGATGCGCACTATTATCGGAATGATTTCGAA
Organism: Hetaerina titia; assembly: GCA_037158775.1. Classification (NCBI taxonomy): domain Eukaryota; kingdom Metazoa; phylum Arthropoda; class Insecta; order Odonata; family Calopterygidae; genus Hetaerina; species Hetaerina titia. Next base: position 39,501,121 of record CM073771.1, read on the forward strand.
TATCCAGTTCTTTGAAAGTGTCTCGCTCTTGCCTTTCACCGTTATCCAGAGGCAACGGTGTATCGAAAAGGACGGCTCTTCTGTTTATCCGCATCGAGCGAGTACCCTCGCTATCGCAACCGAGGAACAGGTTTTTCTCGCCAAGTAGGTGCACTTTCCTCCCCTCCCCCCCAATCCACCCCGTTTCTTGGAAGAGCTTATTTTAATGCTCTTTTCGTGATTAACCGCCTTGGAGGGCTCTCCAAAAAATTCTATTCGCTTGCCCAGTGCCTGCTAATATTTATCACTTCGCGTTCGTTCTTCGTCGTTGGTTTTTGCGGTGAATTTGGAATGGCAATGTCGGTTTTGCAATTTCATTTGACTTGAAAATATCAACCTAGTGCAAAAACACGGTGCGTTTTTTTAAATTTTCATTAATCTCATTGAGTGAGCGTAATTGGATGCAGGTAGTGTTGAACAAAATTTAATCAGTTCTGGCCCCATTCCCTACCTGTGGGGGATGATTTCATTTGTCTTTCTGAAGTGGATGCTGTTTTAAATGATTTTTTCAATTTAGAATTCGGCGATTTCATTAACAACTGAGACCTGAAACCCGCAATGTCGTCCAGCACTGTTCAAATGCCAACTCAGATTTGCAAAATTAACAGAAAATCGTCTATGGCATGATTTTATAGGGACCAAGGACACTTTACCTTAAAGTTAATAATGTCGGTATTTTTTTAACAGAACTTTTACAAGATTGTATAATAACGCATTGATTTGAGGCTATTGTTTTAATATTTTAGGATGGTTGGTACCAACGTTTTCTTACCACATTTCGCGTAAGATAATTCTTTTTGTGAAATTTATGGAACGAATGACAAAGGATAATTCATTTTATCCATCTTCTCTGAGAGTCCACCGTGCACGGTGGGTGCAGGGAGGGATATAGAATTAACGTCATAAACTCGAATAACATGATTCATTAGTTCAATAGCCTTTCCCATGTGTGTTCATTTTGCGAATTCTAATCAGCAGATATAAAACTTGTGGACTTTTATGGACTCTCTCGATATCAGAACGTATCGTTATTACTCGAGTGCCTTCTTCCACGAGTTAACCGGCTTGTAATCCTCGGATTACCCTTCATAGATGTCGAGCTATTTTGAGTTAAGGCCCCCTTCGGAAGAAAATACAATTGGTATGTACGAAAATAAGAGTTAAAATATCGATTCTTTTCACTTAAAACCTTTATTAATCACCTTGTATTTTCGGTGACAATTTGGGTTCAACCCGACGCCGATTAACAAAACCGGTGGCGTGTTCAGGAGCTATGGATAACTTTTCAACTTTTCAGTTTGTTGATTAAGGTGTTTTTTACTGTGTAGTAAACCACTGGCGCACATAAATAAACCTTATAACAATAATATCGAACAAGTTATGCGTCATAAAATTTCTCCCCTCTTCTTTTTCGTTTGATGAAGAAATATAAGTAAATAAATTTAGTCTTTATCTACATGTGTGTATCGTTCTCCACTTTATAGAGATATCTCGACACTCCTAGTTCTCAGTAGCGGTTGACGAAATTATGTACTTACATAGCTGTAAGAACTGTTTGCCTCATTTCCTATTATATTCATCATGGAATTACTTTATTGAAAACGTAGTGAGGCTGTGGATTCATTTGCAATATTTAAAAACTCTTGGTATAATATTCTGATTCGTTCTTAGGAGATGATTTCGAAGTTTCCTTTTGAACCATAGGATATGAATAAGGTAAACTGTAGAAAGGAAAGAAAGTCGGGAGGGAAATTTAAAAAAATCAGGTTTTAGGATGATTAAGCTTTAGTTTGTTCGTCAGCCATGGAGTGTTCTGAGAGCATTGGAAAGTCAGTGCGATAGGTACGGGAGTAGAAAAAATATAAATGAAGCAAAGTTTATGCGGTTTTCCAGAAAGATAATGGCTATGTTAAACGTTAAAATAGGAGGGCAAAAACTAGAGCAGGTGGAACAGTTAACGTATCTCGGAAATGTTTTGAATGAAAATGGTCAAAGTAGTGGGGACTGTAGGAGAAGAATTGCGTACGACCTATCTGACATGGTTGACCCTAACAGAAGCAACCATCATTGCTCCTGCCAGCACAGCTCCAGGGATCATCCGAACGCACAAGCCCTTCCACCACGTTAAGGTTGTAATAAATGGAATGAAAAAGGTGAAATGGACTGAAAGGAAAACAAGAAAGTGATATGATTGCGGAGGAGAGGAGATTGTTGGGAGAAATCCAAGGGAGGCAGGAAAGATGGATTTAGAGCATTTTGATTGGCAATGGGACGTTGAAGACTGATAGAGGGGAGAATTTTAGACAAACGAGGAAGTTCCTGGAATGTTGGAAGGGGTGAAGAAGGAAGGATGAGGAAGGAGGTATACAAAGTTGATGAGGGACATATTATAATAGGATGTTGGGTGTTTTTTTGTGGAGAGACAAGGGATTTGTCGCCATGCCGTTTGGTAGTTTGCCTCCATCCAAAACCTACCGTAACCGGTTGACGAGATAATAAAAGGTTAATGACCTGTAATAAAAAATATATTTATGCCTTTGAAAACTGTGTTCAGTCTGCTGATATATTTTATCAAGAAACTATTGGGTTTTAACACAAGCTAGTGGATTTATCTTAATTTTTCCTTTTGCATTTTCTTATTTGCTATTAATTTATATATTTCTAACTTGTTTTATGTATTTACTCGTATATATATTACGATGTTACCCATATGGTATTTTTCTCTTGGGCTGGTACTTCCAGTGCACTTCTAAGTGCGTATGCTTTACTTTTCTACGCCATTTCAAGGGGATCTGATATCCTCAGCAAGTAATCATAAGATCTCCTCAAAGAAGTCTGTTCCACATTTGTGTGTTTGCAAACGCGCATGAGGCAGTTTTTAAGCTTTTTGGAATGTAAGTCCGATCGAGATGAGCAGAACGAGAAAGATGGTTGTACTCGGACCGTAAAATCGGTGGATCACATAATCAACATCACGTATGGCTACGTTAAAACTGTCCTCTCTGGGAGGAATGCATCCATTGAGTAGACTTGGAAGGAAGGGGATTCGTCATAATTGCGTAAGCCGTTCAGTAAGGGTGCGTTGATCCTGTTTTGAAAGACGTCTTGCGGAAATGGATTTCTCGTGTGAGCTCCCCGGCGGAGGGCGGCAGATGGGGTCGACGCAGATGTGTTGGTGTTGAGTGTGCTCGCGCCCAGGAGATCATATCATCCTCGCCGCTGCTCGTGGACGCAACAAGCGCCCATACCCCCTCCCCCTCCGATGGGGGTATGGGGGCGGTAAACCACTCTCTCGCACCTACTCCTCTGCATTTGATCTTTTCCTCGGAAGAGGCACCCACACGCTCCTTCTCACATCTCGTGTTCTCCCGCCTGTTTAATTAGATCCCCGCCGAGAATCAATCCTTTGGCGACCACCTCACCCCCTCCCGGCTGTGCAGACCCGACTCCCAAGCCATTGTCTCTGTAGGTAAATACGTTTTCCCCTCTTGTCTCTGGGGGCGGTCTGCTACGTCCCTCATGAGAAAATCGTCTGTTGGCATTTAATTGGTGCCAATTGACGAAACGGAGCTAACCGAGCAAACAACAATTACTATACCCCTTGGGAGGCAGACGTAGAGATTGTTAAAAAGTAAAATTTCCACCTGTCCGTTTTAATTTCTCCGGTGGAAAGAATGTCTTGTCAATCATCTCCTTCTAGCCAACGTCTAGGAAATGTTTTATTTATTTTTTAAATGAAGGAGACTCCCTCTTCGTGTAAGTTACAAATTTTCATTTTTAATAAGCTCTAACACTAAGTTATTTGAAGTCATATACATGTGTTTTGGAAGTACAACATAAGTTGTAAGAATGCGCTATAAACTTTAATTCATTTTGTAAACTTCTATTCGTCTGAGACATTTTAAACTATAAACATTGAGAAAACTTGTTGTTTTTGCAAAATTATTTTTCTAAGTGGTTTTTATAGAATCGGCTGTTATAAAGTGATTAGATAATATGTATGAAATAAAATGAGCAAGTCTTCCCCTTATGAAATCGAGCGTTTCAAATCCAAAAAATTAAATTAGCAAGTCTTCCCCTCATGAAACCGAACGTTTTAAATCCAAAAAATTAAAATTACTATTTTACTTCACAGATTTCAAAAGTAGTCAGAGAAACGTTCCAATCAGGTTTGGAAGTTGTTACAGGAGTAGAAATTTAATCAGAAAAAGTGTGTTCGATAAATAAACAGTTTCTGGCGTAACTTGGTGGAAAATCAGGTGAGACATGATGGTGTTATACTGTAACGAAACCTGGGTCGTGAGTATAAAATTTTATGTGGAAAAGCAAAGTTGTTTAATTGAAAAACGTCAAACGTGTATTCGTTAGACTTCCGGATTTTTCATAACTTTTTGTCTCGACCCATGTTTCTTACTTAAATGCTATTTTTCCTCCATCATCCATTTTGGGAAGTTTTCATCGCCCTCCCCCCTCTAAGAATGATTTTCTGCATTTAGATTGAGTAAATTCTCATAATTTAGCGTGCGCATACCAATACGTGTATTTCTTGGAAATAATCCAAATTCATATTTCACTTTTTACATTCAATTGTTCAGTTCCATATCCGTTTGTTTTTGTTGTTTTATTTCTTGAAAATATTTATTCGCTGTGATGTTTATAAATGCTTTTTTATATTCTGCAACTTTGCATTTAGGTCTTTACTTAACCTCGTCAGGGTTTTATGTAGTTTATAAGTTAATATCCTTAATTCCTCTTGCGTTGGTATTTGGTCATCAACGTGATAAAACCTTTACAATATAGCTGGGAATCAAAATATCCCCACAGATGGCCAGACGGGCATGTGCAGATGCTCGAAAAGACTGGAAAAATCAGTCTCGCCTAAAAAATGAAGCCGATCATCTATTCCAAGACTTAATCTCTCGCATTGGACGTTGAGGCGCGACGCCCAGTTTGGGAACAACTACACTGGGGTCGTGGTCATCCCTAGGTAATTGATCGGGCAATTAAAACCCGTCCAACAGATGAAAGGGATGGCGGGAACAATACAATTAATTTCTTCATCTTAAGTATTATAATGGAGGATCGTCAATAGCAGGGGTAATTAATTAAAAAAATAACAAATTTCCACAAAATAAAATTTAATGCGACCGGTTTCAATGTTACTACGTCATCATCAAGCGCCCCACATCAATGTTGCATCATCATCAACATTGAAACCGGTCGCATTGAATTTTATTTTGTGGAAAATTGCTATTTTTTAATTAATCATGATATTCCACCACATCACGCCTGAAACGTCTCTTTTTAATAGCAGGGGTGTTCAACCCTCGGGCCGTATGCGGCTTAGGATGACTATGAATGCGGTCTAGCAAGCAATTTTAAACTTACGTAACTTAATAATTTACCATTATTTTCAAGAATGAAGCACACCAAGAGTAACATTAATACCAAAATAACTTATGAGCACGTTAAAGCTTAATGAAAAATACAGCTTTGTCCATAGTACTAGATGTCAATGCGATGGGTTCCTAAGTACAGGGCCAAATCTTGCTTTAGAATAATTTTTTCCTTTATTTTTGCAGTATTTTTTTAAATAATTAAGTTAAATTTTTCATATCTACGTGTAGCCCTTTATTCTTTATTAACCATAAGCGTATATTAAAGCCAAAGTTATTCTTCATATACCTTTAAAAACAAATTACATTTTTGTATTTTACCAAAGAACTCAAAACGATGGATATAACGAAAATTATCCAGGGACTATTATTTTCTCATCATTAATCGTTATTTTTTGTATTTTAAATGTTGCTCGAGAAAATCCTTCTACCAAAATGGCCCAGAAAACCCAAAAGGTTGGACAAACCTGGCTTGTGGCAACTCTTCATTTCACGTGACCATTTTATTCTATTACCACCTCATCTGTCGTTCACTGGATAAATAAACTTTGTATTTTTTTCACACAAAAAACTTTATTATGCTACTATGCCGGTTTCGATGCATAGACGACATCATCAGGCATACCTTTCAGAAGAAATTCTAAATTTATTTATTCAGTGGTCATGAATGTTCTCAAAGTAGAGCCTCGAATCATCGAATTCATCTGTCTTTCGGTTTGCTATGTCTAGTTCCCCTGTGATTTTAACGATTCATCCTTGAAAATGAAGGGAAGCGTTTCATTAAAACTCGTATTTTTTTTAGTTTTACTTCACGACTGTGAGACGTGGGCAATAGGGACAATCGGAGAAAAAATGCTGGAGGCATTGAAAATGTGATCCGACCAAAAAATCATGAAATGAAAATAAACGAATGAAGAAGTCAGTCGACGAGTGGGTGAAGAGAGAAGCCCATAGAGGACACGTACAAGAAGAAGAGGGAAATTGATTGGACATATCCTCCTGAGTCGCGATAGTTTACGAAACAAGCTTGATTAATGAGAACATAAGAGGCGAAGAAATACAGAGGAAGGCAAGGGATAAATTATGAGGAGCTCGTAATGAAAGATGTCAGCGCATTGAACTGTGAAGGAATGAAGAAGTTGACAGGGATCAATATAGCATGGAGAGCTGCTTCAAACCAATCCTTGGGTTCAAGATCCGTGAAAATATAGAAAGTCATCTTCGATGTTCCACTTAGGCTTTCTTTCCGTTATCCTGCTTGGTTAAATGTATAACAGCTAATTGCTAGTATGCTATACTAGTACCAGTTTCATTATATTTGACGTTCGCTCTACTTAGCTTCTTCGTAATAAAAGACTCGCAAAAGGTTTTATGAAGTTTATAAGACTAGCCTGTTTCTCAAAGCTCCTGATTAATTCCTGGATAAGTCCTAAGGAACCAAAATTTAATATATTACGAGACTTTCAAATTTGGAGACTGTAATATAGATAAATGACGAGTGCTACACCATTTATTACCATCGCCGCACTCCGTGTTTGCAAATTACAAGAACTTGTAGCCCTGAGAAACGGAGCCCTGGTATTTACAGGCATCGAATGCTATGATGCATCTGCAAATTCTAAATTATGCTGTTTTATCGCACTCCAGTTTTTGACTTCATCCGTTCATCTACCAATTCCTGGCAAGATGGAAATATTCAATCTCCGGTTTGAAAAGGTATCTCCTGGTGGTAGAATATTTTACGTTTCAACCACAGTTTGCGCCAAAAACCTGACGGGATTATCGTTCCTGTCCGAAGATATATCGCATGCATTCCCCCAGAGCAGGTTGTTTTCGACTCTGAGGGATGTTTTCGACTACCTGTGAGGATTTCGTTTAAAACCAAAATCGAAATAATTCCTATCGGGTAATGCTAATGAGTCTCGGTATTGAGCTACGCAAGATTTGCGAGTTTGGTTTGCGTGAGACTCTGGAGACGACTTCTGGCGGCGGGATTTGATTGCATAACTTTTAGATGCGTGAAAAAATGCGATTGTGTTGGTAAATTTCGTTTATTCGCTCTGCTGAAGAGCAACATTTTGAGCTTTGCGGGAAATACAGACCACCTTATTTCTCTCCGTACTGCAGAAATTGAGAAACACGAAAATCGACACCCGTGTACTCCCAAATTCACTCGATAGCAATCGATCTAAGGGTTGCGTAATCGAAGCCCGGGTCCGAGTCCTGTTGCGAATTTTTTCCATTGTTTTCAAACAGCGATGTAGAGCGCGCACAGATGACTCCCCCCCCTCCCATTCCGCCCACCTCCTACTCCCCCATGAACCACTTCGGGAAAAATTTGCTTTCGCTCGCAAGTATGTCCGTGTACTTACATACGAGTATCGCATTACCCGCCTTCACATTTTTGCCTTTCGCCGAGGAGTCAGTGAGTTCGTTCTTCCAGTGGATGATTCTTCTTCTCCGTCCATCACGGATGACTCACCGGTCCGCTTCACCTTCACGGGAAGCGCGAGAGAGGTTCACAGCTGATCCTCGGGTTCACCTCAACGTCCCCAGTGGGCAGCACCGTCCGCTGCTCTCTAGTCGCGCAAACCCGTTTGCGTAAGGAATTGCATTCGATTGCTCCAGCGTTCAAACCGACCTCAGATGTAATTTGTCATTGTCAATCCAGCGTTCCATATTGTGTTTTGAGAATTAATTATGTGGAAATTAGTCAACTGTGGAATAATTTCTCCAGCCGCGTTAAATATCGGAACATCTGTCTAGATTTTGAATGAAAAATCAGTATTTGAAGGGTTTTTTTGAGGGTTGCGGGATAGTGTTGTAACTAGCTTCATCGAAGATTCAAGAATCGGTTATCGTATCCTGCGGATTGCGATGAAAGATAGTAATTTTCGTTCAATATCAAAATATGAACTTGGCAAATTTTTTTAAAACATTCATAACATCGTATTTCAATCCTAAAATAAGGATGTGGAGAGAAACCCGGCTTCGGCATTAGCCTTCTCATAGTGAATGACGCCAAGGGGTCCGCCGCTTAACGTCCCATCCGACGGACGGCTGCGTACTCGGTCAAAGTGCTCTCCACAAAGCACCTCAAGTAGGGTTCCGGATACCACTGAAAAAAGTCTGCCAAACTCCTGGATTCGAACCGGGCATGTGTTGTACGTTAGCCGCCACACCATCGCGATCTCCTTCATAAGTTATTATTATACTATTATACCTTTTATTCTTCTCCATACACCCCTCCATTTTTTATTTCCCTCACCTCCGACAAGCTTTTCTGTTTCACTCCTTAATTTCTCCTATGTGCTTGTCTCTTTTTCGTCCCCACCAGGTCCTCACTTTATCATTCCTTTCTATTATGTTTCTATATGACCCGTTGTGCCTCAACTTGTGTCCACAAACTGGTCCTCCTTTACCGTATATGTACGGTCCTTCCCTCTTCTGCTCTCGTCTATATGTCCTCGTTCCTCACGTTATCGGTCCATTAAATCTTTAGCATTCTCTTCTGGTGTGTATCTACCTTTCGCTGGTGGCTCATTTCCAATGTTTCAATGTATCTGATCCGTAGAATTCCAGGCTCCATGGGGTGACGTTTTAAGAAGTTACTTACAAACTTGTTCACTTTAAGGTGCACTTCTTTCACTTTTGAGTTCGCGAGAATCACTGTGTCTTAATGATATAGCGTGAGGTCCATTCGTATGATATTTGTTTCGTTATTTTAAACCGAAAATTCAGGGATAACCTAAATTTCCGACGTAATCGACGGCATGTCATTTCCGAAGGAATACGGCGGGACGCAGCATGACAACCTTGATGACTAGGGGTATCCTATCCGAGGACTAAGAATTTTGTTGCAATTGTGCCACCACCAGGATCAACCCGAAATCGTACAATTCTCCCCCAGTGAGAAAAAGGACGGGCTCTCGAGGAGCAGAAACCCTATCAAGGCAATTGACTCCTCGGTCTCAAACGGACGCTAATATTTTGATGGAAACGAGACCCTTATTCGAAGAATTACAATTTTGCACAAGAAGTTTAATTGTGCTGCCAACACCCCCATTCCCACTCCGACCGGCACCAGCTACCCAGGGTGGAGGACCCATCGCACGAACGCCACTCGTAAACGATACGTAAAAATAGCGTCGTGGCGTGAATGAGGGTCCTTTCATCGCGTTTTATCTCGTCCGTTCCCTCGGGAGAGGGTGGAGAGAAGCGGGAGTGCTCCTCTTCTTCCTACTCCGGAGTGGGGGGGGGGCGGGGAAGGAGACTGACGCGGTTAGATTGATGCGATCCCGTCGCCGGGTGATGAATAAACGCCATTGTGGTTCGCGACACAGGTTTTAAGGCATTCGGAAATTCCGCGCAACTTACTCCTCCCTCTGCGGATATAAGACGGGTTCGGTGCTCAATTTGGGCGATCCGTTTCGCACAAATCCGAACGTCGCAAGCATTCGGAGAGGGTGACTCTTATCGAGGCGTGTGGTGACGTCTTGAGCACAGCTGTGTCGGCGGTGCGCTTCCTTTCAGCATTGCTAGAGGAGAGAAGGCTCTCCCCCCCACCTCATCCTCATTTATGTGCGACCAGTGCCACCACCGTGTGTCGGGGAAACATTTCTCTCCCTCTCGTCAGTATCGTTCGAGTCAGCAGAATCCTCACGCAGAGTTGTTGCCTCCTTTTGCAATCGACCATCGCCTCACGCGCTCTGTCATTTTACGGAATTCATTGACAATTGGCTAAGATCGCGTGGTGGAGTGATATTTACGTAAACAAAGTATTCTCTACTTTTTTTCACACCGTCCAAACAGTTGCTGCGATTATTTGTAAAGTCAGAGCCCAGCGAATTCTCGCGTCGGTAGTATTCTAAGAGTCGGTTGAATTCCCACGCAGTTTCGCCTTCTTTTGCAACGTACCATCACGTCGCTCAGGCACCGTCAGGTTATGGGATTCATGAACAATTTACTGAAACTAGATGGAATGATTTAAACGTCAACAAAGTAGTCCCTATTTTTACTCAAATTTCAAATATTTACCGCGATCATCTATATATTCAGACCCGAACTATTCTCCCGTCCCTCGGTTTTTCTTTCAGATTCACAATAATCCCCCTATTCGACTTTGAAATTCCTTGAAACGTCGTATTTAAATGAAAGTAAAGCCTAGAGGTCGAATTACAGAGAGGGAATGTCAGTAGATATGACCCAAAAATGAGCAACTTCTATCAAAGCAGGGTCATTGTGTGTCATTAAATTTTCTTAACTAGGGTGATCGATTACTATGTCCGAACTGTTAAATAAAGAGGGTATATGTGAATATTCTTTGCTTTCTAACATGTGGTAAAATGGCCGACCGTGATGATTCGAACGATTAAACCTTTGCGGTAATTATTACCAACTTGAAATCTCGTTTGGAGAGTGAGTATAGAGATAATCGCGCATTAAGCCCAGCGGCCTGTGTAGTAAATTTAGGGTAAAGTGAAACCTAATTTCCAACTGCAATTTTTCGCGAGGTTTAATTACCCGAGAAAGTATTCAGTTTGGATTTAGCAAGAAATGCCCAGAAGAATCTCTGGGATTCAAGGTCGACTTCTGGTTAGTAGCTGAATATTAATTCAGATTCAGAAATTATCGAGAAATTAAATATGTTACTGTGCCTCTAATTTTTAGTGAAATACCTAAAGATTTAAGACTATTACAGTCAGTAAATGCTGTGAAAGGGAGAATAAAAAATTGGCTTTTATAGAAAATGGATTAGGGTATGGAACAAAACGTGACACAATATATGTAGCTTTACAATTGCAACACTTTATGCTGTCATTTTGATTCACGTGGAACCTCTTGTCAAGCCAGAACTGAGTGCCTTAGCAGGACCAGAATGAGTACTCCATGTATGAGTTTTCCATTTATACTACTAATGTGTATTGTAAAGATCATATCACTATGGTATATCATAAAGATATTCTGTAATTGTATGTGGTATTGATTGTCTTAATTCTTAGTGTATCATATATGATGAAGATTATACTACAATTGTAAAATAAACATAAATATCATTAAACGCCTTGGGGTAACCGATTTCGTATTTAATTCGCCAGTAATTTCACGGAAGCATTGCGGCAGACTTGGAGAAATATATATTTTTTTCGAGCATTAATGATAACTCATGGGTAAATGCGCATCATATAGGTTTATGTATCCCGGGTCCATGGTTTCACGGAAGTCGGCGTTGAGACAAGCGAATTTCGACGTGATTTCGCACAAGAGATTAATAGCTGGCTTAATGGTGGCAGAGGGATCCACTTCCACTCCCCCTCCCCTCTTCTTCCTCCTCCCCTTTCTCTGATTGCGTCACGGGAAAAACATTCGCTGGGAGCCACACACCGAGCGCTCTCGCATTCAAGTCAGTTGGTGCAAAACTGACCCATTTTGAAGTTCTGGAATCGATCAGAAATATTACATACTCAAGCTGATTCAAGCCCTTTCGTCGAATAGTTGTGTTTTATATGTGTTATCTCTCGTAATATTTTGTATGAATTTTTTGAGAGCTTTATATTTGCTAGGGGCCATTAACCTTCTTTGCTCTAACGGAATTTTTTATTGAATATACTTGCCCGTGCAACTCTTGGATATTTGTTAGTTTTTTTATTGTTTTGGATTCTTATCGCTAAAAAAAACGTCGTCTTGGCCCTATTTAGATAAAACTGTCTTTGCCAATCTTTATTGTGGATCGAAGGGTTAAATGAAGAATGGCGAACATAATTATTTGGACATGCATAAAACCGACGAGGTTATCTTTACCTTATCTTGGCCATACCTATATCATACAGGTGTCAGGTTTTTCTTGACTTGGTTCTTCGTTCTCATTTCTAAATTATTCTTAAATTATGACCTCAACGATACGATACGAATTCTGTTGTGGCTTCAATATTTTTACCCCATATCCTTCGATTGCTTTAGTAGTTGATGAAGGAAGGAAGGATTTCCTCGGCAGTTTTTGTGCCATTGTAAGCACGGAAAATCTCTTTTCGTTTTTAGAATTGACGTGAAAATAACATTCCCCTTTTTGTCTTGTTAGATTCGGATTTTTTATGAACCTTCTTAGAGAGAGAGAGAGAAAATTTTCCGAAGGAAAGGCCGCCGTCTCAAGTCGAACGGTTTGATTAAATGTGCCAATAACGGATCTCATTCCCTCCCTTTCCCTCATTCATTCCCGTCGACGATTTCCGTGGAAAGACTTCGATTATTTCTCCTAAATTTCTCTTGCTCGTGTATTAGATAAGCTTCACGTCTCACCCAGAATATAATGCGCCAATGAAACGACGCCAAGTGGTTTTGAGGTGAAAATATTTTACTTTCAATCCCTCCTTTTCTATGAGCACATTTTCAATCGCTCCCTTTTCCATTTCGTTTCCTCGGAATAAATCATACTCGTATTTTCTGCTGTTTTTCAAAGGGAAATGCGGCCGAAAAATGATAAGGTTTACCGCTTACACAACTAGTAATTGATCATAGAGATATTTATGTAAAACTTCTATCACCTACTGTCATCGTCGATATTTATTCATTTCGTCACCTTGGTGATCAGCCCGAAATTCGGTTTTGTGGGTGAGGAATAGGGGAGGCTCACCGGGTCCTCGGCCCTAGCGGTAAACGAAGCTAAATCATTCCGGCTAGAGCGGCCAGCATCATTTCCCTCTACCCCCTGTGATTTCCTATTAAGTTCTTGTACCCTTTGGTAAGTCATACCACCTGCGTTTTGCAGCTTCGTTTAAGCTTCTCTGCAATTGAAAACTGGGAAATTTCGGCCATTACCGGAACTTTGTTGTGAAATAATTTTTTAGGTGTGTTTCGAACCTAATTTTTTATGGTTCATTACTATTATGGTTCTTCATTTGCCTTTTTCCAGTTGACTTGAGATAAATTGTCTTCGTTCAAGTGCGTTGCATTAGCCAAAATTAAAATTTTTAACGGTTCGTTCTTTCAGGTATGTTTGGCGAAATATGAACTTTTGATGGGTAAAGGAGTTCAACTTAAGGAGTGAGTAAAAAAATGAACTCCGCTAAGTATGGACCAATATAATCCGAGCATACCCGTATCGACAGTGTAGTAACATTGCCAAGTTGAATATGTATCAAAAATTTATGTTGATTATCGGATTGGACGTCAATTGCTATCGGATCACTGCGAAAAGCAGTAACAAAGACATTAATCATCGGAAGCTTTCCAGCTCAATTTTTTTTAATTTGACGTTTCTATATAATTAAATTGGGGACGTGGTAGTCCAGGGATAGAGCGTAGGATTGCGGGTCGTAGGGCCCGGGTTTGATTCCAGGGGATACTTCTGGGCCCTCTCACCTTCATCTGAGCTTTATGATTTTTCGGGTATCAGAACTTCTTCAGAAAACCGCATGAGGCACAGGGAAAAGTACTGGTCCCCATGCCGTCTTGTATGAATTTTAAGAGCTATTGGACTTACCCTCTTAGGTGAAACCGTAAAACCAACCTTCGGGTTGATAAGTGTGTGTATGGTTATGGTTTTTATAATTAAATAATGTATTGCCTGCCAATAAATGGAATATGGCAAGGGTTACGGACACCGGTGATGAGGGATGAGCAATGGGAAAGGGATTCCAAGAAACTGCGGGAGATGCCGCAACAGTAACTTTTAACGGAGTCATCCGCTATGTGTGCATTATAATGCAACAATTTCAGAGAGTAAAAATCATTCGCCTTGACCGGGATCCCGGTCAAGGCGAATGATTTTTACTCTCTGAAATTGAGGAAAGGGATTGTTACAGCGATGAAAAATTGAAGGTGTTTTCGTCACATCATTTTTATTGGCAAAAGGAATGTGTCCCTGTTGCAATAATAAATCTCAGTTTATTGGGATCGAGCGACCAAACCCCGGTCACACCATCAAATAAAATAATTCATCATAGGACAAGAACAATCCATTCTTAAGAGCAAGAAACCTCCGACCTTGGGTTATCGGACCGGCATTTAACTGATCTCACCAACGGGGGCATAAAAAATTTCCTAATAATTTTTTTCAGTATGTTTCTCTAATTTAATATTCTCGATCAGATTGTTAAACGAAAAAAGAGACTAATAATAATTGATTGAACTTCACCGATGTGATAACGTTTCCGTGGTTGCCATCTGTCCTTTGGCAGTGTTTTTTTAAACAAAGTCCTTCGTAAATAACAAGTCACGGGGATAGGAATGGTGGGAGGCGCGAATTCATAACTTCTTTCTTACGTCTGCCATCGATTTCGCCACTCCCTCGGCAGCCTGGAATTGTAGATTTTATCCGGCATTCATTTTTAATTTTTTCGGGGCTCCGGAATGCTTGACTTGCCCCACGCCCTCCTGCCATCTCCCTCCCATTGGGGAGGAGGGGGATCCTTCCCAAGGGGCGGCCGATTCCTTCGAGGGAGAGATCTTCAAGGACGTTCGAGGACGTCTTGATGGGGAGGCGTCGACCTCTCATCGGGAGCGGTGGTCGCGAACGCAGCGGCGGAAACGGGAGCGGCAGGCTTGGAGGCAGTGCATTGCGGTCGCAACCCCACGCCATTAATTACCCCCTCCCCCTATATTTTTCTCTTCCGTTGGCTTTTTTTCGGGAGACGTAAAATCAATCAAGGCTTGTTCTCGAATGGGGTGCATCTTCTTGTTTAGCGGCGAATTTTATTTCCTGGCAAACGTTTCGTAGATCTCCTCAGGATTTTTCGGAGACTAGAATTGGAACTTTTTAAACAAGCTAAGTCTTAGCGAGATATATAGTGAAGAAATAAGTTAGGAATGTGGATTTAACTTCGTTTTTGTTGTGAAATTGCTAAAAAAGTAGGACTCAGATTACATTATGACTGTAGCCTTTACAAAACCGTTTTATTTTCCAATATATTTTTTTCTTTTTCCCTGTTTAAAGAAACCTGCGGCGAGTTCTCAAGTTAAGGTCATTTTTTTAGTAGCGATCTACTAAAATAACTGACTAAACTCCTATATTAGGGTAGGTTTTTTATGAATCCCGTTTCTAGTCATTACTGTATTATAAAGCCCTGAACAACATGGCACAAGATATCTTTAAATCCCATGCTGCGTATTTCAACAGATCGTTCTTTAGCTCTGATACTTCATTCATCCCTTATTTCCTTCCAAAAACCCATTAATTCCTTCCTATACCTTTCTCAGCATTCTCGTCTCTCCTTTTACCTCTACCTTCTTCTTTTTTCCTCTCCTAATTAATTTATTAGTTGCAATATTTTTTGTGAACTTTGTATGGAATCTTTATGAGAGTCAGTGCAAATGTGGTTCAACAGCTATTGATTATATATTGACCACCATCATTACGCTTAATCTGTTTATCCAATTATTACGTAAGTGACGCAGTGCTGAAAATTATTAACCAGCTATTCATACCTCTCTTGAAAATGTCACCGAACTAATTCATTTCGAATTTATAATTATATATAGCTGAATCGTCAGTTGAATATTGTTGTGACAATATTACTTTAATTAATATGGAATGAGAATCTATATTAATAAAACAAAGGTTATGCGATTTTCCGGAAAGAAAAAGGCAAAGCTAAACATTAAAATAGGAGGGGAAAAAATAGAGTAGGTAGAACAGTTTACATATCTCGGAAGTGTTTTAGACCAATAGGGTCAAAATGGTAGGGACGTAAGGAGAAGAATTGCACTAGGCAAGGAGGCTTTCTCAAGGAGGAGGGAGTTGATGACGGGGACGTTGAGTAGGGATGTTAAGACAAGACTCGTAAAAACTCTTATATGGAGCGTAGCTATGTACGGCGCGGAAACGTGGTCAATGAAGCAGGAGGATAGACGTAGATTGGAGGCTTTTGAAATGTGGGTGTGGAGAAGAATGGAGAAGGTGAAATGGATCGAAAGGAAAACAAATGAGGAAGTACTGGAGATGGTGGGTGAGGAGAGGGGTTTGTTGAGAGAAATCCTATGGAGGCAGGAAAAATGGATGAAAGGCGTATTGAGCGGTAGTGGAATGTTGAAGAAGGTAATAGAGGGGAGAATGTTGGGCAAGCGAGGAAAGCGATGTTGGACGGGATGAAGGGAGGAAAGAAGTACACAGAGATGAAGAGGGACCTGATGTAGATTAGGGTGCTGGATTGGGTTTTGTTTGGAGTTACAAAATGTTTATTTGATAGTTGTGTCCATTGTGTCCAAGGAAAACAAATGAGGAAGTACTAGAAATGGTGGGGGAGGAGAGGGGTTTGTTGAGAGAAATCCTATGGAGGCAGGAAAAATGGATGAAGGGCGTATTGAGCGGTAGTGGAATGTTGAAGAGGGTAATAGAGGGGAGAATGTTGGGCAAGCGAGGTAAGGGTAGGAACAGGATAGGGATGTTGGACGGGATGAAAGGAGGAAAGAAGTACACCGAGATGAAGAGGGACCTGATATAGATTAGTTTGCTAGGTGGGGAGTCACAAAATGTTTATTTGATAGGTGTGTCCATCCAAAAACCTACCTTAACCGGTAGATTACCTAATAAATAATTACTTTAATTACTTTCGCATATCTCGCGCCAAATTGTTGTAATTAGTACATGATGCACTGGAGTTGTTTCACTTAATATTACTCTGAAATACCTCAGTTATTTGTAGGGGAAATGCCGGAAAGTGGATTGTTAGTCATAGTGTAGGTATTGAGGATAGATAGCTTTAGATGACACAGTGAAATACGAATTTTAGACATGTAAAATTAATAAGCCGAAATGTAACTAACGTGGTCACCTGGGTCGGCCAAGCGTTACGGATTACCTACACTCAGTAGGCTCCAGCGGAAAAAGAACTTTTCCACAAATGTTTTCAAATTAAAATGATTTTAACTAAATATTATGAGGGATTAAAATCTTATAAATTCACAGTAAAATTTTGGATTGAATCGCATGCCGACATCTTTGAACAGCCCTCACGTGTGGAGTGAGAACGCTCGGGTTTTCAAGCGAATCATTAATCCTTTTTTAACGATAAACCACCATTTAGTGTCCACATATTTACCTTTTCTGTTTTAAAACGAGAACTGTACCATTTCGACTTAAGCGTATTTTTTTTCTTGCACAAACAAACACGACATTCATATTTTATTGCTTATCCGAATGATAGTTTATAAAGTTGCCGTTACGAGAGCCATCTTCATGCAGCTTGTGCATACGTGTCGTTTCAAGTCCTTGCTTCCGCAACGGTTTCCATTTAACCGCGAATAATTTGGCGGAGATTAGGCGAGTGATGCAGTATAGTTCATCCTATGTAGGTGAAAAGTTTTTGGGTTGTGTGACCCTATCTAGGAAATTTCATGCGATGATATAAGAGAGAATTGTGCGTGAAATAATTCTTCCCAAGACGCCGGAAGTTTTGTTTTCCCATTGGAACCCGTTGTTTCGCCTTTGAAGAAGAATGGAGGCGACCATTCAACCTCAAGGAGATTTATTCCCCGAGAAAATGGAAGTGCAGGTCGTGTTGCGCCTTCATTTCAAGCCCTTGTGTTTCTTTACAGCTTCGCGACGTGTTCATCCATTGTTTTATCTTTCTCTCCTCCGTGTACCCATTCATTTTGATTCAAAATATTTAAGGAAGGGAAAAGGGGTCAATATCCCTCCCGTCTCTTTCTCTCTTCCTCTCTCTCTCTTTACAAGTGTTATACTTAACTACGAACAAGATTCCCTTCACTTTGACGTACGGTTTAATTGATGCATACTTATTTACTTGATCATTCCATCCACAGCCGCTAGCATACATTCTGCCGTAGAAATTATAAAAACCCCGCTTAAAATTGATACGCGAGTACTCTATGGCAAAAGATTTAGATTGCAAAAGATTTTAGATTGCAAACAAGGAAGTCGTTCCTCAAAATGTTCGTGTGGAGCATGGAGCTCTACGGATCGGAGACATGGATTATTGGAAAAGTGGACCAACGAAAAGCATTTGAAACATGGTGCTGAAGGAGAATGCTGAAGATTAAATGGACAGACAAAGTGAGGAACGATGAAGTATACTAGTATAGAAGTGCAGAAGAGGAAAGGGCCATATGGAGAGCTCTACATCAAAGAAGAACTAGATGGATAGGACATACCTTGAGGCACAATTGATTGGTTAGAAACATAATAGAAGGAAAAATTGAAGGAAAGATCCCGCAAGGAAGGCCAAGAGACATGTACTTAGGGAAAATTAAGAAGGACGTAAAACAGGGAACCTATCAGAAGGTGAGGGAATTAATACTAAATGGGGAAGAATGGAGGGCTGCAGTTAACCAATCTTAGGATTGAAATTATTAGATGAGCTCTACCCTTGCAACTCAAATTAACCTTTGTCGACTACTTTGCTGTGGTTATGGAAAAACTAAAAGAGGAATGAATGGAAAATGACTTTCAAAGGAAAATACTTAAGTATCCTGAATGGTTCGAAGAAATATGTTAACAATGAGAAACTGATGAATAAAATGGTGGAGTGGAAAGGGTGTTAATGTTTTTTTGAAGTCGTTGAGAATTATCCGATGATTTTAAAGTATGTATATGTGTGTGTGTGTGTGTGCTCGGTACGAAATAAATGAACATGCTTACATGATGGAATGACATCACTATTCCAGCTCTGCGTACAAATGAATTGTTCTCTCTAAGGGAGAAACTCCTTGTTCGAGCGAAATTCCTGGCGACAAGTCGTCGTACATACGTAGATTCCATGAGGATGCAATGTGTTAAAAAAATTACGAAGCGCCCTTTTAGGTGCCTTACATATTAAACTTATTACCATTAGTTTTTTACTCGTTTTCTCTTGCTCTACCGTTCCCTGTAAACCACGAGTGTAAAAGAAATTCATTCGATGATAACACTCATGTAGTTCTAAGCACTGCTCCGGTCAAAGAACGCGAATAAATTGCATCAGTTGGGAAGGCATAAAATATTCCACAAAGGGAGATGAAATTTCTCGCTACGAAGCCTCCTGGCGTCAGTTAAGAGAAGGAACATTATTTCCTGGAGCAAGGGATGTTCCGGCTACGTACTTATACTTGCGTAGTACTCGGTTTGTGGAAAATTCGTGAAAGATTAGAATGCCCCTCGAGGGACGGGAGGGTTTTATTTCTCAAGAATCGTAAATCCTATCCCCGCCCTTCCGCGCCGCCATCCCCAGTTCCCACTCTACAAAAGGTTTTCAAGAGCGGCGCTTCATCGCTGTTCCTTTGTTTCCATCCCGAGGAGAAGAGGGAAGGGAGAGAGGAAAAGACTGCCTGCCGTAAGCTCTCTTCTCCCCGTGCCTTCTTTTTTTTCGCCCCCCCCCCCCACCCCACCCCCGTCGCACTTCGTCAGTACACAAGAAATGCATGCGGCGAAAGGAGAAAAGAGAGGAGTGAGGGGGTGGGGGTGAAGAGGGGGTAGCAAATAATGCTGTGGGCGCCCGAGGCGGCGGCGTTTATCCCCTGGAAGGAATCGTCTCTTCCGCCCATCGGAGGTAATGAGAAGGGTGGAGTCGCTGAATTGGCCGCGTCGAATTCGTGAGCTGTGGCGGAGAATCAGAGGGATGCATCCGGAGGTGTAGCACTATGGGGGGGAGGAGGGGGAGAAAGAGGAGGGTTGTCGAACCCCCTGCACGGTGGGGGCTGGACAGTTTCTGAATGATATGTCTCTTGAAATAAATAGTGACAAGCCCATTGTATTTTCAATTTATTTACTTGTAGACACTTCATGGACGGATGATCGTATTTTTATGCAGAACATGCCAATTACTTTCGTGTGACATATTCTGCGTGTCTTTGCGACTAATCCAAGGCGTTTTATGTTTATGGCATAATTGGTTAAAGCTGAACATAAATTATTACTGTTTCTCCTTAAATCCTCGAAACTAGCACGAGCTTTTTGTGATTAATTTTTACATTTTACTTCTAATTTTTACACTGAACATAATAATTTAAATTGCGGAAGTTTGATGTAGTAAAAAGGTTCATTTGACTAAAAAAATGCAATCAAAGCGTTAATATGCCAGATATTTTTGGTCCCAAAAATACGATTAAATTTAAATTTAATCACCTTTCGCATTGTCTCTTTCCGATGGCATATCGTACGTAAGATGGCAGTTTGGCAAGGCGGGTGTGGAGGTGGTCTTCGAAGCGGGTGTGGACGTGGTTTCGGCGGAAATTGCGAAAGGGATAAGGTTTAGAAAGCGGGAGTGAGTGGGAAACGTGCTAGGTACTGTATTGGTAGCAATTTTTCAGGATTAAAGAGACGTTTGTGCAGACGCGTAGCACAATAAAGAGGTAAACTTAGCGAGATCACCGATTAAATGGCGTGATTAATATCCTATTTTTTCCTAGCAGCCGGTTTTCCGTCTAGGTTCCTCTTCAAGCCTTAACGAATGCTATCCTGCTTTTCCATCCTCCTCTCCCCTCCGGCTTAATTGTGATTGCCTGTGTCTCCTGTCCCGCGGCTGAGTCAAAGAGTTGGGAACACGCATACATACGAGAAGGGGATGTAATGGGTGCCTTATTTTCTTCCCCTTCAAATTGTTTCAAAGGTGTCACGTCGTGAAATGCTTTAGTAAATTTCAAGTCGAGATGTAATTTCCCGGATTTCTGCACTTAAAGCGCATTAATGTGACAGGCGTCGCGTCAAACGGCGCAAATAAATTTCCTTCTGGACGGAAACGAAGCATACCGCTCTCTCTAAAAGGTATCTTAATTTTGGTCAAGATATTTTTTTCCCATTTAAACGTTTTTTACACTTTGGTGATGGAATATCATCTTTACTCGTTCTTTTATCTTTGCAATTACATTTGAGGCCCTTGAGTTTTAGTAGTCGCAGAATAATGAAACCTGAATTCAAAATTTGTGCTCTTTTCTGCAAAGATCAATTTGCAACCCTTTCTGGAATAAGTACTCTTCAAAGCAAACCAGTTGTTGAAGCCTCATTTACTCATTGCTTAAGTGCGTTTTGTGAATGCAGTGTAAACTTCAGAACCGGTCCAGCGCATTAAATGTTCGCTTATCGATGAGCCGGTTTGGTCAATGAATATAATTCATGTTTTCGTATTAAGGTAATGTCTTGTGTCAGTGAACTGTCTACCAGGTCCGTTCGCATAGCTCTGTGGAATCGCGTTCGCAGTCCCTTGAAAAATTGAATTATTTCAGGTGGTGTTATTCGATTATTGAAATAATGGTGAATGTGACCTTAACCGTTGGAGTTCCTTAAGCATGGATAATAATGCAACCTTGTGATATTCTTGCTTATCGTGTGGCAATGCTAATGTTAGATGCTCTCAACGCAGGGAGAAAATAAATCCATAAAGAATATCCGTGCTGCAACCTGAAATTTGTGCCTAATTGTTATAGGGAGTATTCATTCTGGCATTCTTTATGGCTGTGAGCCATAGTGATTTGGGGGAGAAATGCATTTGTGTACAATCGAGTTGGGTGGTAAATGCGGCCGCTTTTTCATCGAAGAAACATCGAAACATCTCGCGAATATTACAATTCGCTAACGAAGATTTTGCATATTAGCCTAACGGCACTCATTATGTTGGAAAGAAATTCAAATTTTTTTATAATAATTGTGTTAAGCGGCTAACTGCATGAATAACGAGATTCTAACCCGACATTCGCTTAAGGCAGGAGTTCGGCTTGCCCGTTCAGGCCATTCCGTGTTGTCCAGTATCCTAATCCGTTACTTAGTCCAAGTGCACCATGGCGCTCGCGTGAGATTTGCGTAAACGGGGCTGGAATTAAGGGTGCACGGAAAATCCACCGGGATTTCGACGCGGGTCCCCTGGGAATGACCTTGTTGCCGTCTTTATGCAAATCCCCGTGGTTGCCGGAAGATCGAGGGCAGATTAGGCGGCCAGGGAAGGGCGCTGCTGGCCGATGCGATCTCGACATTTCTTCTCCCCTCTCTTTTCCTGATTTTCCGGCTTTAACATGGCCGCCTCTCCGTAATTGCCGCTGCGGCATTTGCATCCACACTACACTCTGTTGAGAAAGTCGTTTGTGACGTGGCAGATATGTCGGTGCCCCGATAAAGGTTTTGTCCATTTCTAGCAGACTGCCTGGTTGCAACGCAAAGAATGGGGAAGCCATTGTGACAGAGCGATGTCTTCTGTGTGTAAATAAATGCAATGGTGTCATGGGTTGAATCAATTAACCATCTAATGTGTTAGAATTAATTTTACGTCCTACAATTCCATAAAATTCTTTTATTCAGATGAAACCCCGTTTCTTCTTGTCACACTGCTCTCATGTTTACTTGTTATATTGCGCCACAGCTGCTCCTTTGTCGCGTTAATAATCTTTCCTCCCTTACCTCTTCTCACGCTCAACCATTATCTGAATCACTTTTCGGTGCGATTTCACATTCAGATAACCCTTGAGTATGTGGTGCGAGTAATTAAGACATTAAGGACTCCCCTCTCTCGTTAATGTTGTGTCCTCACACACATGCGTGTGATGACTACTGCATACTCTTTAAGACTAATGCATACTATTAATTATTTAAATCGCTATTGGGATTGTATGCGTATTAATAGACGTTACCTCTCATCACCAAGGATAGCAAAGTTGCTCCAAAATGGAACTAACAATCTCCTCTTCATTGAAAAATCACGTCAGCGAAGAATTTTTTAACACTGAAGCTT
Organism: Hetaerina titia; assembly: GCA_037158775.1. Taxonomy (NCBI): domain Eukaryota; kingdom Metazoa; phylum Arthropoda; class Insecta; order Odonata; family Calopterygidae; genus Hetaerina; species Hetaerina titia. The sequence continues at coordinate 39,524,204 of CM073771.1, forward strand.
CCCTTTCTTTCATTTTGTTCTATGCCGGAAGTGACGACGGAATTGGTTTTCTCTGTCAGTGTTATCATGCTTATCCGCCTGGAGGGTCGCTGTCAGACCGTTATTAATAGCTTCCGCATAATGTCTCCTGCAGATGAATCCCACTAACAGACGTCCCGTTTGGAACCCTTTGTGCGTCAAGCTCTCGCAGTACACGTTCGGATTTGTGTTCGTCGGAATCTGCACCCGTGCCTCGGGCTCCTGGCGTTGAAGAAACATTTGAGTTTCCGGAAATTGACGCAATCTTCTGAAGTATCTTCTAAATTGTTTAATTAGAATGGTACAATGAGTCGTTCTATTGGGAATTTCAGGATCGATCAGATTATTCCTAAAGCACCGTACTTCCAAGTGAAATGGGGCTAAGAATTCGAAGAGTTCTATCAGCCTCTCATTAGGTCTCTAAGTAACGCCCTCAAATCTCAGAATCCGCTTCAGCGTTGTGCATGATGACAAAAAATGTATTTGCCTTGTATTCCTCCGTGTTGTAAAGTCATTCTTTGCAGAGAAAGGATTGTGAAATTAACAAACCTTCCCCGTGGTAATTGGTAATGATCACTCTGTACGCTCTTGTACAGAGTACCACCGCATTACCTCTTCTCCCATAATAGATTTTAGTCACTTTTAAAGTTCCGTTCGAAACATTTTTCTCTCCCCATTTCAGCCGCTATGTCTCCAATTTTCCCACTTGCATTGACGTGTGGCTTTGACTTGTTAAATTCCTTCGCTCCATATTTCCAGTTCTTAATATCAATATTTCTGTCCCTGACAGCATTTGTCAATTTTCTAATTTTCCGCGTTGCGTCATTCCAGCAGCGTCTAAGTGGTGGGGGTCATTTTCGCGAAATGTAGTTTCCGTACTGCTCGATATATCAGATGATTATCTGTGGCAGCCGTATGAATAGTGGATTTCTACTTTTCCAACTTAAAGAGGAGACTGAAATTTTGAATTGTTAATTTCCGTATGGATATTTGCTCAATTTTCGTATTCCTGTCTGTCGTCGTGGTGTTAGAGGCTAAACACTTCCTGCGGTTAGACAAATATATACATATAGAAATAAAAATACGTGTATATATATGTATATACATATATATGCATATATATGTATATATATGTATACATACATAAGTATATATATTATATATGTGTATATATAAACGTGTGTGGGTTTTCACGTTCTTGAATACATTTAAGATGGTGTTCATATGCCCTTAGCATTATCCTTATCAGCATTCAAATATTTATTGGAATTTTTATGCTATTATAACTACATGTATATTTTAGCATGCGCTTAATTGGTATTTTGCATGTTTAGTTTTCATTACAGCTCTAGACAGCTTTACTCTATCACCCTTTAATTTGGATGGATGGAGGTTATTTTAAATCTATGACGCCCTTATAAAGGTCCCCGGGGAATTCTGGCTAAAATTTGTTTAGACAGTTTGAATTGAAGAAAATATTGATCTTAATTGTGCTTTCGGTTATGACATGTGAAGAAATTGTCATTTCTTAAAAAATTATGTTTTTTAGTAATTTCCTTTCCCGTTTTGAAAACCAAAAGCGCAGAAAACAAGTAGTCGAATAGGATTTTTTTTAGCTACTTGATCGATTAATCGATTCAAGAAATCAACAGTTAGGACGTAAATAAATATATTACGTAATAATTATGTTATGGCATTCCCAGAAACGTGAAATAAAACAGCGTAAAGTTGCACGGTAAAAGTTGTGACCTAATGGCGTAGTTAAACACCAATACGCGTAAGTGTCTCCTCGTCCTTGGGAATGAGCTGCGTCGATCTCTTCATTGGGTTCCTCAAAGGAGCTTTTATTTGTGCCCTTTCTATTTCTAGTAAATATTTTTAGAGCCTGCTAGGTGGAGATGAGAAGACGACGGCCTGGGAGAGTGTGATAAGGAAGGGAGAAGGGATTTTGGCCGTGGGGATCGGTCTAAAGGTCGGGAACTTGTTGCCTCAGGTCGTGAACCCTTGCCTTCTTCCTCCTCCCCTTTTCTCTCTCTCTCTCTTTCTCTCTGTCTTTCTCTCTCTCTTTCTCTCTCTCTTTCTCTCTCTCCTCCACCCCCCTCTCCTCCACCCCCCTCTCCTCCACCCCCCTCTCCTCCACCCCCCTCTCCTCCACCCCCCCTCTCCTCCACCCCCCTCTCCTCCACCCCCCTCTCCTCCACCCCCCTCTCCTCCTCCTCCCCTTCCTCTCCCCCTCACTCCTTTTCGCCCTTCTGGCGATTCTTTCTCCACCCACTCAAAGCTTTTCTGGTCGCGTTCAAACGCAGTTTGTTTCCTCTATCCAAGGCGTTCAGTTTTCCAGTATGTATTTCAATCAGACTCCTTTCGTGCTTTAGGACCTCAGCTTATAATGTTGTTTTTCGCTTTTCGGCGATTAAATATGCGTCGATGCCACCCCGGTGAGTCCAACGAAGCTTTTATAAAAATTAATTCGAATATGATTTCTTTGTTTAATCACTATTGTGGAATCTACTCTCCGCGAGTAAATGTATGAATCATTATGACAGTAATTCACTCGAAATGATGCGGTATTTTCGCCGTAATGTTTTTAACATATGGGGTTCAGGAAGTTCTGTCTACAGAATATCATGATTACATTTTTTTCATCATTCATGCAAATATTGACTGTTCGGGTATTTGTCTCCAATCATAGAATCACTAGTTTATGGAATGTCTTTGTTATATTCTAGAGTCATTGTTTTGTAGCAAAGCTCATCGTTCCTGCACATTTTGACTTGATTAAGTTTTATTGAACCAATGATTTCCAAGATGTCTCCACCGTCTTAAATTGAATTTAATATCGTGCCCAAATATAAACTACTTTGCAAGCACACGCATAAGTGTTACGCCGAGGACATCTGGTCACCTACCATTAGACTTGTATTGAAATAAAGGGAAAAATAGCAGTTGTATTGACAGCCACGAAAGAAATCAGCCAGTACAGTGAAACAAGAGTGTTTCAATTAAATGTCTATTTCAGTGATATTTATAGAGATCAAACCTGAGAAACTCTTGAGTACTTACCGTATAGGCATTAATTATATTTTTAAAGTTAAATTACCGAAAAACTTGGGGGTAAAATTAGAATTGAAAGTTTAGAATATCGCATTCCAAAAACCATACGCCCTTTAATTCGTGTTCGAATGTGTAAGTTCGTGTAATGCTAGCTAAATTTCTTTTGAAACTAATTATTAATAAATAGCATCATTCCATCGGTTTTTTCCAAATTTAAAATATGTCGGGCTATTTTCATGTCGCAGCGGTTAAATTACCTTTGGTGAACTCAAAAGCATATGCATGTATGGGTATATATATGTATGTATGTATATATATATATATATGTATATATATATATATACATATATATACATATATATATTCATGTGAATTGATGTTTTCGTCATTTGGCGGGTTTTCGTATGTGTATGCACATATTCGAGATTATAACGAATTCAACATTTAGACAAAGTAGTCCTCATTGTTTTAGTACTAGTTTCATGATTCTCCTAGCCCGATAGACTACATAAAAGTTTTTATTGTGTCTAATTTAGATTATAAACTGTATAAAATCTCTCGATTTCGCTAGACATAAGTTTTTTACAAGAGGTTTATCGATCAAATTAAGAATTTAACTCCCCAGAAAATATTTCGAGGCAAGACTGACAATTAGGATTCTCGGCTTAATTGATAGGCACACAGAGGCAGTGCAACTGGTTGCATGATGAAAACCCTCAAAGCCCTGTTCGACGTCTCGGTTGGTCGTATAGTCTCTCCGAAAGTGGCTCCCTCTAAGTGACACGCTCATGGGCTTGTCCTAAGAGGAATTTCCGTTTCTGCATGATTCCCTTTTGTCTTTCATTGGCTTCTCCTCTTTAAGGGGTTTTTAAAGTTTTCGCGTTAAAGAGATTGAGAGGAAAGAGGTAGGGAGGCAGGCTCTGCGTCTTTGGCCACGTACAAACATAGCTCACTCCCCTTGTCCTCCCACGCTCACTCATCTCTCTCTAAATCCTTTTCTCCTTCCCTCTCACCCCCTTCGATTCTTCACCTCCTCCTCCTCTCCCTCTTTCTGTTCCCTTTAGAAGGTTTCACGAGGAACGCGCCAGTGCCACCCATTATCCCTCTACCATACCCCTCGGGTTTTTACTTCATGGAAAGATTGCCTCCCTGTTCGCTGCTTGGCATTTTCATGCTCGGATACGGAAACCCCGAGACTAATATTTCAACACCGTACGCAATTTGGGACTTTGCATTGTACTCGAATTATTTGAATAATTTCAAAATTCCACCATATATATATATATATATATATATATATATATATTCACTTTCTTGGAAAAGCCACGAACGTGCACAATAAAATTCACTAAGAAATATCACTAAAATTCACAGAATATGTTCTGTTCCTAATTCCTCTTGAGAAAGGTGGTTGCACCACCGAAAATTCGAGAACTAGTGAGTCCCTCTTTAATATGTTTTAGTTTCTGTGTTTGCTATGACTATTTAGTGAATTTTATACATATATATATATATATATATATATATATATATATATATATATATATATATATATATATATATATACATACATACATATACAATCTTGAAAATGACGCTCTCCGGCGACGCACAAACACACAAACACTAAGATAATAAATATTACACACACAGAAACATAAAAGAAGGACACTTACAGTAGATATTTACGTTTTGACGGTAGGGCCGTCGTCATCAGATATATATCCATATTCATCAGATATATATATATATATATATATATATATATATATATATATATATATATATATATATATATATATATATATATATATATATGTATATATCAGGTCATTTAAATTGGAAAAGGGTTTATGTTCTTTGATTTATATTTGTTGTATGCCATAGAGCCCTTGTTGTTTAATTTCATTGCTTTCTTGATTGAAAATCCTCACCTCTAAAAATATTTTTATATTATCCCCAGGGTTCCAATGAACCATACATTTTTCGAGTAATTAAGGCGATAATTGCAAAAATGTTATTTGACATTTTTCCTTTATCATTTAGACAGTCTTGCCGTAATTCCATCGTTTTCGAAAACTGTGCAACAATTGTGAAACTGCGGCATTTCTCAATTACCTGGTGATTGTAGTCTAAAGTTTCATGTACATTATGATGAGCAAGCACTCCGTTACTTGATGAATGATTGAATTAAACTTCTTTATTTGTGGTCGCGTCATTTCACTATCGGAGAGAAAATTTCAGGCCCCTCATATTTTAACTTGTTTACAAAATCATAACAAAATCGTTTTATTATTTGATTCATTTTACTTTGAATTGAAACTTGTCCAGCTCAGCTTGGAAATTTCATTTCACAGTGAAAAAATGTATTTTTTTAGAATCGGAGTGATATTTTTTAACGGTATCATTCTTTGCTTTTATCCTGTTAACGGAGAAGTGTATTAGCTTTGAAGGCGAAATTGCCTCCACGAAACTACATCGTTGTTGTAGCCGACTAGTTTCTCGTTTTCTACAAATTATCGTTTTTCTGCGTCGCTAAAACCGATCGTGTGTCATCCCCTTACTCTCCCCATAGCTCGTAGTGAAGTCGGCGGGTTGTCGCCTTGAAGCGTGCGTTTTGTTCCGTGCCGGCATTCGCGGCATGTGGGGTCGGTTCATGGCAGTTGCATTGCCGTGCGGGTTATTTTTTTATTTTTTTTAATCCCGGTCAAGGCAGGCGGGTGGGCGTGTTGATGGGTGAAACGAAAGGATGGGGGAAGAGGGTGGAAAGTTGGAAGGGGAAGGGGGGATTAGGTTGTGTGACAACGACCGCCCTGGATATACGCCTGTCTCTCTCTCTCCCTCTCCTCCCTCCCTCCCCTTCCGGCACTACACCCCCATGACATCATCGTTATTCATTACGCCGCCTTCTCCACTTTGATATCTCCCTGCTCGGAGGACGTGTGACCTTCCTATGAAGTGGGCGCTCTCTTGCACGTGAACGGGATGTGCAACTTTCCTTACTCACACGAGTAACATGAGTGGAAGGGGGGAGAAGGGGAGAATTTTTAGTAATTTTTTCCCTCATACCGCCCAGAGAGATAGGTAGGTCTTAATATGTTCTACGACGGAACCCCGTCCCGCTTCCCCCTGGGCTGATTCACACAAGGAGACCTCGACCGAAAGCCTCGTCTCCTCCCCACCTATCGCTCGTCGACGAAACGCTCTCGCCCGGCACTTAATCCGTGTTCTTAGTGCTCCACCAACCCATTCGAGGGAATATAAAGCGCGCATTCGTGCTGACCTACCTGAAGAAAATATGTGATCTCTCCCGTACATTTTTTACTGTCTTAAGGAGACGCTGTAATTGAATGAGTCAAAACGAACGAGTCGGTCCATGTGCGACTTAAGCATAGTGTTATGAAATATCAATCTCGGCTCTACACCCGCCTTCCAGATTATTTCAAAAATTGAAATCATGTCATGTCCAGTGGGTATAATTTTGATGGCACGCTCGCTCTTTTTACCTGCTACGGGGTATGCCTACTGCCATGGTTCAAAGCCATCCATGTATTACCGAATGGTAAACCAAATCACGCATAAATATGTATGAATGAGGTCTCCTGAGAAAATCTGAAAATATTGCTTTGCGATGCACTGATGGGAAAGGAATTACCCCCACTCTTAAGTCTATAGACTGAGGGACATAAATAATAATGACAGACAAAGTGAAATACTTGAGAGTTAAGATCCCGATATGGAGAAACACGTTCGGGATAACAGTGGAGCTGCATTGAAGAAGTTTGTCTGCGTTTTTACGATTAGTAGGATACTCCATTGAAAATTGCAGAAAAGGTACTATTTCTTCTTGGTTAGACCTCACCGTTAGTACAGGTCGAGCTAGCCACTCATGAATTCATTGGTAGGCGAGTACTCGGAAGAGAAAATGAAGATAATATGAAGTTCAAATCGACATAGAAATTCTTTTTTCACACCAACAACTCATGATCTTAATAATTCCCGAAGTAGAAAATAAAAAGTTAACTAATTACTCGTATATTCTAAAATTTGATAATCAAATCGTTAGTCAAGTACTGATTGCTCGCGTAATACTCACTGCCATACTCCCGTACAGTTTGAGGTGATTTTTACATGTGAATATCGAAAGGATTATCTCCTGAGAGGTCTCCAATTTGGTTTGTATTTGACTCTTTCCTCTGCTTACTCAATTCGTGGGTGTATCCTGGCGTGCATTGTATTATGTTAATCATAATTGAGTTCCCTAGAAATTTCACAGAAGGTTACATGTTTTCCTTCTTCTGAATCTTTGTTGAAGAACTTGAACTTACGATGAGGATGGTGGATGGACCTTCTGGTTCGAATTACGACCAAATGAATACTCCTATTAATATGGCGGTTCCACTGTAAGTGTTACTCATGTTATGTTCCATTTAGGTATCGTGATGATGCTCGTATCATATTAACTTATGTATGTTATCTTTCTTCATACTATCGTCTTCGTTTTATAGAAGATTAAAAAAAATATTTCTGATACTTCTCGGAAGTAGAGTAGAGATAAATTTATCAGGGTGTGCCGATTGATAAATTCATTTAGCACCTCTCACAAATCCCACATTTTATAAGATATGGGTGATCAGTCAAGAAATACCACCCTTACAGCCATATTTCCCACAGTACACGACTCATTCCTTTTTTCTGTCGCTCGCTCGCCTGCCCTCTTTGCGTAGTGACCACAGTTTTCATCAGAATTCATTCGTAAGAGTAAATATATCATCATAGTACGAGTAGTCAACCTGAAAATTGGTTTGACAGGTGAGAGTAGAGGTCACCTAATGCTAAGCCCAACGTCGTGTGAAATTCTTACGTACATCAAGGTAGGGGGGTCAGTTTCTTACTGTGTTTACCCCCTCAGGTCTCCCAGGAAAATCTGTACCCCGAAAAATCACATGACTTGGGTGGAGTTGCAGATGCCCAGAAGCCTCACGCAGGCTCTCCTCCACTCGGTAACCAAGCGCTTTACCCACTGATGAAACGTGGACTTGAAAGTACTTGTTTATATCGTGTCCATCCCAAAGCGAACTCACATATCTAGCCTAGGTAGTGTCAAACTTTAGAACTATGAGTATGCATCAGGCAATCGACCAATGGGCGTCATTTATTCCGTTCGTCACTGCTTTTATTTCGTATTGCCAAGGAGCTACCCTGAAGCGTTTGAGGAAATTTTAACTTTCGGGAGTTCGTATGAAGAAGGAGAAGATAGTATGGGTAGGTTTTTGGGTAGAAACTCAGGGTAGTTGTTGTACCAGGAAATCCACTATCGTTTCTGCCCCCGGCTACAGCGTTCTTGTTGGTGGGGAAGGTTCGTCAGGGGTGGTGGCTATGCTTGATCCTGGGTGTGTGAGCGAGCGCCCTTGTAATCGGGTTGGATCTCGCAGGTGACTGCCGTGACGGATGTGAGATTCGTTTGGGGGAGGCGGGTGGGTGGGCAGGGTGAATGGGATAAGTTCTGCCAAACACGAGCTTCGATATTGTGAAGCGGCAAAAAGAGTTTCGGCTCCTCCATTGTCGACCTCGACAAAAGAGTAGGCCGGGCGAATGCGCCGTGCTCAAGCTGCAGGGAAACGCTTCTCCCCGTCGACAACAATGGCAGGATTTTGTCGAGATTTTGATTATCCGCTCTGATGCGTCGCGTCCCGTCTTTAGAGCCTTTGGTTGCGGCTGATCGCGTGTCCCTTTGTCCGTCTGACAGTCTCTCTATCACTTATTTTCGCTCGACAAAAATAAAATATAATTTACCGGCGAAAATCGAGTCACTTGTTGTTTTTTTTTATTAAATCGTCGCTGTTACAGGGTTTGAGTCCCACTCAGCTCGGCGTAACTAGTTGCTTGATGTTCATTGCGCTCTTCGTTGCCGTTGTCCGTTTGGAGAGTCTGCATTCACGAGCGTAAATGTTAAGATGACGTAAAACACGGAACTAGTCCCAAGAATTTAATCTTTTAGCGATTGCTCTGTGACGAAGATGCAGAGGATAGCGTTGGAATATAGGTGAATGTCGTAGTTTTGGTAATCTCCCTTGAGTAAACATGATCTTATCGGTTGAATTCATTTTCGCAGATTTTATTTTTTAATGATAAACACTATTTTTTTCTTATGTCGTCACAACGTGATGCCTCATGGTAGTGGAAAATATAATTATAAATCAGTTCTGAAAATAGGTCCTGTACGAATAAAATCACCTACTTTTCCTTGATTAGTGATTCGCACTTGCAACTAGTGACTTATGGAATATTTTCTTTCTCGTACACAGCTGTCCACCGGTTATGAGATTCGGCATACAATAAATAAAACGAGTGCTTATTTTTCCTCCTCTCGTTTCACTTAAGCATCTGTTTGAAGTAGGAGACTTGAATTTTATATTGTAATATAACAAAAATTCAAAGTGTCGGAGTAATCTGCATGTTTGGGGAGATATTTGGGCAAGAAATGCACAATTATGAAGGAATTGTGCGAATGTTTGCGGTTGTGAAACAAGCTGATATTACGGAGCGAATGAATGCCCTTGACTCTTAGTAAATATTTAAAGAAAAGGGATATCCATCATCGTCTTCGTTGTTTATCTGTCCTAGGAGAGAACTCAGTATAATCGTAGTTGCCTCCAGGTGTTTATGTCTTGTGCTTTCTCGTCAAAGTTTCATAGCTCTTCCTCTCTTTATATCGGTCATCTAGTCAAATTTCTGTCTTCCTCTCTTCCCATTAATCTTTCCTTCTGTGAATATCTCCAACAAATGCAGTCTCTCCTTAAGAGACACCCTATCCATCTTTATTTCCCTTTTCTTGTACTTTTCAATATACTTCCTTCCGTTCCAATCATTTTCAGGGATACTTTATTACAGAGCCTAGTGCTTTATGGTAAACTTTTCTCTCCTAAGGATTGAGAATCGGTATGAATTGGAGACCTTTGAAATGTGGGTTAAGGGAAGAATGGAGAAAATAAACAGGATCGAGATGAAAACAAACGGCGTTAGATGGGATTAGGGAAGTGAATTACCGGGAAACATTTTAGGAAGATGGGAAAGGGTAGCATGGATATATTGAGTCATTGCTGGGTGTTGAGGGTTCTCTTGGAAGGGAAAACATTTGGCAAATGGAGGAGGAAATTAACCAATAAGAACTTAAAATACGTGGCATATTCATGAAGTTTGGGCCGTTTGCTTATATTTATGTGCTGGCGCTTCAGAACCCATTTGTACTCCTGCAGCGCCATCTACTGATTCATTGAGAAGCTATGGCAGCATTTGTTTTGTTTCAGGAGTCGTTTGCTTGTCCGTGCATGCAAACAACAATGTCCGCGACAATCGTTGATGCAAAAGGACTGTCGACTGCGGAAATTCATCTGGAGTTATGCCTAGTTTATGGACCTACAGTTATGAGTGAAGGAAAGGTTAGACAATGGTGCCGTGTTATGGAATGAAGAGAGAATTAAAGATAATCTTAAGGGAACCGCCTAGTTCGAAATTGCTTCTGATGACTGTGGCGATGTTTAATAGTTTTAGGAACAGTACAAAAAGCATATTTCTACGATTAGGTAAGCATTTGGATCAATTAAAAGAGTCGCAATTTAATAACCATTGAATAGTACGGCAGCGATTTTTATTAAATTTATGCTCCAAAGTCGGGGATTTTTACAAATATTTATTTCTCGCAACCTGTAGGTTTCAATGTCTACTTTTGGATTTCTATGCACCATATCTTAAATTTGAGTCCTATTGTTCCCTTTCAATGGAGTAATCGCCCATAGTCGACGGCCAACTTGCAGGTCGCCTAATTGCACTTTTGATTTCAAAACCTTGATGACCGTCCGAGACGGCTCAATAAATTGAGTAATAACATTGAAAAGTGGGACGGTACTTCTTTTGTAGTGGTCGTGTGGACAAGAATCTTTATGCTGCAGTTCTCCCCCAAACGCTTTTCGCGATTTCTGAAAATGAAAATGTCGACTTCACTCGTGGATATTCCTTATGAGTCATTATCTCATCACGATTAGAGTTGAGGATAAACATGTTTCCAAGAATATACATTCGAGGAAAGGCATTTAATATTGCGGTCCCCCAACTTTATTCTCCAATTCCCAACACGATAAGCGTTTTATGCTCCCCCGACCGGTCGGTTATATGGAGCAATACCGTGTCTCCTTCCTTACTCTACCCCCTTCTCTATGGCCTTTCCCACTCCACCCTCCATTGATAACATCTCCGCTCACCTACCTTCGACTCCCGCTTCCCTCGATTATCTCTGCGGCGGCAAAAATGGCAAAAGTTCAAAAGATCCCGGGGAGAGGAGAGAGGTCGCCCACAATGTCGTGCTCGCACTACGCCTTGCACACGTGGAGGTCAGTCGGCACGCCCTCCCCCACCGCCTTCGATAACAATTCCATTTTCTTTCTCCTTCCCTCCCTCCCTCTCTTCCCCTCCCCTACCCGAAAGGCGGACCTTTTATTCCCTCCCCCCCCACCGTTGGAAAGAAAAGAGATAGATACTCGAAAGATATGAGTGAAGCTGTAAGGAAAGGGTGTGTTGAAAGGGAGAGGCGATTGGGTGTGGATGCGTGATTCATGGACGGCGGTTGTTATGACAGCGGTCGGCGGTGGCCCGCTTGCCTGGGTCCGCAGGCCCCATTCGCCGGGCTCACTGGGTGGTGGGGCTAAACCGATCTCCGATATATTTTTTGTTCACGGCGTTGAATGCATTTTTCGAATGGAGGTGGCACGGGCTACACGCAACTAAACTGGCGGTTAGGCCTCGAAAACTCTCCCTGAATGAATTATATCCCCCCACTCGAGTCTTGGATTAAAAAAAAAGCCTTACAATGCCGAGGAACAAGGTCTGACATCCCCTTTTCATAATGAGGGAGCGACATACAACCACGGGGTTTCTTTCGTCACGGCAATTACACGTATTTAACATGTTGCTGGTAAAACTTGTGGCAAACGAAAAAGCCTGTGAAATAAAGTAGGTATTACGCGGAAAGCAGAAAAAAAGCCGTGAAAAACCATTAGCATATATGCCTTCAAACCGAGGAATCTCCTCAAAAAATCCCCGATTGTTGTTAGGTTAATGATTTCATAAAAGAACCACCATGGCTATATTCGTGAAGTTTTTTAAGTATCTATGAAACGAGATACTATTAAGGAAAGAAAGGAAGAAAGGATAATGGGTGACTGAGTTGTCGTCGAATCTGCTTATAAGAACATTGATGAACCTTTCCCACGTGCAATTGAGAGAATTGGACTGTGGGAGAGAGATCTCTGAACTTTCTGTGTCTCCTCAATGAAATTTTAATTCGGAAAAACATTTAATTTTGAACCTGAAAAGCCTGTGAAATCGGGGAATTTTAAGAAATACAATAAGTATCAACCCTGAAATATTCTCCTTATGTAAAAAAGAAGGCATTTTCGGAGGTTACGTGTAATGCAAAATAAAATTGAAAAAAAAATTCGTACAATCATGGAAAATTTGAATCCTTTATGATATGTGATGGGATGAACCACTATTTGTTCGTTTTATCACTCTTCATAACTCGTCAGATCGTAAATAAGGATTAGAGGCACATTTCGCGTTTCATCCTCGTGCTATTGCGTCATTTCAGGGAATTATTTATTTATTAATGTTGCACGAGGAATGAAAACTTGATTTTAATGGTTAGAGCTCTAGCGAGTGGATGGACTACGCTCGCGAAGCCCTGGGTTTAAATCCGAATGATTAGTTGGACCTATGTATATGGTTGTTGAAATGTGCGAATTAGGAAGTTTTCGGATAACTTTTTCAAGATTAAATTTCACCTATTTTTTAAGCAGAATTCATTTGGCCAATTAACTTGTGTAAAACGATCTAAAAAACTTTGGCTGATCTTTTATTTTTTATTCGATTTTTTTAAACCGGCGAACGAGACGTTTCAATGATACGGTCGTAGATATTATTAGGTAATCTACCGGTTAAGGTAGGTTTTCGGATGGACACAACTATCAAATAAACATTTTGTGACTCCCCACCTAGCAAACTAATCTATATCAGGTCCCTTTTCATCTCGGTGTACTTCTTTCCTCCCTTCATCCCGTCCAACATCCCTATCCTGTTCCTACCCTTACCTCGCTTGCCCAACATTCTCCCCTCTATTACCCTCTTCAACATTCCACTACCGCTCAATACGCCTTTCATCCATTTTTCCTGCCTCCGTAGGATTTCTCTCAACAAACCCCTCTCCTCCCCCACCATTTCTAGTACTTCCTCATTTGTTTTCCTTTCGGTCCATTTCACCTTCTCCATTCTCCACACCCATATTTCAAAAGCCTCCAATCTACGTCTATCCTCCTGCTTTAGCGACCACGTTTCCGCGCCGTACATAGCTACGCTCCATATCAGAGTTTTTACGAGTCTTGTCTTAACATCCCTACTCAACGTCCCCGTCATCAACTCCCTCCTCCTTGAGAAAGCCTCCTTGATATAAACCGTTATTTAGCATTTTGAGATTTAAAAATTCTTAATAGTAAACGAGATATGGCTTAATGCAATTTAATTTTAAGTCTGCTCTGTGCAAAGAAAGTCTTGGTGAAATAAAATATTTCTTTCATCCAATGACAAGGATTTCGAATGATGCCAATCCAAGTACAGTTTTTTTTTTAGTAGCTGTCCGACTTATCCAAGGCGGTTTTAAGAATGGAACTCCTCCCTAACCTTGAATGCGTTATTACACGTTCGATATACTCTTGAAGCGCTGTAAGGGAACCCATCTCCTTTGGTAAATTTTAATAATGGTTTAACAAAGGTCATTGCGAAATTGGAGTTCATTTCTCTTTTTGTTATATTGCGATGTGATGTATGTCTTTGGTGCGTAATTTCTTGTGCTGATTCTGTTATTTCTCTTTTCAGGTTAGTGACATTTCAGCCCTAAATGAGATCATGAAAAGGTTGCCGATTTTCGGTGAGTTCTCAGTTCTTTGCATGTCGGGAAAACTCGGAATATGTTTCTCGAGCCGACCACAGCGAATAAGGTTCATATATCATTCACAAAGCTTTCCATCAAAATGTGATAATTTCACAGTATAAAAATGAATGGCCTTGATCGGGATTCGAACTCGGACCCCGCCGAAATCCGGACGAGTGCCTTCACCAGTTAAGCCACCGAGGCGTCCTCTTAAGTGTGAATTTCTAAATTGTCGAGGCATTCAGCATCATATCGATGGTTCCCAGTTCGAATCTCGGTCAAGGCGAATGATTTTTCACTCTGTAAAATTCTGGCATTTCGGTATAAATTAACGGGTGACTCCGTTAACGTAACAGTTGTGGAAATCCCCAAGGTTCTTTGAATAGCTTTGCATCTCCTCGTAATCCTATCTCGATCTAGGTACGTTGAAGTAAAATGGCTCTGAGAGGCACATTTCCGTGCTGTACTACGATTAAGTCTTCGTCGATGTGGAATTGACAGTTTGACGTCGGTTATCATCGATTCACCGAGTCGCTAGTGTTCTTTTAACTGTCAAATCCGATAATGCTCCTCCTCTCATCCCCCTTTTCTCACCACGATGTTTCTTGGGATCTCAGTATCGATGCAGCGACTCCTGGCTCGTCATCCAAAGGCAGCGGTGATTCTCCGAGCATCGCACCGGACCTCCGCTTCACATTCAAGCTCCGTCGCCTCCCCTTCGGCGTAAATAAATCTCTTTTCGAGGCCGCTCATGAGTATGACCGCTCTCCAGGCGCCGGCGCCTGACAGTTGAGGATCGGGTGGGTGACTAACAAGTGGGTGGGAGGAGGAGTGAATGTTCAAAGTGCCTTCGGGTGCTCCGGCGTCCCTGCCCCTTCGCTTGTCTCGCTATCCCATCGACACGTACGCGCACCCCCTCTATCCCCTGTCACGTTCACGAGCACGCTCCCTCTCCTCTTCCCCCCCCCCCCGCTATCACGTTCATCATAACTCCGTGATTTTTGGACGCATAAGGGAAAAACTAAAACGAGGGTTGTACCACGTTGTGCCACAGATCTTTACCATCCCGGTCACCATCTCCGATAATGAAAAGGCCAGTCTTGCATGAATGTGGCGGCCAGGTGCCCTTTCATTTCGTGCCCCATCCTCCGTATCCTCAAAATTTTTCTTTTCGTCCCTCTTTTAAGTTTACCAACGTCGTTTACCTGAGTCGATTTTGATGAGTTGACGACAGATTTGGATGAATCTGATGAGAAAATGATGATAAGCGTCTCGGCAAAGTGCTCAACAGTGCTTCATGTGCTATCTTTCGATCCTTCCGTAATAATTCCTGTAATTCCGGTTCTTTCTTTATCGATTACGATAGTAGAAAATCGAATTATTGATAAGAGGAGCTCCTGGTGACACGTAGGTGTAAATAGTCGTTATGCAACGTCCTAAAACACTACCTTTAATAGCTACAATGCCTCGAATGAAGATACGCACCTAATTCATGATAATTTTGGCGACTATTAAACTATGCTTTTCAGGGATTGAAGTATTGTGTTCCTTATGTGTGGTGCCTCGATCAGTAAATATACGTATGATGATTAAAGATAGTATTCATTCGATGAAATTAGTTTTGCGAGTGATAATTTGATAAGAGGAAAATGGTCGAACACGCAGTCGAATATGTAAAGTTAATTTATGTGAACACCCTTGTTTATGCGTATGTGAACACCCATTCAGTACTGCAGTATTATTATTTAAATCTCCATCACAAATTAATATCGCATGATTGATATCATGGACTGCGTTTGCATTTCTGTTAATAAACATTATTACATGCTTTCAACTTTGATATAGCGTGGTGCTCGCGGATAGTGTGTTCGATAACTACTTCGTTATTCCACTTTAGAGTTCCATTTGTGGACCCAACGAAAAACTTAAACTTTTAGTTAAACCTTTAGTTTATCAATGGTCATTTGTAATCCCGGTCGCTCCTACCGGGAAAAAATAAATCATTAATTCCCTCCTTTGCATCATCAAATCGAATAAGTGGGCTCTCGATGTGATATGGCACTACTTCCGGCGTCGGGATTCAGAAGTGGCGTCTTCCGTGGTAATTAACACCCACCAAGAGCATTCAGTCTCCACTGAATCTTCAACGCCTCATTGGTGGTAATTCCAACTGCGGTATCGGGGGCGTTTTTAACCCCATTCCGTCGTCAGCGCGGCAAATCTAACCAGTTGACACCATAGGGGGTAGTCTCCATGAAACCCGAAGGGGCAGATGACGTGGTACAGAGTCTGCAGGGGAGGGCGGTCTAATTCGACGTCAGATTCGTCTCATTTGCCACGCTTCGGGATCCTCTGCGATTGATTTAAGGGTGCCGCTCGGCAGGACCGATGTGGGCCCTCGGCACCCTGACCGCCTCGCACAATGAATCATCATCTTCATCGCATTCGCTCCATCGTGGAAGGATGCCGGTCGAGTTCCCCCTCGGAAATAGGGGTTGGGAGATCGAGGGAATCTCAGATTGTCGATGATCGATTGGATCCTCAGAGTCCCTTTAATGCCCACTCCTGTGTCGGGTTCGATTGTGTTCGGGATGAATAATGCAATCGCAGTCGGGACTTGACGACACGGCATCTCTCAAGTCCTTGAGTCCACCTCGTTTGTCGGTTCACGAAAGTTGAAGAGGACTTTTTCCTAAGGCAAACTGGCATTCAAAATATTTTGTTGAAAATTGGGAAAAGCGGAACAAATTATGTGACAAACATGAATTTCGTCGTACAAATTTTATCGGGGTAGCCGAACGGCAACTTTTCAAGTTGCCTTCAAATCAATACTAATTATAACTCATTTTAATTAGTAGTTATGCAGGCAGTAAGGGATTCTAATTAGTGATAAGGCAACCTATTTCTTAGTATCAGTGGTAATAACAAGAAATAGATTGTTTCTCCATGCCCTGATAGTAGAACTTAATTTATTTATGCAGGAGATAAGTATCGAGAGGAAAGTCGGTAATAATTCAAGTACGAGGCGTATTCTTAAAGTAAGTACCGTTTGCTTATATTTAAATATTGGCGCTTCAGAACACAGTTTTGCTCCTGCAGTGCCATCTACTGATTCATTGAGAAGCTATAGCGGCATTTGTTTTGTTTCAGAAGTCGTTTGCTTGTCCGTGCATGCAAACAACAATGTCCGCGACAAACGTTGATCCCGCCAGCTGTGAAGTGCGTTCTGTCATACGAGTCTTGTATTCAAAAGGATTGTCGGCTGCTGAAATTCATCGGGAATTATACCTAGTTTATAAACCTACAGTTATGAGTGAAGGAAAGGTTAGACAATGGTGCTGTGATTTTAAAAATGGACGAACAAATGTCCATGACGAAGAGCGAAGTGGTAGGCCCAGTATTCTGACCGATAAAATTGTTTCGCAAGTGGAACAAAAACTGCGATGTGATCGTCGATTGACAATTAATGGCCTGGCTGAACAATTTCCTCAACTTGGACGCACTACTGTCTACAATATTGTTACGGAAAACCTCGGATACCACACATTGCGTGCAAGGTGGGTACCGAAAATGCTCACCGACCACCACAAAGAGCAAAGAATGTCCAGTGGACGAAAGTTTTTGGGTCGTTGGGAACTCTTTAAACCACCCACCGTACAGTCCTGACCTTACACCCAGCGACTACTTCCTCTTCTTGCACTTGAAACAGTGGTTCGGTGGACAACGTTTCGAAACCGAAGAGGAACTCAAGAATGGCGTTGTCGATTGGTTCAACCCTCAGGCGGCGAGGTTAAAGAAGCTGGTGCAGCGGTACGAAAAATGCTTAGAAGTGAACGGCGATTATGTAGATAAGTGAAGTAGGTTTGTAGCTAACTAAAAGTGCCAATAAAATGTGTTTCATATGAGTATATTTTTTCCTGTGACCAAACGGGCCTTACTTTATGAACACGCCTCGTATAACTTAAAAAATAGACCCAGACGAGGAGATTGCTGTATGCCATGGTTTTAGTGTGCATGTTGAATGAAGTGTTCATCTTTTACAGTCCTCATCGGGGTTACACCTGGATGAGCCAGCTGTACAAAAGAAACTCATTTTGCTGATTTTTTTCACGAGTCACTTTGGTGCTGTGAAGATTAATCCGGGATATTATTTAGTAGTCCACCATCTGAGGTAGGTTTTGTGTAGTCACAAACTGAAACTGTCCCTCCATCATAAAGTCATGGGGTTAATATTTGAAGTGATTCCCCGTTGGCGTCCTCAATAGTGTTTTTTATGTGGCAACATCACTCAATGGCCACACCTCTGACTTCAGACGCCTTTTCAGTCGCCTCACCGAGAAATAGACGCTGCGTGGACAACCTTTCTCTGGCTCCTACCCTTCAACCCATGGATGAGTGACCATACTGGGAGCAATAATAATTACTCCCGCCAGCAAAGCTATAGGGGGTCATCGAACGCAAAACCCCTTTCACAACGTTGTAGTCTATGCGGAGAATATTTTATGTTAAATAACATAAAATGGAATGCACCAGAATATTTTGTGAAAATGATAGCCGTAGCAGTATAGCTTCGTGTATGAAGACAATGCTGGAAAAGAGTATTATTTTTATTTTTTTACATAAATGATTATTGAGCTCCGGAATAGCCCTCTTGAAAAGATTATTCCACACTTATTAAAAGACTCGTCCATATCGAGGAGATAGCTTCTTAGCCCTTACGTATATGATCCCAGTCACCTCGTAGCTAGTTTTCTCTTTCTTTCACTGCATGCGTATAAATTCCACGACTGCGTAATACAGGTAAAACTTGTCGAAGTCTCCTCTAACGTTTGGGAATGATGTGTCCGAAAGGAAAGAGCACCGGATTAGGGGATACGAGCCGTTTATCTATTTCCTGCGTAATATTCAGATACCATCTTTTTTTTATTTTCAAGCTTTCTTCATATGATTACACTAATTCAGTGCTGTATGATTTTTCACAGTTTTGAAAAGCCCTCACAAATAAATGAATGGAATGGGAGAAATATCTTGGTATAAAAGTTACCGAACATTAATGGAAAAATTTCTGAAACGCAGTGCACGCATGCAAATGATCAAGAACCAAGCAGTTCACTTTTAATTTTTCGTACAAATTAGAGTCCTTATTGTAAGAATCTGAAAATTGAGTGGAATTTCATCATTTATCCATGGAAAGATAGATGAATATAGTTGTCTGCCAGCTTTCATCGGCATAAAATCATTCACCATCCTATCTCTTCTCTCTCTTTCCTCTTTTCTGAGTTTTCCGAATTATTTCTCACCTGCGTAGAAATTAAATTATCAGTCAACAGCCTTGGGAAAGCTTCAAAGGGAAGCCCACTCGAGAGCCATCTCGCGACGAATCCCGTGACTAGCGTCGGGATTGAGGAGGATTCATCTCTTTCTTTCGCGCCTCAATTTCTCTCTCTCTCTCTGTCTCTCTCCTATCCCTCGCCCTATGCCAATCCGTTTCTTCATCCATTATGGCCCGTCCCTTTCCTTCCCTCCTTCTCCACCCGCCGCTGACACCCTCACAAACGCACACACTCTAGCGGCGTAGTGTCAGTGAGGGCGTGCTTCATTGCCTGTGATTGTGTTAGCTCGTCTCGTCATCCTTCCTCCCCCATCCCCATGGCTCATCGATTAGCGGGGAAGGGGAGGGACGGTGGGCGGATTCTACGGGGGCGACGGGGCCGTAGTAGAATGACCCCTGTCAGTCTCTCCCCCTTGGGTGTCTGTCTGCATTTTGATGTCGATCAAATCATATAAGATGGTCGAGTCATTACGGCTATCGTGAAGTTTGCAACCCCCTCCCCCCCCCCCCAATAGAAGGTGCTCTCGTGCTGAGCGTCACCAACCGCGGCCATTGCGATTGTTTTCCTCGAGCAAGCGTCGTTTGACTTTCATCACGTTAGGCACGTAGTAATTTGTCATCATCGGCCATCAAAATAGCGCGGACGTAAATGGTAAAGTGTGAGTCACTTAATTTTTTAAATTAATCAGCGATTTTGTGTCCAAATAATAAATAAAAGTGACCTAAACACTTAACTAAGGAATGGGCAACGTGGTTTTTTTTCCCTTCCCTTCGTTTTAAACTTTCTAGAAAATCCCGTTTGGGTCTGCAAAATTATCAAAACTTACTTCACGCCAATCTGGATATCAGCAATCCAATTCTAGGATTAATATTGCCACTCCAAGCGATTCTCCATCCAATTGCAGTAGGGTAACTATTCTGTTGCTGGTTGCTCGAATCATTATTGTTGACAATCCTTTCTTAAGAATTAGCCAGCGGTGTGGTTGTAATAGGACACCTCACCCCGAGGTAAGTTTGAAGGCATAGGAATCACACTATCAATGGTATGGCGACCAATTCCTTTCCCTATACCATCACTAGGTTTCGCAAGATTTACTAATAACCGCTAAGTCGCATACCTTGGATGTTTACACGCAGGTGCTCGAAGGTCCCCACCGGTATACGAATCCAGAACCCTCGTGTCAGTAGCCGAGTGCTAAACCTTACCCCACCGCTTCCCATAAATAAAAATTAACTGTCAATAGTTAAAATTTATTGAAAAATAAATCTTGGAAAATCTCCTAACAAAAGTAGTAATGGCCAGCTCTAACGTGGGGAAATAATGTTGTGTGAAATAATAAAATTGTTCATTTCCACAGCAATTTATTCGGTGAAATGCATTAAAATGACTATGAATTCACGTGGCCGTATACTGCCGTTATGTGGCATTACCAGAGACAAACAGGTCCAGTTCATTTCACCTCTTGGTGGAGCATATGCATTTAAATGCGTTTTACCGGAGTACATTGTTGTAGAAAATCACAATTTTACTATTTTTACAATTTTTACATTTTCTACAACATTACTACAATGACATTCAATGTAGAACTTGTAAAGAAGACATGGCAACAACTGGCGACAGGAATGAAAACCGGTGAAAATTTAATAAAATCACTTAGGTTCGCGGATGATCAAGATTTTGATTCCTAGTCAGCCAAGGAGTCTGCTCAGCGCGTCACAAAACAGTGAGATATACAGGGGAAGAGAATCAATATAAACAAGTCAAAGGCGTTTATGTTTTCGAAAAACAAAGTACGACAACGTTAAAGGTTAAACTTGGAGGGTAAAAATAACAGATTCCCATAGACATGTTTTAGACGGCCTTAACAAGAAGAATTACGCTAGGCAAAGAAGGTTTCACAAGGAGGATGTAATTGTTGACATACGTGTACTTGTCCATTGTGATATTATATATGCCTTGTGGATTAAGAATGTTAAGAAAATAACAGAGAAAACCTTTGTTAGGAACGTCTCCTTATATAGCTCGGATTTTCTATTGGTCGTTGAGACAAGATTTGGAGGCTTTTGAGATGTGGGTGTGGAATCGATGGAAAACGTGAAATGGACAGAAAGGAAATCAATCGAGGAAGTGCTGGAAACGGTGGTGGGAGAGATTGTTGGAAGAAATCCAAAGGAGGCGGGAAAGATGGATTCAGAGCGTTTTGATCGGCGATAGAATTTTGAAGACTGTGAGAGAGGGAGAATGTTAGAGAGGCGAGGTAGGGGAAGGAAAAGGGTAGGCATATTTGACAGAATGAAGAGAGGAAGAGAGCGTGCATAATTGAACAAATAATTCTTTGTAGTGTAGGATATCAGGTTGTGTCCTGTTGGGCAAGGCTAAAAAAAATATAGCGATGATCAGTTTGCTCCCATCCAGAACTTAACCTTAAACGGTAGACTACAAAATAAATAAGTTAATTTTTACAAGAATGTCTTTAACCTGTATCTTAGGTAAATGAGCTCCCACATTCAAGAACGAGGCGTTTTGAAAAGGAATTCAAAGGGGTGTGATCCAGAATTCTATCGATAGAATTAATAACATTGTTGGGATTGGCCGAACAATGCCGAGGATCCTTGCGTGGAAAGTTAAAAAAGTTCAATCAACGATATGTGTAAACAAAAATCACTTCCCCACACTAAAGAAAAAGTGCTAATTTTCACTGTTGTCTAGACGCCTTAGGGCGATGCTCAGTCGAAAACGTAGAGAAATGATATTAGGCGTCAGGGCACGTCTTAAGGACGTGAGATCTCAATCCGAGAGAAATTGTGGGCGCGAACATTTCGAAATCCGGACTATTGGCGTCTTATGTTGGTATCATCATCGATGGGGAGTGGGAGGGGGGATTTCGCAAACCTCTTCTTCATTTTTCCGCTATTCCTTTCTCTTCTTTCAATTCCCTTCCCCCTCGAGTCCACCCCCGATTTCGCCTCTCCCTTAGCTCATTCCATTCGCACCGCGAAGTATGAGGTGAATCGGTGATTTCTCTAGGTACCTCGTCTGGTCCGTTCAAGAGTTGAGAAATTAAAAAAAAAACACGACGTGCGTAGGATAGAGAGGTCAGTCTTCGTATTTCCCGTCGCCACGGGGACAGCGGTTGCTGTTTCGGCGTCATCCATCGTTGTTGGGATTGGTGATGATGGCGTTCTCTGCGGTGAGGTCACCGCCAATACCTCGTGAGCCGAGCCCTGCACGGATGCCGGATATACGCGAAAAAACATTGGAACAACAGAGAATGAGATTTCGGATAAAGATGACGTTTTTAGGGCCAGAAATAAGCAATTTTCCTCATTTGTTAAACGTTTAGCCGAAAACATCATACTGACTTCATTTTTTGTTTTAATCAATTATGTTCGGCATTTGCAATGATTGAGCGAGGTTGTCCATTAAAGTATAGCTCAGGGCTACTGACTGTAAGGCTTCGGTTTGATTCCGGATTTTGACTCATGCCATTCTCACCTGTTTGATTTACCATACCCTGATGTGAGAATTTCGCCTGCCTGCCTGACCTTAAAAGTGCTACCCTCACCATCATACCAATCTTTGGGGCGATTACCATGGGGTTTTTGTGTTGAGCCTTCTGGTGGCTCGAACAAAATTGTTTCCGTCACAATAGTTGGACAATGGTGAGAAGTTTCCCCCATGTAATATTTTCATCATAAATATATTTGATTATTTACAATTTTTTTCAAAATAATAGAATGAGGGAAATTAGTTGCATAAAAAAACATGAAAGCGTGTTACTAGTCAGAGTGTGTGCCTTGCATTATGGAGAAGTGTCATAAAAGCATTCGTTATACTGTGGCACACATATACGATGTTATGGGTTAAATTTTGATTTCAGTTTTCAGCTAACTTTGTGGAATTATTATACATCGTAAAGCTGTATGTTATACGTCGGGTGCTAATCCCTGGTTCAAGGACTTGAATTGGCATCTTTCGGGTGTTTTTGCCGTCGCCCGCGCATGACATCTAATATCGTGCGGCATTAGGGCAAAATCTGCATGGATGATCCAGTGTTTGATGTTGGCGCTCTTTACGTCCAAATTTTAATTGGTCATGCACTTAATTATCACTGTACTTAATTGATATAATTGGTCGTCCGCAATCATCGCGAGAAATGCGATTGTTCAAAGGAATCGTGTAGGTAATCGAAAGACTTTTCACCCCTGACGAAATCCAACCAAGATCGTTTGTGGGCGTAAAAAAAAACAATCAGCAGCCTAGACACTTTGTATCCCGGGTAAGTTATGATTCTATACTATTATGTAACTCTGAAAATATGTTTAATTGTCAAGGCACAGGATCAGAAAAAAAAGATTAACTTCATCACCAAACCTCGTCCTTTAAATTGAATTTCCTGATTCTTCCATCAGTGTGTATTCAACATGGTCGCTATCTGTGAAATCTCGCTTTAGGCACTGGCGTACTTGAGGTTGATGATGTAGCAGTTATTGTGCTGTCTACACGTACGTGTAGTGATCGTGACGTGAAGTTATGTTAGCCAAAAAATTAACCTTAAATTCCAACGTAGTCACCGCCGTTGACCCAGTATTCCTCAATAATTTTCATTTTGCATTAAAAATTTTTATTTTCGGATACTTAGTTTCAATACCATTTATTATATTATTTATATTATGTATTTAACATATATATGCCGCTTTTTCGTTTTTCCATTCACTGCGCCTGGGTTATCATTTCACTGCGCCTGGGTTATCATTTCTTTCCAGATAATGGTCACAAATAGACACACTATAGGAAGAACAGCTGTTCCGACCGATTACTCTAAAGGGCAGTTTTCCTATCACGAGACGTAAATAAGACGAATAGTCGCAAATTTCGAATCCCTCGCTGTCTGTCTCTCAGTCCCGGAGTGTCTGCCTTGTGGGATCTTTCCCGGGCTCTTCTTCGCCTTTTCCCTTTTTTTTTGAAGAATCTGCGGCGGCAGATGTCCCGACCGTGGGCGTCCCGAGTGGGCGCGTGCCCTTCCAACGTTGAGTGGATATTCCCAAAAATGTGGACGGAATGGGGACGACGACGGGCCCTTCGTCCCTCCTCCGCTCCTCGAGTTTCAAGGAAGCAACTCTCCTCGCCTTGACCCCTCCTTCCTGGATGCCCAGGAATGGGGAGGGACATGGCGGCGGCGTTACTCGTCGCGTGGCTGTTGGTGGAACGAAAGACGCCGGAAGGTGTGTCCCTTTATGCGCCACAAATGGCGACAGCGCAACAGTCCTGCCCTTGAGGTCGTGTTTGCGTTTCGAGAGAATTCACTCGTAAATCATTTGAGTGGAAATTTGATCCAGCTTGACCCAACGAGCGGCTTGGAAACCTTTCTTTCCGGGACGTTGCCTCTGATACTGCAGAGTTCTTGCATAATTTCGCTCCCCTGAGGTACACGAACACGTGAATACTGCCTCCGTGAGCTAAAATGCTCGTGGATTCCCGCTACCCTTCAGCGTTCTGCAGTAGCACCCGTAAGCTGCAATGCACTCGACTACGGTTTCTATCCTATCAATGCACTTTTTAACTTTCTCCAATCCATATAATATATAATAGCCACCTACGCATGTCCCCTTTCCCCTGTCCATTTCTTATTGGACCCTTAACTCTACCCCCCCCCCACACATATCCTTGCCGCTCTTCTCTCGAAAACGGCATTCTGAAGCTGTCGAAACGTCAAAACGAAATATGTTATCTTAGTGTCCTTTCTCTGTGTTTCGGTGTATAAATGCTTTAATCAAAGTTTTGATATCTATGTATATATATATACAATTAAATTTATGTATACATAATTATTACATATGTATATGAAGTTAGCACAAGTGGACAAACACAAAAACAGAAACACACAAAAAAGAAAGGAAACTCCCACATTTTCCAAATTTTCGGTGGCCGAACCACCTTCCACTGAGGAAAGGAGGAACTATTCAAAACCACCTTCTCTTGGGGAAAGGGGGGATATCCCCAGAGGAAGGTGGTTTGGCCGACGAAAATATGGAATCCGTGTGAGTGTCATTTGTTTGTGTTTCTCTGTGTGTTGTTGACAAGCTCTTACGTTTAAATTATATATATATATATATATATATATATATATATATATATAATTATGTATGTGCATATACACAAATACATATACGTAAGCATGTAATATTTTTAAAGATTTTTTCTAAACTAGAGCATCTCCTGATTGGAGATGTGGTCTTGCACCACACTGCACTTGTTATGCAATCCGATTATTATTTAATACCATAATTGCTTGTTTGGTTAGGTCATATCATTTTGTCAGTTACATACATGTGTGCTGAATGGAACCCATTACTGGAACAAAGATCGATTTCTAGTTACTTTTTGTTTTCATCGCCAAAATGTTAAAGTGCCAACCTGAGCGATTTTTTTCAGTGGATTTTAAGAGTGCTTTAATAATTATACTTACGAAACGGAACACGTAAAACTCATAGGTCATTGCATCAATGAAATAGCTGGACTTCCTTTAAAATACAGATTTTTCCTGGAAAAATAATGCAAAGCAAATTTGACCGAATTGGAAAAATGTGATTTTTAAAATCCGTGCTATCACTATTTCAAAATTGAAACCTTTGTGTCTTTTATTTTAGATGACGGTTAGTGCCGGTTAGTCTGTTTCAGATAGGAGTCAGAAGTTTAGTCCCTAATGTTTGTAATGCCTAAAGGCGCTTTTCCGCTCATAACCATTTGATTTTCCCTTTTATGTCCCATGGAATTCTCGCCAACTTATGTCTAAGGTCTCCCATGAAATTTGGATTTCCTATGGTATCATTTCATGGGCACTTGCGCCCATCAACGTTAAGGCTGAGTGTTAAGGGCTCGATATGACCGAAGTCCCGACTGTTCCGTGGTTGAAAGTGTTTCCCCATTTTTCATTGCATGCCCGTGGTAATGGAGAACTTAATATCGAATTGATTACTACGATGGAGACACTATATCCAATGGGGTGGTCCGATCTTCTACCCGGCCAGCGGAATAGCGCCGATATCCTTTCTTTTTAGCTCCTTTTCTCTCTCTCTCCGTCGTCTACCCAGCAGAGCGCCGACCGTGAGGATTACAAACGACCTTCCCTCAGCGACGTCCGCCCGCCGTCGCCTCTCCCTCTTCCAGTCTGCCTCTGCCGTCGGGTGTTTCATGCTTCGTTGGCGATGCTTGCTTCTTTATGGCGTTTAGTGGTTGCGCTTCATTGGATCTCGGGATCGATCATAAATGGTGTCGAACGTGAGTTAATCTCTGGGAATAGAGTCTTTTTCTGCGTCCGTGGGACGTGTGCTGTTCACCCTCAATCCAGAAATCGTGTCGTGATCAGCGGTGAGATATGTCCCATCTTGGCTCTATCACCCCCCTCCATCCTTTCTCCCATTCTTTTCCGCCACATTGCCATTTCACTGGCTTTAAAAATAAATGAAGTAACGATTTGGGTTCTGGAGGTTTCCAACGTCCCTCGGCGTTTTCAAGATGGTTATGGGATTCGGTTCATTATCATTCCGGTTATGCTCTCCAAATGCATGCTGAAAATCAATATTTTAAACGTATTTTTCGATTTGATTGATTGGACGCTTTTGTAAAATCAGGTTTTGATCACATGTCAGGGGCCAGTTCCGTTCCTTATTGTCTTTCAAAACGTACGTCCTTATAAACATTCGCCTGGTTCATTTTCTGTATTGTATTTCAAATGTTTCTAAACGGACAATCGAGTTTTTTACGCAAGTTTCCAGTTAATTTATCATGGCGTTAATGGTATTTACCGGTTGTCATGAATATATAAACCGTCTTCCTTTTCCTTAAGTTTTGGGGGTTGATTATTGAACATAGAAAGGTGAGTCAAGTCGAAGCCTTAGAATCGCGTCAACGATTGGAAACACCGAGTCATTGTCCTGATACTTCGCAGCAGTGACGCATATTGTTTGTGGATTGGTCCGCAGTCGGTCTTACGATGCCAGTACGGAACAGTGCGGTGGAAAATTAGTGTAAAAATATGGTCTCGCTTGAAACATGCTCTACAGAGCAATGGCGTTTTGTCATTCAATTATTTTAATTGTGCCCAGCAAAATTTCAGTTCGGTGATGCATGTCTGTCACTCCAGCAAATTTGCGTGTGGTCTGAGAATTGCGTGAACATCCCTTTTAAACTGAACTAGAATCTTCTTGACTGGGTCAGGCATATTGAGTAGCGCACAAAGAGACCATCGGGTAAGTTGAACCCATGGTTTTTGGGGTAACCATGCCCTTCCGAAGCTCAGGAACACTTGTATTGCACGCTATGAAGACTACACAGAAATGTGTGCACATTTTTCATTCAATAAATTACTAGTTAATAATATTCAATTTTTAAGGTTTTCACTTAATTCTCACTCTTATTTTCCCGTCTGAACTTAGTTTCGCCTTCTCTCAAACGGTCTATACGGATTCGTATTTTCATTAGTCGCTTTCAAATGTTCTTCGTCGAAAGACGTTGGAATTGAAGTAATGTCTTCGATACGTAATCCGTGGAAGTATCACCGAGGGCCAATCCCCTTCGTCCTGTTGATGTTTACCAAGATTTAAAATTCGAGGCTAAGGAATTTCTGCCAGTTTCTCCAATTGCACAGTACGTACTTGCATATCAAACTTCAACCTCCCATCGAGAATCTGAAAGCTTTGAAAATAGCTTTGCTTTATTCGCTGTTCTCATGAGCATGTCAAATGCAGAGATCCTTTCAAAAATTAGGACTACATTGATATTCGCTGGTATTTCGAATGTAGTAGTTTACTGGTCAGAGTTAGTTTATCAAATTTTGTCGGAGCTGCATAAATGACATTTTAATATTAGAAATTCATTTTCAGTCTCGCTAGACCTTTTATTTTCATCATTATGTCTACCTTAGTAAATGAATGTAGTTGCTCAAATGGAAAGGACTGGTTTTTAACCCTCCTGCTAGTAAATATATTTCTGTGTATCTCTTTGCTGATAAAATTATAGTCTCCCAAGTTTTCTACATTCTTCACTTTTGCTTACTCTTCCTTTAGTGTCGAATACGAACGGCTTCCCGTCGGAAAACTGATTTCGTTTCGTTACTGAAATTAAAAAAAAATGAGTGTGTTTTCACAAATGGTAAAAAAGTGGCTTTTTTTTATTAAGGATTATTATTTTAAAAGCGGCACCGTGGACAGTATTTCTTTGCTCCGTTCGCAATAAAAATTAAGATTTCTGTCTAACTGATAAACCAATGGAGCACCCGTTTATTTATTTCGTGTCGAATCTTATTAATGGATCACCTCCTTACTTCACCCCACCAGTCGGTGTTTCCATTTCTTCCCTTGGCCGACGGACAGAATGCGTCGTGGTCTACATTTTTATCATTAAAAATACCTTAATAATTTTCTGCAAGCCTCGCTCGATTGATAATAATAAACTGTAGCTTATAGTTCGTTGCGTTGAATGTTTTTTTGCTGATTAAAGGACAGGGAGAAGCTCCATCCTAGTTGAAAAACGAGTTTATGTTTGATCATACAAGTTATGACCAGAACACGGACGGAGGTCGGATGAGTGACCTCCATACCTCTGCCGTGGTTCTATTGTCCCCCGTCTTGTGTGAGGCAAACAGGTAAAGCGTGGGTTGGCACAATGGACCACGAGTTCTAAGTTCCCGGGACTCCTGGTCCAATCCCCCCCCCTCTCTCCCTTCCAGCAACAATCTGTCTTAGTAAGGGACGTCTGCCTCTGTTCAGTACGTGGCTTCCCGTTCTCCAAGGAGCTTTGGCACTTCGCAGACGTTTGCCTCGTGACTTGGGCCGAACTGTAGTTGGGGAAGATAGCGATTCTTTCCCTCCCCACCCCTACACCCATTTCCCTCTCTCTCTCTCTCTCTGTATCCCACGACGCGTCCTTTTTTTCCGTCATCCTGTCGTCTCGTCTCACCGCGGGGACGGGGAGGCACTTCCGCCGCTCCAGTCTCCCCCTTCCTTCCCCGCGATTTTCTTATTTTACGAGGAAGGGTTTGAGCGGCGAAAGTCCTTTGGAGGGACGATCGTGACGCGCGCTCTTCTCGAAATCGCATCCGTACACTATCCCAGTCCCGAAGCATGTCCCGGAGCTTCGCGGAAACGTGCAGTTTTCCCCGGAAGGAAACGGAAGCGAGGAGGAGATGTTGCTCGCGCGGAAAGCAGTGGGAGTGACGGAAGTAGACACCCGAACCAGTCAGTATCTACTGCGCACTCGTTCTGCCCTTGAAGGAATCGAGAACGTTTCGTTTGAATACTTTAAACGACCAGATCGTCCCATTGATGGGTGAAACGCCAGAGAATTATTTTTGTTTCCCCTGTTTAGATTGAATTCTTCGTCCGTATCCTTTATCGAATCGGTGGAAGAAGCGACGGTGGAAATTTAATCTGCGCTAAGCGAATGCATTCGATAGAATCCATTAAGCATCGGATTCGTCGACGATGATAAGAGATTGGTTCAAGTCAGATCACGCCCAGCAAGTTTGTGGTCGCAATATTTTGAAAAAGCAGCCCGTTTTCCGGAGACACAATCTCACTGAAAACTACGTACATTTTGTTAAAGAATGGCACTTTCCTACGCTGAATTTATGAGGAAAAAAATCCAATGAAGAAGACTAGAGGGTCATTTTAGACGTGTAACGTTCCCCCAAGTACGGAATGTAGTCGATTCCTTTAATTGATGCTCCAAGTTAAGAGATAAGCGATGTAATTTCACGTTCAATGGCAATGTCGTAGTATAACTTATGTGTGTCACGGATGTGAATAATAATGTATTCCAAGTTAGCACTAGCGAATAAAAACAAAAGTACATAAACACACAAAAAGAAAAGAAACACATTTCCGAATTCCGCGGTGGTCAAGCCACCTTTCTCTAGGAAGAGAAGGAAGAAAATGATGGTTCCTTCCTTTCTTGGGAAGATATTATTCGTATTGTACATTCATGAATTATCCTTGAAAAGTTCTTCTTGACCTGGACATATAGTATCTATATGGATGTGTAGGATGTAAAAAAGTCAAAACTCACGACATTGGCTACACATATTTAAATTTTTTATATTTACACACACCCAAATATACAGGGTACGGCAACGTAACTTCCTTTTTTCAAACGCAAAACGCTTTCAAAAAAGGAAGTTATTATGCCGCACCCTGTGTGTGTATATGTACACACACATATATGTGTGTGTGTGCCACGCATATGTATGTGTATAGCATTTGGACGGCACAATTGAACACAAAAATATGAGTAAAGAACACGTAAAAGGACACACACACACGTCCACTACAGTCTGACCTGAAGAAGGCCGAGTGCTTCAACACTAATGGTCTGT
Organism: Hetaerina titia; assembly: GCA_037158775.1. Classification (NCBI taxonomy): domain Eukaryota; kingdom Metazoa; phylum Arthropoda; class Insecta; order Odonata; family Calopterygidae; genus Hetaerina; species Hetaerina titia. Next base: position 39,554,964 of record CM073771.1, read on the forward strand.
CTAAAGGTCATTCAATGATTGCTAATAGGAATACATTCCATAACTTACCCCCCTTTTCGGAGAAATAACTTCACCAGATTAATTTAATCTGCATTCACCTTTCCCTACTGAGAAAGCATGGACATCCCTCGACTTTCCTTGTTTTATTTTCAGTTAATCCCATTTCCAGGTCTGATTTCACTCTCAATTGGAATGCATGCAGACTCCCATGAGGGAAAGCTGGTAGTGATTGATTCTTTCTTCGGAAGATATTATTCGTGTTGTACGTTCATGAATCATCCTTGAAAAGTTCTTCTTGACCTGCCAGGTGGTTGATTGTGTAATAAATAATGGAGTATTATTTTCCCTTATTCGTTGAGGCTTTAACAAGAGTTGCGTATTTATTTTTATTATTATTATTATTATTAAAATTTACATGTGCAAATAGACAAATGTCAGGTGGCACACAAGTCCCAAGTGTTACAATAAACTTGCCTTGGAAAAATAACATGGTTTCTGAAATACAATCAACATCACAAAAGATAATAAATAAAATAAGTCTGAAAAAAGAGAAAAAAAAATACACTAAGGAAATTTCCAAACACCAATCTGTAGTACATAAAAAAAATCCCCATTTCATTAACATTTGTTTCCCAATCAACAAGAAAAAAAAATTAAGCTATTACATTTAATTTTATACAACACATCAATCAAATGATTACAGAAGTTGTTTACATCTTTTCTTAAAAGTTTGGACTCTGTTAGGAAAGGGCTTAAAAATTTTTGCAGGTAAATTATTCCAATCAACAATTGTTTTATTTAGAAAAGAAAATTTCTTTTTATTCGTTCTTTGTGCCCGGCATTTTACCTTAAAATTGTGGTCATTTCTCCCTATAAAATTCGGGTTCCCCGCCTCTTTCCTTAGATCTGCCCAAGCCTTCTCCCCATTCAGAATGCGGAACATTCCACAAAGTCTGCTTACTTTCCTTCTAGTTTGTAAAGGATCCCAGCCCAACGTTTTTAGCATGTCAGACACACTATCCATCCTCCTATGCTTCCCCAGTACATATCGGGCAGCCTTTCTTTGCACCTTTTCTAGTTTTTTGATTTGTCCTTCTTCATAAGGGTCCCATACTAGAGAAGCGTACTCCAAAATTGGTCTTACCAGGGTCTGATACGCCTTCTCCTTAGTTGCTTTATCGCTCCCTTTGAGGTTTCTCATGACCCAATGAAGAGTTTTCAAAGCTTTCTTAAAAATGTAATCCACATTCAGCCCCCACCCTAAATCCTTGGTTAAATATACACCTAAGTATTTGCAACTATCACTTCTAGGAATGACATTTTCTGAGAATTTATATTCCCTATTGTAATTTCATTTCATAGTGTATTTCCCTATTTATATTTCAGACTCTTTAATTACATGTTTAAATATTCACCTTTTTGTTGAATGTCCAGCTGTTTCAAGCACGGGTTAGGTTCCAACGGCGACCATACTCTTTTTTTTCTCTCTTTCCGTTTCATACTTCGTTCTTGACAACCTCTTGGGACTCTTTATTTATATCAGAATAATTTTTTTCAACATTGCGTCTTGATCATATCCTTAGAATCATAATATGTAAAGAAGGTTTCCCAGCAGAGTGCCTGCCTCTTCACTGTCGCAGTCGGCTGTATGAAGGAATTCTCTGTTATTTCTCATCCATTTTAGGAATTTTTTGTTGGTTCACTGTCAAGTGCTACGGAGTTGGTGGCTGGCTACGAAAGCGTTTGGGAAGTGTTTACTCATGAATCAGTCTCAAAAAGGTGCTTTTTGCTACTAGAATACTTTTTTTTACGAGAGAGACGCATTTCCCCTTTCAGAAGTTTTTAATAACGATAAGTAATATCAATCCCAGAGAAAAATACCTTCGAAAAAGTTTCTTCCATCCTATCAAGAGATACATTTCTGGGAATGGTTTTTTCTCTCCTGCAGTGGAATTTTTATGTACTTAGGGATATTAAACGCTCATTTTTGAAAGCAAGCGATCCCGTTCATATGAGAGTTTCAGAATCCATGTCAGGAGTTTCCATTTAGACATGTGCTTGTACTGCACAAATCCTATTATATCGACCAGCCGTGTATGTTCAAGATCGATTTGAAGCTGTGATACGTCTTCAACTTATAATTGCAGTTTCGTAATCGGATACGAATCCTTGAATCTGTGAAATTGTCTTAAGTGACCATTTGTTAGTCAATACAATGCACATAATGTCTGTTAAATTTTCAGTTATTTAAAAAGAAATATTGACGTAATTTTTCTAGTTTTGGAAGTTTTTATTCGCTTAAGATCCTTCAAGGACTTATAGCATTTAGCTCGATGTTTTACGATAGATGATGGGTTTTTCATGAAAAATACGCCAAATACAAGACACACTCAAAAATTTCGGAAGACTGGGAATAGAGAGAGGAAGAGCCTAGTGATTTATTCTTTGTTAATGGCAATAAAATGTTAAACTTAATGCCCTTTCCAAACTAATGCATATTGGAGACATGCCACTTCTTGCCTCGGCTGACAAGCGGCTTGTTTCGGGGCGGTAATTTGGCGTCTTGCTGTGGTCTTGACCTTGCGTCAAGAGCTCAAGTGCTTCGGAGCCCTCTTTAACTCTTCCCGTGAACTGGAACCCCAGTCAAAACCTCAGTTCCTCACTCACCCTCCAACTTAAATAGTCCTTTTCCCTGGAAGCTCTTGTACAAGTTGGGCTGTGTTGGAAAAATCATGACTCAGGCCCGCATCCGTCCTCCCATCCGCAAGGGTGGACGCGAAAGTGATGGTCTCGGGCGAAGGACAGAGCTACAATATTCGGTATCACTCGAGAGATTATTCCTCGCGCGCTAAGTACGAGTAGATGGGGTGTGTGTTTCCTTTTCGACGGATTTCGGTGTTGCTTCGTGAAGGTATGGATCACGGTGGTTTATCCATGATCTCGGGAGCAATGTCGTCTGGTGGCTCATTTGAGGGAACTTAAATGCTACAATGAACCTTCTACGTTTCAAGTTTCTGGACGAATGCTCAGAATCATGAAGCTATTCAGACTTCGTAGTTCTTTTCCAATCTGAAAATATCATATTACTGTACGGAACCAGATATTTCGTCTGGTTTGATCAGCCGCCTGCAAGTTATGAGTTAACGTAAAGTAGTCTGCAAGATGTCCAAGTATGTTGGATGACATTGCTTTGTAGAACTCCTCCATGGTAAGTAGGAGAGGAAATACTTGGCTTTTCCTCGTAACATTCATTTATTTTCCACCAGTTTCGGTACAAAGTGTCACCATCTGGAAATTTCGAAATATTTTGGCGTAGTTATCTCATGACATGGTCTCCAACATCCACCCTCTCCCTCCCACCCTGCCCACAATGCTATATAAACGAGTAAATAATTCGAATGTAAGAAAAATACTCGGTATTTTCCACAAAACTTTTTTATTGATACCTACCGATACATAACTGAGGATAGCGCCTATGCGTTGAGACTAATTATGCAAATAAAAAGTGCTGTGAAAATACATAGTATTCTTCTTCCATTCGGAAATGAATTTTCCCAGATATCAGAAAGCAAATATTTTAACCGTGGTTTGTGGATAAGCGTGGGAAGAAATATTTGTTGTAGTTCTTGTTGTACCATGCGGCTCAAAGTTACTTATTTAGGCCACCGCACCTAGACTGATGAACGGTGACCTTTCAGGGTATGGGATGGGATGAGGAAGATTCTTACAGACGTGTCTTTTTAAGAACTGCCATAGATAAAATTCCGTAAGGGTTGTTGTCATTGTCAGTAATTTGTCCTTCGATTGCCCTTTGCTCCTTAATAATTATTTAACGTAATTTCAATAATTATTAGGTCTGATCACTGTCACGAAACTTTCATTTCCAAGCCAGTGGATATGTATATGCCAACCTTCCCAACCTTTGTCCGTTTTTTGTATGGTTTAGCAATGTGCGTAGCTTGGACTTATATTTTTCATCGTATAATTATGGGTTACATTTATTTAAGAGTAATATAGTTGCATGCGCGTCCAGACACAGACTAGTCTAATCTTCAGCGCCATAATAAAGCAGTAAAATTAAACAGGGCCGGGAAAGTGTGAAACTTGATGTGTGGTCCGCGCGTTGTTGGGGAGAGCCAGATTTCGGAGGCAATCTGAATTCCGGCGCAAAAAAAAAACGCTCACCTTAATATTTCATGATCAACTTCTTTCCCTTTATAAACACACAGTGTGCTTCGAGGTTCACGAAGCTGGAGGAGCTTCTCTTGGAGGAAATCGACTTCTCGGAAGGGGACTTTGATGGAGGCATTTATGGTCGATGAATTTTCCTGTGAGATTTTCAGGGAAATCATATATCCCCTGATCACGAACCTCCTTCAGATAGATGCCATTCGAAGATTTTGTTCCTCCGAGTGGTGCAGTCTATTGCACTATACCCGAAATGAAAAATGCTAACTTTTGTTTTGCAAATGTGCAGCAATTAAGGAATATAGTTTTCAGCGGATGAAGGATCGCTAGAAAACAATTTTCTCGCTCGTTTCTCCAGCGAGAAACGTTCAATGTATCTTTAGCTTGTAATAGATACTAAAATAAGCATAAAATAGATAATAAAAGTAGAAAAGTTGGGGAGAATTGTGTCAATAAGTACCGATGAGAAAAGATGTCCACTCATCTCTTTTCGCTTTGGAATATAATGAAGGTAGTTTCCTGTTTGCAGATACTATAACATCAATAATAATGTTGTTTTGCATTTCAAAAAGAATCTCAATCGTAATTAGTATTGAGATGCCAGCAATATATTACTGATATCCTAATACTAACTGCATTGCTTGCTTGTAATCCCATGCCCGTCGAATTGATCCACATCAAAGGGAAATTAATTAAATCACTCTCGTGAAATCTAAAGAAGCAGCTGAAACATTCTGAGGACATGGCCTATGAGTCGTCCTACGTACTTGACCCATCACACTAACATTATCGAAGCGATTTTATGAGCCAACTCTGAGTGCCTGAGTTCAGTCGGCGTTTATTGGGAGGCGAGTATGTTATCGTCAAGATATTCACGAGGCGCATCAGTGTTCCGAGGTGAAAAAGATTTCGACAAAAGGCATCGTTAAAAGTGGCGCCAGCGAAGGCGAGCGTCGTTCCCTTCCTTTGTTGCTCCAGCATCGGCGATGGGGGAAGAAGGGACGTGGATGTGGGGCCCTCTTCCCATCCCCATCAGCAGCGTAAGGCGCGGCGATAAAATAATAAGATCGGTCGTCGGAAACGGCGCCGGGGTCCGTTAAAGAGTGAAATGGCTGCGGAGCCCGCACGAGCTCCCGAAACAATCGGCACGGATGATGTGGGGAAGGGTGAGGAATGACGCGACGGGGAGCGGGCAGTGAAAAGACGCGATAGAGGGAGTTAAGTTGTTCTCCGTGGCCCTTAAAACAGAGCAAACTCGCTTCCTACCCCCCCCTTCTGCCCCCATAATAAAGTCTTCTCCGCGGGAGTAATTACACAAACGACGCTGCCGGGCGACGAGTGGATTAGGAGTCTTCCCCCGAGGCGGCGCGGCGGTGCGTGGTTTAATTGCCCGTTAAGGGAATCTACAATCACCACCCACTGTGTTCACGCCATTCTCGTCGGTTTTGGGGTTTTCCCAATAGCATCCCCATTTTGATGCGGAGGGTGAGATTTAGGTCCTCTACTTCGTATGGAGTGTTCATGTGAATCTTTCGCAAGTCCAATCGTGGCTCACGTTGGATGGAGTTTACACTGACCAACACAAAATCTGTCATTGACCTTGTTTACGTTTAAATACATACATTCATTAGTCAAGAGTTCTTTAAAATTTTTTATGAATCCCTCCATAATAATTTTTGGGATAACTACTGACAGAAATAAATAATTGAAGTATATTTTTCGGTTAGTTTAAGTATGTCTTCATCGGCGAATGTTTCAGGGTTAAACTTCTGTAACTAATTCTAGAACAAGCATTAAATATGCTCGACGTCGGATTAGAATCTTTGGGTAGCTGGGCCAGTGAGTAACCGATTCGGACGCAGGCAGGTGGCAACTCTGCGAATGTATTACGAAAATGGATGGCTTTAACAATTGTAGACAACAACAAACAATTGTTAACAACAACAAACGGTAGATTTTAGCAGGTTTAAGAATAAAGAATGACATTTTTTCATGCTGACTTCATTAACAGAATATAATATCATAAAAAACCTATCTCTCACTGTAAAATCATGGAGTGTATTGAGGGATTTGGTGAGTATAAATGTTTATTAAACATTTTCATTTTTCCTCCTTGTTTTCTACAACAGATTATGTTACTCCTCCCTTAATGGCTTTAATTATTCCACGCTTCCCCAGGGAACTACTGCGCGCTGTTTCAAGTCCTCCATTGCAAACATTAATTGCCTAATAAGTGTGGCGATAGAGATTATTGCCATCACTAGGGATAGGTGGTTAATTAGGGTTAGGTAGGAGTTGAGGGAATGGGGTGAGACTATTTATTTATTTATTTATTATCGACTTAATTGGGCGAGACTAAATAGTCCCTTCTTCCACCTAACCCTTACATTACATTGAAGACAATTACATACAGCCAAGCCCTGGATGGAGAAAAATCCACCCAGACGGGAATCGAACCCGTGACCTCTCAGTTGGTAGACGAGGACGTTACCCCGCCGCCACCGGGGCCGGCTAATGAGAAGATCGGACTATGAAGACTATGAGAAAGTCGGTGGTAAACGCATCGTCAATCTCCGTTAAAGTTGTGGAAGAGTTTTCTTCCGCAAGATATCGAGTCTCTAAATATAATACATAATTAGTTTCACCCTTCGCCTTAACCCTTTCATCCACCTTTTTGTTGTTCATAATTCTCAGGTAGCCCTGCGTTTCCGTGACTTTAAGTCTTCTCTTCTCCACGTTGCCATCCCAATAACGCCTTGCCTCGAGCCTGTAGCCAACCCATATGTTCGACTTGCTTATGTTTTTTCAAACCAGTATTATGTTATATGCTACATATTTAGATTTCCCTACCTTGGGAAAATTTCCTTGGTCTTAGTCTTCATTAATCGTAATCTTCTTGCAATTAACCTAATATTCCTGCGTCAAGAGTCTTGATCTTGTGCGCCGAGTCGTGATTTTTTCGCCTTCCGTTATTTTGCCGCTCAACATTGTCATGGTTTTGTTTCTGTCTTAAAGTTGTTCTTCTTGGTCACTATTTTCTAGGTGAACAATAGTGTAAACTCTGGTAAAAATTTACTCCACCATACTTAATCAACTCGATCTTCACCCTTCATCTATGATTTGTAGGGTTCCGGTTCTTCCTGGAAAACCACCGACGGTAGAGTAGATGAGAAAGTAGATCCTCTACCATCAAACACATCAAACCAACCCTGAGATTGATTACTTTTGTTTTTGTTTTTTGTCGTGCAATTAATTTGACGGCGATTCTAATTGTTTCACATCTTGCATCCCAGGCGAAACTATTGCGAAATTTCAAAGGGGGAAGGAAGTATGCTAATCCCAATTCGGCCATCTGCCTTTCGTATTTCTTCAAATGACGATCACCTGTTTCAATCAGATCACGGTGGCTCTCCATACATATTTTGAGGGACTGGGTACGGAATTGCCTTCATTGCTCGGAATTTTTTCGCCCTAGCTCAAGATCTAATCTTCGTCATTATTCGCTCTGGTTCGGCGTCAGCTGTTGAATGTCTATCGGGAAAAAAATCAGCCGTTTCTTTCGTCGCTCGTCTGGGGTTTTAAGGGATGAGTTTTTTTATTCCGGAAATGCCTGGATCCTTACTCCTCGCAGCTTTGGCTCAGGTTCACGCCCGAGCTGGGCTTCCCCTAATTACCGATGGGAGGTGGCTGCGGAGAAATGGCTATTTTCTAAAAGAGAGTCATTAGGAGTAATCCTATATCAGGTGTGTTATTCTAGCCAACTTTATTTTCGTTCTTCTGGAAGGACTGTTCTCGAGTCATGACTGTGTTTGAGTGACAGTATTTCTGTTTTAATTGTAAATACATATTCATTGTTAGTATAATTACGGCGTGGTACTGTTTCATAAGCTGTGTCTGTTGGCATTTAAATTACGTAAAAAATGTTCATATCCTCCTCAAACTTGCGTCCTAAAAATTGTTTCTGCCAAAAATAATGTAAGTCAGCACTGCGCCTGATTTTACTACTCCTTTCAATGTTCAAGTTTTTGCAAGCTGTGATATTTGCTGCGAGTTTCTATTTAATTTCAAGAAGAAATCAAATTGTTAGTATGCGAGAACAGAATTTAAAAATATTTTCATTAATACGTTATTTAAGTGATGAGTATTTCAACGTACGCTATTAGCATGCTTCTCGGTAGTTACATTATAACTACTGATAATTCTTAATTTATCATTTATTATTAGATTTAACGTAGTAAATTTCGTGTATAAGTAATGTCGCCGAGGTTTCTCGTTGTTCTTTAGATTTTCTTCAAAGTAGCCGTATTGAAGGACGAAGATATGGATGATTTTAAGAACGGTTTATATGTCGTAATGTGAGGTTACTAACATCATTGAGAGCATTAGACGACTGTTGGTATAGAAACGAATAATAAATAGATAACATTGATCTCAAAACAATAACTATGACTGCTTTTCGCATGGTTTTATCCATTTCACCATTAAATGACGAGATTATCATCGATTTCCTGCTTTCAATATCCCTGAAAGGGTTATTGCTGTAAACTGTTTTGCATTTTATTCCTTTGCGCTTCTGCGGTGTTTTCCTCGTGCTGCGACTCAGTTTTTGGAATTGTAAAATATTCTTTTTACTAATTTAAAACATGCGTAGTAAAAATCTGATATACATGTACTATTAAGTTAATGAATCAGAGATGACATCATTTTAAAATTAAAGAGATGAAATAGCAACTAATATAGCAACGGTGTAGATAAAGGAACCTATTTTTGTACTTCAGTTTTATTATTTTTTTAATTAGCTGAATACGGAATGGGAAACGAAATACCCGAGACCGTAAACTTGGCTGTAACTGTTTCCGAACACTCCCGAGTGATTGAGTGAATGAGTGAAAACGTATGTAAATCCGTTTTATAATTTCGTATTCATCTGTGTGATTGTGGGTCACTGGCAGAGGAGGAATCCTTGTAAAACTTGAACGAGTGAGTGAGTGCGATTCACAAAGGTCTAACACACCCGAGTGATTGAGTGATTGCGAACGTGAACTTGGGCCTTTTTCTTTTTTAAATTTTATTTCAATTTTGTTTTTCATTACTGTGTGAGTACAGCTGATCCCTGGCATAGGAGAAATCCTTGCAAATCCTGAGTGTGTGTGAATGCGATTCACGAGTGACTGTTATTCTTTAATACACCATAGTGATCGAGTAGTTGTAAGTTTGTTTCCTCATTTCTTAACTTTGCATTGTTTGTGTGCGATTGTGGTACTCGTGAGTCACTTTCCCACATACACATAAGTGACCCAGTGTGTGTTTCCCATCCTCCCCTTACCTGTCACTTTATTTTTACCTCGCCCTCTTTAAACAAATCTGGTGCCAAACAAGTTTACGGTCGCGGCTATTTTGTTTTCCATTGGTTCACCACCGTAAGTACGTTTATTTAAATTTACGTTGAATACAGAATGTTTTAAGTATTGAAATTAAATCAAGGATTTTTCCGCGGCCGGATGAAATTCCATAGGTATACATTTTTTTTCTCCCCACGCAGTAGTTGTGAATCTCTCCACTCACAGCTTATCCGAAGTTTCGTATTTGCGAAGAAAATACTGGAGGAGGATGAGCCCTTTTCGGCGTGTAAATTAGCATACCGATCTCGCCGGGGCAGCTGAGGTGTGGCAAGTAGTTTCTCAACCCAATGACACCATCGATATGAAATTAAACGATGACGCATCCGTCAGCCAGGCATCGGGTTCTATTTCCGTGTTTTTATTGAAGTCACGTTCGTATTCCCTATCTTAAGTAATTATTAGGAATTATTCTAGTTCCGTGTTCCATTGGACTTTCCACCGTGAAATAAGGAACAAACTGTATTCGTCACCTGAATTTCATTCAGGTACTACTCGTTTAAATGTCTCAGCGTCATCTTCAGACACAAATGGTGATGACGCTGAAGCGTTGAAACTAGTTGTACTTGAGTACAATCCTGTGGACGAATATAGTGTTTCTTATTTCATGAACAAGAACTTCCACATAGTTGAACCTAAAACAATCGAACCTTCCACCTTGGGTATTATTGCTTATTCATCCTATTTTAGCGAAACTATTTCATTCTTCAAATATTTAATAGAAAACAATATTCATCTAACTTCAAACCTCCGTACGTATCGTGAAGTGGTTTTATCGTTTCACCAATGGATGTTAATGCTTATGCTAAATATTCAGTGTTCAAAATGCTCCTGTGACCTGGAATCAACTCCTAATGCTTGTCCCCAAACATTCCTATAAAAAAATTTTTTCATAATATGCCAGATGCATTGTTTTCCAAACTAAAACACGAAGAGTAGAATAATCCTCAGGGGTTTTTGGGTCGATTGCCAATTCACGAAAGTGGATATTAGGTCACATTCTACATGTAATATAACCGTGTGATGTTTTTCTCTTCGCGCAGTTGAGCTCATAGGAAATTTTTCAGTGGTTGAGATAGCCTACGTACGTGTTATGGCGACTTTGTAGTAGTTAACTCAGGTCATGAGAGGCGAATTATTTGTTTGTCTACGTTTTCGACATATGGTCGATTTGGATTTTTTTCAAGGAGACCACTGAACAAAATTGACAATCGCGGCTCGCATTTAGTCCGTGAGAAGCGGTGTTGACGTCATCTCCGCGAATGTGCGCTACCTACGCACCGTCCCCCTTCCCGTACCCTCCTCTCTCCCCTGCTATTTCCCCTCACAAGCCCCTCCCGTCACCAAGGTTTTTTCTGTGCTCCTTTGACTTCAGCTCCGCATCCCGCCGCTCCCCCACTTTCCAGTAGAAGTAATTCGTGGTAGCCTAGTGGGTAGAGAGTGGACCTGAAGGGTTCAAATTGGGATTGATATTTCTAGTCCATCCACATGTATTAATAATATGACATCAAGTGTGTCGGGGACGGGGTGTACGGCAACAGTCTTGTACGTTAAAATATTTTCGTAGCTCTGTGTATACTCGTATATATTTTATTTATTAGTTAATCTACCGGTTAAGGTAGGTTTTTGGATGGACACAACTATCAAATAAATATTTTTTAACTCCAAACAAAACCCAATCCAGCAACCTACTCTATATCAGGTCCCTCTTCATTTCTAGGTACTTCCTTCCTCCCTTCATCCGTCCAACATCCCTATCCTGTTCCTGCCCTTACCTCGCTTGCCCAACATTCTCCCCTCTATTACCTTCTTTAACATTCCACTACCTCTCAATACGCCTTTCATCCATATTTCCTGCCTCCATAGGATTTCTCTCAATAAACCCCTCTCCTCACCCGCCATCCCCAGTACATCCTCATTTGTTTTCCTTTCGGTCCATTTCACCTTCTTCATTCTTCTCCACACCCAAAAAAAAATATATATATATATATATTATAAATTTAAGGCATATAGTATAACTCGTACACTTATGTGCCTACAATAAAACACCGCCATTAACATTTTTACACTATTCTCTAATTCTCACTATTCTATTCTAATTTCAGTTCTCCGATAATTGTTTCAATCACTTTTGTCATCATCACCTTGATGATGGTGCACGTTGTCGGAATATTGGTGCAGTTAATTAAAATATTAAAATTATGTTTTTTTAAGCTTATGTAGTGATAATGTACAATGGATATCACGAATTTTCACTTGCTGATCCCTTTATGATTATTTTTTTGAATGCAAACTTATTTACATCATTCAATAATGGTTATATTTGAGTGAGTCTTTAATGTTTGCTCTCTGAATTTAGAATGTCGGTTAGATCGGTTGAATTTTATTATCACTGTGTATTGTGAGAAGGAGGAATGTGTATTTGAATCTGACACTGATGTTGTCTCTCTTATGTTATACTGGTCATCTCTGCCAATGCGCAATGTCTTACCATACTAATTCCCTGGATGTTTTAAGTTAACACGGACTTCCTCTAACTCTCTAATAGTCCTAATAAGTATTGCCCACTCTTTTCGTGATTGTACGGCCTCCCATCGTAACACTCTCTTCATGCTTACTCTTTTCTCATAGAAATTGTTAAAAAGATATCTCATTTTTTATTTGAACTTTTCTAATTCCTTAATAAATATTTGCTCCCATGCATCCCAAATTCAAACTCAATCTAATTTTTTTAGCTGTCGTACCAGGTCACACCGAATAGTGTTGGACCGCAGCTGGGCTCTTTACCGCGAGTTTGTGAATTTCACACACCGCATAGATCTTAGTACACGGCCGACTCTATCCTCACCTATCAAACAAATTTTCGGGTTGATTCCTGTGGTTTCTTTTCCCCTAAAGGGGGAAGAGAGTCAGTCAGCTGCTCTTTCGCTTCTCTTTCACCTCTTCCGTCATCACTCCAGGTTTCATTTCTTTCCCTTTTTGTTTGGTCGAGATTCCCAACGTGAGGCGCAATAACCCACGTATTGAGTCCGCCTCGCGTAAATATTTGCATTTTTCTCATGCAAGCATTGTCATTCCCCGAGGAACGAATTACATTTTATTTTAGAAGCGTATAGACCATTTGGGAAACAAAAAAAGGTATACGTCATCATAATTCCTGTCTTCAGAAATCATCGGATCATTAGAGAACTTAAAATTTCTACAGCTATTTTTTTCATTTCTGTAAATCTTGCTAAAAGATGATACAGTTAGATGATGAAATTAATTGGACAGACTAGAGTAACAAATGAAAAAGTACTTCGAGGAGCGAGTGAAGAGGACACTTACAGGGAGAGGGAAATTGATTGGACATATCCTGAGGCATTATAGCTTACTGAAAAGCGTAATTGGAGGAAGCATCAAGGGGATGAGTTGAAGAGGAAGGGCTAAGTTGACTAAAAGAAGTAAGTAGGTGGATTGGTAAATATCGATGCAAGGAGCTTTGAGGGAATGAAGAGATTGGTAGGGAACAGGACACTTTGAAGAGCTACTGCTAACCAATCCTCGGATTGATAGGACCCGTGATGATAAAGCGGTGCAAAAATAGGAATGGAAGTCGTAAAATATTTCCGTTTGAATGTTTCAAAATAAGTTGAATGAAACTGGGCTGTTGTTTTCTCAATCCTTCTCTACTTCCTTCCTCAGCCGTTTATCTTAGTTTCTAGGAGATATTTAACTTCAGCGACTAATCTAATTCATCTAGAAGACTAACACGGTCTCAGTGCCTGTAACAAATTTTAAAGTGTTACATTTTGAGTTTTATTGAAGGTATTTGATATAAATTACTTAACATACGTTGTCAATCAAAAACCTCCGTGGAGAAATAGCGTAATTCCATCAATGTGTGCTAATGGAGATTACTCCCTTGTCAGTATCCGTTCAGCGTGAGTATTATTGTCAAGAGACAAACTGACAATAGGTAAGAGTTGATCTTTGTTTTTTACAAAAGTTAAGTACCCCAGTTTTATTTTAACGAAAACTTAATTTCTATTATTGATTGTTTCACGTTTAGTAGACATGAAATTATAATCAATTTTCCAAATTTAAAATAGTTTTCAATATAAAGTAGATAAAAGCAGTAGTATAAATGACTTTAATCAAATATTTTAATTAGTCCCGCGTTAAGTAAAATTATACTGGATAACTGACCTAACGGAGTATTTTATTTGCTTGAAAATGTCATTAATTTATTCAATTAATTTTAGATACCCTTTTTGAAATGTGAAAATATTGGAAAATAAATAAACATGTAAACATTGGAATGCGAACGATAAATAGCATTTATAGCCCATTTTCCAGCGTGATTGAAATTATTTCTCGTAAATACACCGACATTTTTAATTCTCATTATTAGAATAATTGATTTTTCTCGTTTCCGATGCATTCATCTGTACAATGTATTAATGTATTCGTTTTGTCAAAATGCTTGCGGGAAGGATACATTTAACGCGGAGAGTAATTCTGGCTAAACTTTCGATATTCTCTTTGTTTGTCACTGTCCCATCTAGAAAATTCCACAGCTCCTTTCATGTAATTTACATTGTTATTTTGGGTGAATTTCATTACGATTGCATGCGGAAAATGACGAATGATATTAATCCTCGTGGAAGTTATTTCAGAATTCGCGAAAAAAATCTTAAGTTATTATCGCTTCTTACAGTCCGAGGGATTACCTAGACATTTGGTTTCCCGTTGATCTCCCACGAAAGTTTACGCTGGCGTCCAAGGTGCGACCTATTTGCATGCATATGCGTAATTAAAATGAGGGCCCAGCCGTGAGTTGTAATGATGTTAACTCATCAGACCGTCGGCCATGTCCTCTCTGATGTGGTGATTACGACCGTGCAGGATGAATTTGCCATTTATAGGTATTTCGAGCGCTTAGTCATGTGCTGCACCGTATGCCAGCTTTGTAAGTGTCGCCATATTCGCTGCAGCGATCTAGAGAGTGTACATCTTGTCCTTTCTATTCGAGGAGGAATGAAACTTTCAGTTAACGTCTCGCGCCCTCTCTCTTTGCCCTCTCCGCTCACTCCCCTCTCAGTCTCGCCCGTCCTCTCCTCTCCATTGATGACTCACGTTGTTGTGGACCTCCTCCACCCCACAGCCACTCCTTGAACACCTTCTGAGACAGCATTCCCTCCCCAACCAGTCATCCCAGCCGTCTCTCCTACCTTCCTCTCTCTCACGCATCGTGGCCGACGCTCTCGCGGGAGCGACGCTCGCGTTCATTTTCGTAACCGAGATTGGAGAAACAGCAGGTAGCCGCCTGTGTTGCCGGAACTACTGCTTCGTCTAGCACTCGTCAGCACTTGCATTTGTGCTCTTTATTAAAGTATTACTCATGCTCGTGCCAATTTCTCATACTGTTGTTGTTTCTCGAAAAGCGAGTTATATGTTACCGACCGTTTCAAGGCTGTTCAATACCTTCGCTAAAAACGCCCACTTGCATTCGCCCAGGTGACGTGTTTACCTTTTTACTTGAGGCATTAGCAAGTTCATAAATCATTTGGATTAAGAATCGTTAACTGGAATACGTATGGTACGTACATTTTTTGTTTAACTTCCGTTTTAGCTGATTTTGGCATTGGAAAAAGGTATTAATTGCCATACGTCAACATTTTTTGTCGTACAGCACTGTGAATCGCAAAAAGGGGGTACTGGAATGCTCGTAGTACAGTAATCAATCCAAGTGTTGGTTTCATATGTGAGGGTAGAGTTCAGCTAGTAGCACCAAATCCAACAGCTTGTGAAATTCACACTTAAGACGGAATGGGGAGCAGTTCCTGTCCCTGTGCCGCCTGTGGTTTCCCAGAAAGATCTGGTGCTCGAAAAATCACACAGCTTTGTGAAGTTGAGGGTGCCCGAGAGGCATCTCCCGGATCGAATCTGGGCCCGCCGGTCAGTAGCCGGCACACTGCCCACTGGATTACCACGTCACCCTAAGCTCGTGACACTCTTCAAAAATTCCCTCTATTTTATTGAAAAACACTGGTACTCGGGTCAACTTAATGGAACTTCATGCTAAAATTGGAAAATAAAACATTATAAGTTCCACTGCATTCTATTAAATACCACCGGTTTCACAGAATAGTCGACGTGAAGGACGAAACCGGTCGTTTTTAATAAAATTCAGTTGGCATTAACGAAGTTAATATAGTGCGTTAGCCTCCGCACCTTCCCAATCCCCCTAAATGGAACTCCAGACTCCACCGCACTATCCCGATCTCCTATCTCTTTTTCTAGCCCAAAAGTAGGAAAAAGGTTTTTTTAATAATTTACATTATCTGCTGTGACCAAGTGTACTTCCCTTTATTTATGATAAATCTAATATATGTAAGACCTATATAAGATGAAGATATGTACGCCGAACTTATTTCTTAGACAGTCCAGGAGAATTTTGATATGGCGGATCGGTAGTACTCTTATAGATCTCACTGGAGGGATCCTAGCCCTGATAGAATCCAGGGGCGGAGCGGTCTCGCATGATCCTCTCCAGCTGGTTTCCCCCTCCCCGTGGATGGCGCTTATAATTGAAATTTTTTCTCAGTAATGACATTTCGTTTAAAGGGGAATTTTTAACTCGAGTCTCTCTCTGCACCCCTTCCCTCTTCCTCCCATGTATCGTCAGTGGAACGAAATTTCGATCACTCGTCGACTTGGCATCGAAGTCGCTCGAGCGCCAAGATAGCTCCCTCCGTCAATTGCTTGTAAAGCCCTTCTTTCACCTCCCGAGGAGGACGCGATGCCTTTCGCGTGAAACTATCCCCGCCATCTATTGATGACTCGTGCAAACCTATCAAGTGCGCTCTCGGGATAGTAGCCCCAGGCGGATATTTTCTCGAAATTTGGTATCGTGAACAAACATCGCGTGCATGACACTTGACGGTTTTGGATAATACGGATGATGCCTGGAGAGTCTTGGTTCTTGCAGGAATTTTCCCAATCGGTGAACTCCCGATGTTGTCGGATGTAAATTGTTTTTATTTATCGTTGTCCTCGAGGCGTCTAGTATTGACGGAATTAGCATTAGAAGTAAGATTTCTAATTTTTATCGCGGTTATGTCAAGCCCGCAGGAAATTCTTCACTAACAAACTCACTTCGCGATCCACGACGAGTGATGATATGTCGTCTCTCGCTCTCCCGAGTCTTTCTGCCCATTCTTTAAATTCAAGAAAACGATTCTCGCGAAACAAACCTTCGTGCCCTGTTCTGGAGACTGAAATACCCACCGCTGTTCTCGCGGCTTCTGGTGGTATCCCTGTGACTCCGTTTTCGTTTCTCGACGATAAGAGGATGAACGTAGGGAGGAGAAGATAACATTGGCGCTCGTTCGTCCGGCTAATTTAGAAAGATAAATTCGTTTGGCCATGTTTGCTTGGGCGTTTCATTACACTGCCTCCCCCTTCTCACCAGTAACCGTCGAGTCGTTGAGAGTTTCCACTCGGTCGCGTGCTTAATGCGACTCGGAGAGAGCGCCGTGCCAAGAAACGCTATTAGTCGAGGAAACTTAAAAGTAAAACAAGCCTTTAAAATGTGTCCCCCTCGTCGCGTCCCGCGAACCCTGCGGTCGTGCTCCAAAACTTAGGAGTGCGTGAGTGCACATGGGGCACATCCTCAAGCCTACAAAGTTAAAATTATTATTTTTTTATTTTCTACTGTGTAGGTCTATTTTAGATGGACAAAGACTGAACAGCAATAATTTTTCCTTGCCCCTCCTAAAAAAACACAACCTGTCAGCTGACACTGCAATGATTCGTTCTTCGATTCAGCATACTTCCTCCATCCCTTCATTTTTCCCAGCATACCTATCCTATTCCTTCGCCTTCCTAGGTTGCCTAACGATATCCCCTCTATCACAGTGTTCAACATCCCATCGCCAATCAAAATGCTCTCCACTCAACTTTTCAGCTGCTAAGTGATTTCTCCAAACAGTCCCCTTCCCCATCATGCTTAGAACTTCCTCATTTGCCTTCTTTTCTGTTCACTTTACCTTTTTCGTCCTTCTCCACACATATTTCACAAGCCTCCAATCTACGGCTATCATCCTGCTTCAATTACCATGTTTCCGCGCCTTACGAAACCTCGCTCTATATCAAAGTTTTGACGAACCTTTTCTTAACATCCTCACTCAACGTTATTTTTATCGATTCCCTCCTCCTTGTGAAGGCTTCTGTGCCTAAAGCAATTGATCGTCTTATGTATTTACTACTTTGAACATTTTGGTCCAGAAAACGTCCGAGATACGTAAACTGTTCCACCTGCTCATGTTTATGGACTCCTAATTTGATTACGGAAAGTAAAATACAAAATACACATAGTTCAACGTAATGTTGAGTGGACTCGACATTGCTGTATTTTTCTTTCCGTAATGGAATGGAGTTTCATGGAGAAAATTTTATACAAATAGGAGAGGACTATTCCCTCCAATAAGACTCGATTGTTATTTTCAATCCCTTGGCCGTCTTCCCCTAAACACCAAATACCGATGTTGCAATTTGAACGGAAGTTGCGTCGTTTCTCCTTTAATCAGACAGAATTGAAAGTGCTCAGAGTTCGTTTAATTTGAATAGGAACTGGCTTCGTAAGCGCGTTTCCGTTAATTAAATGCACGGTTTTAATTTTGCCCGTACGAATACCATATATTCTGATAGCTTATTTTAATTTACTCTCGGGGAGACCCTTTGAGCCGGATATCGATTTACAAACGTTAATTACTCTCAGTTTACGGAGATTTAAATTCCACTTAAGGATGATTTTAAGATATTAAGCCACGTGTTCGTGTCCTGTTGTCGGTATAGCTCGATATCGTACTGATAGGCATTTAAAAGATAGGAAATGATGGAAATTAAAAGAATATTTATACCAATTTTTGATGGTTTCTGGTTGAGGTTCCAAAACTTCTCTCAAATAGGTAATTCCTCTATTCCTGAATAAGTTTTAAAGGAGACCGTGTGCTTTTACCTGCGATTATGTATATTATGTTTTGCCAGCCACATTGTTTGCAATCGTGGGGCGTAAATGTAGTTTGCTACAATCTACTTTGTCTATAAAATAAATATATCAATAGTCTACTTTGCTAGAAAATTTAGGTTTGGATTCTCTTACGCAGCGGCGTTTACAATATAGGTTAAACTTATTAAAAACATTTAAAGATGGGCCCTTTTCCGATTACATCAAGAATATAAAACGAACCCCAACGTATTACGGTCGGAGGGATCACGAATATAAGATTAGAGAGATAGACTGCAAGACTGACAGGTTTAAAATGTCATTTTTTCCTAGAACGATAAGGGACCAGAATGCTTGTAGTCGAAATCCCCCAGGAGTCAGTTCAACACAATGAATATTAACGTACAGATTAGGGACTGCGCGTGGAAATATATATTTTTATATATATTTGTTAGGATTCCCCCCAACTTCCCCCACCTATTTGAAAAACCCCAACCCCCTCATCTCTTACCCTTTCCTCCTGGTGCTACACCCCCTGCCACACACCTTTTTTGGTGGCTCGCAGGGTATTTATGTAGATATAGATGTATAATACTTCAATCTGCATACTTTCTGCCTCCCTTCATTCATTCCAACATGCCTATAATTTCCATATTCGCTTCCCTAACTACTACTACCGTTCTACTTACCTTGCTTAACCTCTTCCCCTCTGTCACAGTCGTCAACATCCTATCGCCTATCAAAATGCTCCGCATCCATTTTTTCTACCTCCTTTGAATTTCTCCAAACTATCCTCTTTACTACCCCACCTTGCCCAACACATTCTCGTTTGTTTTCCTTTGAGTTCGCTTCACTTTTTCCACATCCAAGAAGCCTCCAAATCCACGCCTATTGTCTTGTTTCGACGACCAAGTATCCGAGCCGTATATGAAAACGCTCTAAACCAAGGTCTTCGTTAGTCTTTTCTTAAAATCCTTATCCTGCATCTATGTCGTCTATTTCCTCCTCCTTTCGAAAGCTTATTTACCTTATCCCATAATTTCTCTCTCCGTAATGCCTAGTCCTTCATCGTTTGTTCTCCTTTATTCATTAATTCAGTTTGTTCATATTTATTCATTTTGCCTTTTCCATCCTTCCCCACACCCTCCTCCCATCAAAGCGTGTGGTAGCCGTCAGCTGTCATATGATGGTAATGGCAGCGACAGTCAAAGAGGGGAAAAGGAGAATACTTACAAATAAATTTAACCGCTGAATTCGAGACATGTCGGTGCAGACGTATCATGTTGGAAAAACGAATACCTCTTTACTATTGACAGGTTTCATATGAACACCACCAGTTTTTAATTCATTGTGCCAAGATCATTTGAAATGAAGAGTCGCCTCGAAGTTCTCAATAGAAGTCATATTGTAGGAATGTAGAGTTTTTCGGTTCAATGAAAATTTAAGTTTGATACGGATTGAAATGCCATCTTAAATGTTTTAATTTTTCTGGGCCACGGTACCTCCTGCACTTGCCAGCGAGACTTAAAATATGCCGCGTTCGTTCAGACTGCTGCCATGGTCGCGTTTCAAACTAGGGCGGGGCAATCGGAGCAGCTTCCCAGGGCGTAACTGAAAAGGGAGGAATGTTGTCCATAGTGGGAAGCATTGTAATTGTATTGCGAAAATTTTATATATTTACTATCAAAAATTAAACAATAATCTGGTCAAATTCAATTTAATCCAATATTTATAAAGAAAAATAACTAGATAACGGCATTACATACGAGTCGTACAATGCCGAAATCCATGCTATTCTAATCATATTAAACTGTCGCCGAATGTGTTTGTTTGGCTAACTCAGACAATAGTACCGTATAATGCTGTTTACGTCTCTACAAAGTGAACAAAATTTCATTTTCCTTATCCGAAAGTTTTCCTTGCCGTGTACTAAATCAGTTCTAAAAAGATATGGGTTCTTGAAATTTGTTTTCAATTACTCATTACATTGCACATTATTTCCTGTCAAGTTAAACTATTTGATATGTCTTTAAGGAATTTTCCTCTCAGATAGAAGAATCCCTCTGCCGTTATGTTAAGACATTTACAGTATCCAGAGCGAGGTGGACGATGCTCCGCACCATCCTTTCCCCCTCCCACTCCCTACTCATCCATCCTGCCAATCCGCAAATGCGGAAAATGTCGCCAAAACGAATCGAATGATTTCGGCGTTTCGAGCGTCTCCCGCAGATGTTGCCGCGTCTGTGGAAATGCTGTCTGCATATTATTCCGCCCTCACATCCCCGTCGGGCGGCTACTCCCTCCGTCTCCCTCCCCCACCCCCGAATTCTCGGCTGTGGACTGCGGTCGCATTAAAATGGCAGGTGGGGATGGCGAGAGGGGTCTGAGTGGATCTGTGTGTGTGTGTGTGTGTGATCGTCCCAAGTGCGTGGGTGTGTTTGCACGTCCGTCTGACTGCGGCACGGGAGCAGGATTTGGCGTCTGCGTACATTATTACCTCCCCACTCCCCCGTATCCTCTCCCATACTCTCACCCACCCGCACTCATATCCCCCCCTTCGCTATACAGCCCCCTTCTCCGACTCCGCATCACCCTCCTCGCAGGAGGGCGCCCGATCGATTCCCGGTGCACACTCACACACACTCACGCTCTTTGCGTAATTGCATCCCATCCGTAGTGGGCCCGACTTTCATCCTTCCAACACCCCCTTCCCCACCTGCTCCTCTCTCTTCCCTTCCCTTATCATTTCCCCACCACCCTTCACTCCTCCCTCCGCCGCCACCCCCGGATTCCCGTCTTTTCCGGCCGCACCCCCCTCTCTCAGCGTGCCATTAATGGGTTGATGTCAGTTCCGTTCCTTGGAACGGGATCGCTTTTCAAACTCATCTACTCGTGCCTTTTATTAATTAATTCACCAGGTCAAACCTTTTCTGAAATCTAGCATAGGTCTGTCTGTGTCTACAATTCGACCCGAGAGCCACTTAAGGGGTTTTTGTTGAGAGAAGTGAGGTAGGAAGACCACTTTGCCGGGGATGTTGGGTAGGGTGGTCATGTGAACGTGGTTCGCAATTGTCTTGGAGTAAATTTACCCGTTCACTTGAGCTTTACTTATTTTTCGGCTAGTGTTGCGTAAAATTTATTCTTCATGAAATGATGGATCCGATAACTTTTGGAGTTTTATGTGCAAATTGATCAGCGGTGAGGCTTGCATCTATCATTTCGTCCCCTCTACGTTGTCCGTTTAACTGGAAAATGAAAATCACATATTGCTGGAAGCGATATCCCCGTATTTCACTAAGTTTTTTATTATATGCATACTCGATGATTGTGGTTGCAAAAAAGATTAAATTGAATCTTCATTTGGTAACTTATGTCAGCAAGATTATGATTTACTACAAATGATGAAGTATTAGTACTTAGTATAATTGTTTTTCGACTTTAGTGATAAATTCGATTAAATGTCATGTGATCATATTTTCGGCTGTTTGTACAGGTTTTAGGAGAATTCGTGAAGCATTTTATAACTTTTTATATTCTCCTTCTTTTCACAACAAAGCGGAACTCATGAGATCAACTGACTTGATCGGAAATTCATCTTGGTGGAAATTACGAATATTGGGTAAAAATGACTGCGTTAATGATGGACGAAAATATGTTACCTTTACGCCTTCTGACAAAGACAAAGTTTTGTAAATAAAAATTAGTGGAAGTTGATACAAAGTCATATTTACCAATATACATGTATGTGTAGTAAAGCATACCTCAATCTTCGCAGGGTTATACGACGCCCTTCGTTGTCTTCATCTTTCTTTCGATGGCGTTGTCATTTGTTAAAGACCGTCATTCAAATTCCACGCGTATTTTCTCTCGAACATTGATTTATCCTTTTCCACTTTTTCTTCGTTTTGATCGTTCACGACATTTCCAATGTCTGCCCAAGACATTTCCGTCGTATTACTTTCCTCTTTGAAACCACCCATTTCTTACGAATCTCTCATAGCTTCTTCCGAAAAGTAAGGTGTCAGACAGCATGTTTCCGGACGATAAGAGGCACTTTACGAATCCTCCTGTGTTGCTCATTTAGAGCTTTCTAACGGCGGTGCATATACTTCAGCACATAACACTTCTACTTCGCCCAGTAATAGTGTTCGAGAATTTACATTTACTATTCTCTTATGGAGGACTTGTACGTTTACCTGCTGTTCTCAGACGTAGTCCTCTGGGATGATCATAACTACTCCCCTAATTCGAGTTAGCATAATACCCCTACAGTGGCAATCCCTCCAAATAATGGAGAACTTCAAGTTTATAATTAAGAATCGCAATAGATGGGCGATATTGGGT
The DNA here is from genome assembly GCA_037158775.1 of Hetaerina titia. Lineage (NCBI taxonomy): Eukaryota > Metazoa > Arthropoda > Insecta > Odonata > Calopterygidae > Hetaerina > Hetaerina titia. Next base: position 39,577,887 of record CM073771.1, read on the forward strand.
GAATGATAAGGATATATCGGTACTTTGCAGTGGTGCGTCATTTAAAGCGGATACTAAAACATTAAAAAGATCCAATTTTGGTTAAGAATAAGATGAGTACACGATTAATACACGTATATCAATTTTATTCTGCGCATGGGAAGTTCATAGAGGTTGCTTGAGTAAATAATTTGTGGAAAACGATATTTGGCCATTATGTTTTTTTTCGACGGAGCGCTAGTACAATCTTCTCGTTCCCAATCCGCTATATTCGACTCGTGGTGCTAACTCCATGATGCTAAGTTCCTGAGAAAGTTGGTTACATGAAATAAAAATTTCTGATTTCACAAGAGACTAGTTAAAAATTTTTTTCAATTCTAGCCACTTGTTATATGAAATGAAATTTTATACATTCGCAAGAATTATTTAAAATATTGATCAATATAAGCCATATTCCACTTTTCATATTTTTAAAACTATTAAACTGACTCAACATCTCAATTGGTTTAAAAAAAACCAGTACTAAATGTCAGTTTTGATTTTATAGATGCAGTCTCAATTTATATTTCTTTTTCGTTCTTTCCAAGCCAAGTTCTATTAATTTTAAGTGTCGCAAGATCCATATTTCTGTTTCAAAAATGAACATATCTCCACAATTGATGCATGCGAACAACGCAGGATAAATCTCTCTATAAACAAAGCGGATTCATTAAGAATGATTTGGAGTCACTTTTGTTCCATTGGGCGGTGTGATTTCCGATATTCATGGTGCTTTTCCAATTAATGCACCCTGGTAGGCCTTGCTATTTCAAAACTAGCCATTCTTTGAGACCATGACGAAATTGTTGTTAACCCTATGCATATATTTTTTCAAAATCTCGTGTAAATGGACAGGACGAACCCTAACTCTAATCTTTTTCATGAGGACGGCAATGTCAACAAATTTCTTACGCCACAAATGTTGTACGAGTCATGTAATAATTTTAATCTAATACTTAAGAATTCTGATACGTCATTTACACTCTGAAATGAGGTCATCTCAGTAGAAACAGCGATCATTACGAAACAGTAAATTTCTCTCGAAGTGCATAAACTATATTTCGAAGTCTCAACAGCAGACAATATTTATGGGCGCACGAGTTTCTCGTGACGGCAGACGCGGATTCAGGCGATTTAATTTTCCTAAATACACATTTCCCTCCTCTATGGTTTCCCGATAAGCCGCAGTGGCGCTTGTCCTTTGTGGATCGTATATTGCCGCCGACTCTACACCACTTGCTTGCCAAGTCTCGCATCCGCAATAATGGAGGGACGCAGAAATAAATACCGTTTTGCATATGCCGTTGGGGGAGAGTGGGAGGAGGGAAGGGGAGGAACGGCCAAATTTAAATCTGCGGATTGCCTATACAGAGGAAGCGATGTAGCTAGATGAAAAATAACACCGGAAGCGTACATTTGAAACTCGTGGGTAACTAAAAATGTTTTGGTGTTGGGCAGTCGCGAGCAATTCTCATTAGTGCCGTTTACGCTTATTCATAGACCACCGTCTACACAGGATGCTGGTATATATTACGAATACTTTTAATCTTGTAATAATCAATGATTGTTAATAATGAATGATTATTGACAGATCTTGAACTTCTTCAATATTTATGCCATTTTTCTAACAGAGAAACACATGAATATCATATTAATTTAAAACTATTCGCACTAGTTTGGAGATCAGGACGAAATCTGCTGTGGATTATTTGGTTCGGTAGGGGCGTGTAAGTAATTATCAGAATTGGTTATAGGCATTTTATTATGTAATCTACCGGTTAAGGTAAGTTTTTGGATGGACACAACTATCAAATAAATATTTTGTAACTCCAAACAAAACCGAATCCAGCAACCTAATCTACATCATGTCCCTCTTCATCTCTGTGTACTTCTTTCCTCCCTTCATCCCGTCCAACATCCCTATCCTGTTCCTGCCCCCCTTTCCTGGTTTGCCCAGCATCCTCCCCTCTATTACCTTCTTTAATATCCCACTCAATACGCCTTTCATCCATTTTTCCTGTCTCCATAGGATTTCTCTCAACAAACCCCTCTCCTCACCCACCATCCCCAGTACTTCCTCATTTGTTTTCCTTTCGGTCCATTTCATTTATATGCATGTATGTGTGTTAGTAGGAAACTTAATTCAAAACGTTGTTAATTTTACTCACTGCTCAAGTTCTCGTGTATATGCAATAGGAAGGAATAAAAATGAATCACAGCCCATGAAACACAATACTTCCTCATTTGTTTTCCTTTCGGTCAATTTCACCTTTTCCATTCTTCTCCACACCCACATTTCAAAAGCCTCCAATCTACGTCTATCCTCCTGCTTCAGCGACCACGTTTCCGCGCCGTACGCTGCGCTCCATGTCAGAGTTTTTACGAGTCTTGTCTTAACCTCCCTACTCAACGTCCCCGTCATCAACTCATATTAGTAATATTTATTTTGACTTAATTAAAAACAAAAACATTACAATGGCTAGTCTACCTCCACCCCCAATAGAATCGATCTTCTCCCTTGCGAGCTAGGCATTTGCCCATGATCTTCACGCAGGTTGTTCCTGAATTAAATATCACCATAGTCTGATTTTGTGGGAAAAGTAACGTTTTAGAGCAGTGAATTTTTGAGTCCGCAGTATACTTGTAGAATGTTGGCTAAACGAGTTTCCTGAGTTTCGTATTTTGGACCTACAATGTTAGGAATGAATCACATAACAAATTCAAAGAATTGCGAGAAATATAACTTTGAATTTAAATATGTCATCCTCTAATGTTCATTAAGATGCAAAAATTCCAAAGTGTAAAAATCCCGGCCAAGGCGAATGATTGCTGAATCACGTAACATGTGGTCTGTTTCACTAAAAACTCAGATAAGCAAAGATACCGTGTTTCATGCTCGGGAGTTGTGTGGGAATATAAGGTCGTTAAACTACCATGTAACACGGAATGGTTGACAGGCTGAGTTTTCGCGGAGGAAACCGAAATTTAGGTGATTCATAGCCTGCACGGCAAACTCGAAAGTTGAAATGCAGACCCTAGTTTTACCTACCAAAAACGCTCGTTTCCTTTTCCGACACAATGTCCTTTTTTTCCTGTGATTCAGGAAAACGTTGTCTTATTTTAGAGATCACTAAAAATGGGCGATTTCGCAACTCAAATGTATAATGTAAATAAATATTTAATGTGGTCATAAATAATTAGTTTGTGGAATTGTCAACTTTTTGGTTACCTCTTACTGAAGTTCGGTTTCCACACTAATTGACTTAAAATTCGCTTATTATTTATTTCAGTATTCAATTTTCGATTGTCATTTTCCTTTATTCAGGATAGGGTTGTTGGACGGGATGAAGGGAGGAAAGAAGTACACAGAGATGAAGAGGGACCTGATGTAGAGTAGGTTGCTAGATTGGATTTTGTTTGGAGTTACAAAATGTTTATTTGATAGTTGTGTCCATCCAAAAACCTACCTTAACCGGTAGATTACCTAATAAATATAAATGTATGTACACACATATACGCACGCATATAATATTATTATAGATTTTTTCTAAACGATTCAAAAACCTATAGTATAACTATACCGGTAGATTACCTAATAATAATTATATATATATATATATATATATATATATATATATATATATATATATATATAGATGATTTCTTCGAAGTAACACACAATTTTCCTTTATTTGATTTACTGTCATAGAGATGGATATCATAGGGAGTTGACGAGCTACTGATGTTTTCGTCGTGGTTTTTCATCAAATTGAAGCAAATTTCTGCGTATCTTGACCTCATTAATTTTTTATTAACGTATATCGTGCTATAAAGTTAATGGTATTTTCGTGCGCATTAATTGATAAGTATCACGCTTCAACATATCGCCATTGCACAGAATTTACTAAAAGTTTTATCTTGAAAGAATTGTTGACTGTGTTAAATCCAAAGATCGTCATTTTGGGGAGATGTCAGTACATTTTTAAGGTCGTGAGCTTTTATATATTTTTCAAACAATTGATATCGATTCATATTTTGGCCAATGTCAAGTTATATGTTCGCATAGTCACTCTCATCTTTCCGGGTGTCCACGCTTGGATAGCGCGTTAACCGCCGTCATTTCGGTCTTAATCGTTTCATCGGCAGACGTTCCACTTGCCCGTTTCTGCTCCTCCTTGCATAACTCGAAGTCTTTTCGCCTCTAATCGACTCGATTCTATCTTTCAAAATAAAGAGTTTCTCCCGCATAAGAGCGGAAAGCGAAAGCGAAGCTCCTGTTTTAAGCGTGTCTAATCATTTCTGTCGTAAATTCTTTTTTCATTTAGCTGCACTGTCATGGAACAGTGAGTGCATACGACCGCCTCCTTAACATCCGTTGAATGTTAAACAACTTCATGCGATGTTCGCATCCGTTGCGAGAATTCTTCCCGAGGAATTGACCCGTCCAACAGTGTCCTCTTTTTACTACTGGACATTATCGATCGTGTTGAGGGTTTGTGGTGATCAGCATGTCATTGACGCGAGCAAGAAGGCGTTAAGTGTCTCAGAAAATGATTTCGGCATCGTAATTGATATTCTCCATCGCCTATTTTTATGTAAAGGGAGAATTATGGTGAGTGACATGAGCAACAACACTATTGGACCTGAAAACGAAGAGAAATGTACGCCATTCTCTTCTGACGAAAACAATGTAAATGTTATGATTTTTGCACTGATAATATAATGCACCGAGACCTGTCAAATCGCATCTAATACATGAGTTCCGCATTAATCGGCAAACAGGAACATCGCGTCAATGAAGTGCTCATTTTTTTTCTTATTATTGACTGGCGTGCGAGTTGTCTCCCAGCCTTTTGTGCACTTCTGGAGCGATAAAGTACACTTTAACGATAGTAATGATAATGATAATCTTAAATGCGGTGTGGTCCTGCTCTTTTTAAAATTCGTGCTCCATTATGACATTAAATATGAAGCAAATAAAAATTGTGTATTTAATGTTCATTTGCTAAATCTTCGTAGAAAATAAGTCAATATTTTGCATTTAAATATTAAGTAAGATGTGATTTGAGCAATCAACGTGATTCCAAAGAGAACAAAAACATTGAAATAGGGTAATTATTGTCCCCATTCCACCCTAGTGCTATTATGAATTAGTCACAATTGACCAATGAAGTTGTCTCTAAAATGTCACTCTGGCATATCCTCGACGGTTGAATGTTTTCTCGCGGAAAAATGAAATCTACGAAGTTTCATGCACGCAATATGGCAGCAAACGTCTGCGGGACTTCAGTTATCGCGAAATTGAGAAGACAAAGTACGGTAGTGGCCTGTGGAAGTACAAAACAATTTATCCCTATCCCATTAGTATTTCGACATAATGGCTAATGTATGTGATACAGCAATAACATAAACCAATCGAATGGAAGTATTGTCTCACTGAATAAATTAGCTAAATATTTTTATTATTTTAAAGGAAAATAAAAGTTGTTGGACATTTTCTCAGACATAACTTCCTGGAAAATGGAGGGGAGAGCAATAGGTAAAAAAAGGAAGAGGGAGGTCAAGAAAGAAATTTATAGATTATATAAAAAGTACTATGAGGATAACAGCCTACAATTAACTGAAAAGAGTGACAATGGAATGGCTGCAACGACAAGGCTCCGCCTTTGGAAGATGATGATTTTATCACGCAAATATTGTCTTATTGTCTCTGGCCAAAATACGGAGCGACTCCACGTTAAGTCATGAGAAAGTTCAATGAATATTCTTCAGTACATTGAGGGAGCGGAATTGGTTGGAAACTAGTGGGAAGGGGCAAGAGCGCAACCAATCGAACGCGACGTATCAACGAAACACGTACATTTATATAGTATGTGCCGTCTCGCTCATCTTTAAAATTTCTTCCATGACGCATTTGGAATGAAATTCCCGGAAGAGTAATGTCAAGGTCAGTGACTCATGGTCAGGATCAAGCTTTTTGTTTAGATTCTAGCCCCGGTAAACAGTAACGTCCTCCCATGCACCCTCCCGCCCACTATCCCCTTAGAACTCGCCTTCAGGGTCGCCCGCGTGGCGAATGCTTCTGCGTCTTCTGTGCCCTCCCGCTCGGTTGGTAGACATATTCTTAGGACTCCATAGCGCCGAGGTGACGTACTTTGTTGTACAAAGATGTTTGTTCAAGTCCTGGTAATCTCCATTAATATTCGTTGTCCTTAATTATATTTCTTTCGTTTCTATTAATCCGAATATCTTTTTTTCCACGCTACCCGTGAAATTTACCGCTTCGTGAGAGGGGGGGGGGGAAGAAGGCTTCCTCTCTCTCTTTGTTTTCATTAGCGCCATTGTCTTGTTGGTTTTTTCATTTTTTATGTTCCGCTATCTTCACATATTTTATTTCTCCCCGTGCCTGGTTGTGTGGTATATTCTGTACACAGCCAACCCCTTTCCACTCAACCTCCCTTCCTTTCTTATCATCACCTCGAAAAGGAAAGCTCACAAGTCGAGGAACTTCGAAGGTTATGGCCATTGTGTGTAAAAAGATTATCCAAATTTTTTCTCGGAAACGAGGAAACGCCACGCCCACTTGGCTAATGCTAAGCCGACCCCTGTCCGAAAGAGAAGGGTTGTCGGAACGGGGGAGTGCGGGGGGAGGGAGAGGGGTCTGTGTTTTTTTATTTAAAGAGCGCGGGGTATTTTAGGTGGGTGGAAATTTCCTCGACTTTTGATGAATGGCCCTTTCTCTCGTCTCCACTGGCGAAGAATGGTTTTCCGTGGGCGAAAGGTTTCCCTCCGAAGTTCCTCTTCTTCTCTGAACTACCATTTCTGTTTTTTTCTGGCTTATCTTTTCTGCTGCTTCTGCTGAAAATTCGCCGTCGCGACGGAGTTACGGTGGGGGGAGATTTTCTTGTGAGTAAAAAGAGATCAGTTAATTCCCTCCGCAAAATAAGTTCTTCTTTGTGCTATTTTGCACTCATACTGATTTCAGTTATGTTCGCTTCGCACCCCAGAGCATTTTCCATGTCTCCTTGGGTGACGACTCATCAGTGGTCAGTAATAGACTTCGAGTCATGAGGGCTATTTAGATGAAATTGGACTTGTAAGCGAGAGAACATCATTGTGTTGTCTGAGTTTGGTATTTAAAATTTTAAAACATGTTTTACTCACTTTGAAATGTAATTTGGCAATTCGTGTTGTAGTTTTCTTGTATCAGGACTCTAGAAATGAGATATTCTTAAGTATATGTTATTATAAATGGCAGTAAACGATCAACTTCGGTTGGTGCCGCGTCATGTCTGGTTAAAGTTGTGATTAGACTTAAAATATTGTAACCCAAAACCAATTTTTATAATTTAAGCGGTGCATAAGTAACTCAAAAAGAGGTAGGTAAAGTCTGTTACTCTAAGAAAGCTTCTTATTGTTATCAGGAAATGAATTTCAGGCATCTTATCTAAACTTTCAAGTTTTGTTTCTTAAAGAATTGTGCTTGAGAGGTACAAATGTTGCGCAAATAGAAGACTACCGAAAAACTGTGAGGAGTTCGAAAAAAAATACCTTCATAATTTTCCTCGGGAACTGTATCTAAGCTTTAAAGTTGGTAATTTTTCGAAATTAGAACAAATACTATATTAAAGGGTCGTGGTGGTCATGTGGGTAGAGCGTTGGACTATTGACCGGAGGGTCCCGGGTTCGATTCCCGGGCAAGGCACTCTGAGCACCTGCAGCTCCACCCAAGCTAGTTGATTTTTCGGGTACCATATCTTCCTGGGAAACCATAACCGGCACAGGGAAAGGAACTGGCCCCCCTACCCTGATATGTGAATACTCACACGCCGTCGGGCTTGGTACATGGATGAGCTCTACCATCACCTACTAAACCGACCTTCGGGGTGATTACTTTACTACATTTACGTTGATACTACATTAAAGTCAAACCTAAATAAATCTAATTGCACGGATGATGACACAGGCCTACAAAAAATTTTATTTTTTGGTGCCGGGAATCTTTGTGATGATTTTAACTATATTTGTAGAGCTGAATCCAAATATGAATTCCGTTTTTATTTAACAGCTCTACTTTTTTAGATATGGCACATCTTACGATTAGTTGTTTTGATATTTGATATATTCCGGAAAATAATTTTCAAAGTTAAATTAATCTATAAGTATACTAATTTATAACCACTCTGCGATGTTCCTTTTATTTTCAATAAACTGTCAATAAGTTTTATGTATATTTCTATATTGTAGGCCAATGAGATAATTATTAATATAATATTCCCATATCATCATGTAGAAGATTTTTTTACGTAAGTAACAACATATCTATATCTTGAAAACTATAGCTGATAGGAAAAAACTAGTGTCATAATTGGATTCAGCACCCCAATCGTTCTTTAAATCAACATTAAAAGCTCCGGCACCAAAAACACTGTTGGCCTGTGTGATCAATATGGAAGTAAACACGAAAGTAAAGAGGGACTGTTTAAAAATTCTATACCACCTTGAATGCTAAATTTTAAATATTTGAAATACAATGGGGATCGAGATGGCGCGGTCGCTTTCGTACTGGCTTCCCACTCACGAGGGCCGTCGTCGTCGTCGTCGAGGTGGCGTCGTATATTTTTCAGTGGTATCTCGATCCCTGCTTGAGGTGCTCTTTGGAGGGCACTTTGACCTCCGCTGCTGGTCGCCTCCCCTAAATACTACTACTTTTTTAAGATTTTGTTTATGTTTTTACTCGAGGTTACGAAGGATTTCATGACGGCTGAGCGAAACTCAAAAAAATAAAATTTATCGTCTGAATCCGGAATCAATCTTTTTTTCGATGTAGCTTTTGCTCATTAGAAAGTTCTTCTGCGATCTGAGAGGAATGCCCTTTTCGAGATTTAAAAAGCATCGGATCCAAACAGTATAAATTGATTATTTAAAGGCACTCGATTAAAATCCCCCACCCCCGCCTTTGAGGTAGCGTCATTTTTATTCATTAGGTGTAATTCAGAACGATTGCTGCCCGACTTCTCTGAATAAAAAAAGCATGCTAACAAGCGGTAAAATTGCAAAAAATTATCGATGTGAGCAATGGTTAGGCGATTTCATGAATAACGAAGACTTCTTTTTGAATTCCTTTTGTGACAAATGTGTTTATTTTCCTTCTACCCGTCATTAAATCCCTCGGTTCATCGTGGTCGAACTGAAAATATCGGGATACGGTGCTTGAATATTATCAGGGATCTAAAATAACTCAGTTGGGTAATGTTTGGACCTTGATCTACCCACTTAGGTGGTATATCCAACACTCGTGCTTCGTTTCGCCCACTTTATGATCATCTTTGAACTTTCAGCTTTATTAATAGTTTCCATGGCAACCTATTCATAAATCACCTTCATTGCGCCCTTGCGTATTGCTTTGATGTGTGCGCAATATATTTTATTATTCCTTGTATTGTGCTGGTGCAAAACAAACGTGGAAAATTAAATGTAATAGCTGAATGTAAACAGGGATTGCGGATGATGATGGCATAGTGGTCATTTCTCCGGTGGAGTTATTTCCAATTTTACAACAAATTCTAACCCTCCCTCCCATTTTATTCGTGGATTACATGTATGTAGATCCACGAAATATTAATTTCGTCATTCAGCCGGAGTTCTGTAATATGGAATTGATACGAGATACTTGTTTGATGTTTATGAAAAGCGATCTCCATGAATGGTGCTAGGATGAGTACCCCAGTAAAGATTTTTTGAGACTCCAGGAAAAATTTCGTATCGAGGCTGTCAGTGGCGCGGCATTTACGTTGATTATCGTTTTCACAAACTCAGCGCTTCTGCGCCTGGCACTGTGCTTTTTTGTGGCCCACGTGAATCCTCCCTCTGTCGGACGGGCATTCCTCAGGGGCAAAAGAGCCGACAGTTTTGAAAAAAGAAACATCAGTTGAATATGTAATCCTGATAGTGTCATCAACATAACTTATTACTTCTGATCCCCCAGACGGAACTCCTTTTCCCACGTCTCTGTTCAAAATATATATTCCGGTTCATCCTGCCTGGATTTCTCTCTGTTTCACGCTGGTTCCTGAGATTTACTGTCGACTACTTCCCGGGATTTATTGCCCTCTCTGAAGATTCCGCGTATCTGTCTCTTCGGAGATGACCTTAAAATGATTTTCGCAAACGCCAAGTGGAACATCTTTCCGGACGGAAGTCTTGAATTTGGAAGTTTAAGGAGTCAAATCCACGCCATTCCTCTGGGATTTTTCATTTCATCGGGAGATTCTCGAAGCCGGCCTAAACGTAAACCGAAAACTACACATCCATCTTCAGCCGTTTATGCCGTAATTTAGCGCCATAAATGAGCAGGAAAATTCATGCGTAATTTCGTGATACTTCTACCTTATTCATATTTTTTGCTAAATAATTGATGTATGCACATAAACGCGTCGATATTTAGTAGACTGTGGTGTTTATTAAGCATTCGAAAAATACCAAGGGAACTGTTTGCGATTTTGTTATATACGTGGTTATTTATTATCATAGTTAAATAAATTCTTGATTATAATTGGATTCTCCCGAAAATCTCTATATAAATTGCATACCATAAACACTAGTCTATCAATTGAAACATAAGGTAAATGCTAAATAATAATAATATGCTAAATACTAATTATATGCTAAAAAATTGAAAATGGGTAACCTGACCAATAGTTCTGGTAATGTCTTGCACACGTATGCACAAAACAAATACTCTTGAGACTAAAAATATTATCGAGATCGTGATGAGAAGTCACCTGACTTTTTGGCTGAAGGTATTTGACCAATCGGACAATATATATCTATTTATCCTAGTGTTTAGGTGTAAGGATTTCATGTAAATGTGTATGAGAATGTATGAGGATATGCGAGTGAGTGAGTGAATAAGTGGAGGCCCACGTTATACTTACGATGTGCTGTGATCTGTCTTACTATTATGGTGGTGGTATGTGTTATAAGTGGCTGTGATTCATTTTTATTCCTTCCTATTGCATATACACGAGAACTTGTACAGTGAGTAAAATTAACTAACGTTTTTAATTAAGTTTTGTACTAACACACACACACATACATATAAATGAAATGGACCGAAAAGAAAACAAATGAGGAAGTACTGGAGATGGTGGGTGAGCAGAGGGGTTTGTTGGGAGAAATCCTATGGAGGTAGGAAAAATGGATGAAAGGCGTATTTAGCGGTAGTGGGATGTTGAAGAAGGTAATAGAGGGGAGAATGGTGGGCAAGCGAGGAAAGGGCAGGAACAGGATAGGGATGTTGGACGGGATGAAGGGAAGAAAGAAGTTCACACAGATGAAGAGGGACCTGATGTAGATTAGGTTGCTGGATTGGGTTTTGCTTGGGGTTACAAAATGTTTATTTGATAGTTGTGTCCATCCAAAAACCTATTGTATAAATATACCGGTAGATTACCTAATAATAATATATATATATATATATACCGGGTCGCGGTGGTCTAGCGGGTAGAGCGTTGGGCTGCTGACCGGAGGATCCCGGGTTCGATTCCCGGGCAAGGCACTTTGGGCACCTGCAACTCCACCCAAGCTTGTTGATTTTACGGGTACCAGATCTTCCTGGGAAACCATAACCGGCACAGGGAAAGGAACTGACCCCCCTACCCTGATGTGTGAATATTCACACGCCGTCGGGCTTGGTACACGGGTGAACTCTACCATCACCTACTAAACCGACCTTCGGGTTGATTACTGTGTTTATGGTTTATATATATATATATATATATATATATATAGATATATATACATATATATATATATAGATGATTTCTTCGAAGTAACACGGAAGTGTTGAATAAAAAACTTAGACAGCAATATACCACATGAGAACTCATAAAAGGAACACTCACGCGTAATCTCTTGATAATTTCGACGGACTCGAACTCCGTCTTCTTCGGAAGATTAGTTTGGACTGAGGACATATATATATATATAGAGAGAGAGAATATATATATATAGAATATATATATATTCATTCAAACAGAAATAGGTATAAGGAAAGGGGATAGGAAAACACATAATAGGCGAAGACAGGACATGTGGGGAAGGCGGTTTTTGAGCAGATCACGAAAGTAAAAATATTTCCCTATCCGGGATTTGAACCACGGACCTTCCACTTTCCGGGCGGATGCTCTACCAGTTGAGCTAATAGGGAAACCTGATTTACCTTGAGATCTGCGATCTTATAAAGCGCCAAAGTGCTCCGATACATATTGCCCGAGAGATGGCGTTATGGAGCTGTTTCACCCACCAAAGGAGAAATAGACGGGACACAAGAATAGGGGAAAGGATAGTAGAAAAGCATTCATACGATCTTATAAAGGATAGGAACGGTGCGTTTCATGGCACGCATAGCCAGAAGAAGAGACGAGCCACATTGGCCAAACACATATTCAAACTTGAAAATCCCGCCATACGGCGCACAAATATTCATTCAAACAGAATACATCTTTCAAAGGATTTTTAGTGGATATTCTTTCCCTTTTCCTTACCCTGTATACATCCTCCCTCTTCCTTACCATTTCCACCTAGAGCTTGCATCTCTTGTCACACACCATTTTGTTAGTTCGCGGGGTCTTTGTGTAAATGTACGTAGCTTGGATGACTGGAGGACTCTGAACTACGTATTTTCTGTGAAGTTAAAACTGCCATGATGACAGAAGCCGCACTTTGATTTTATTAACCTGTCTTTGTTGTTGTTTGATTTAATGCATCATCTTGTGAATCAATTAAGAAAGGGTTATTTTCTGTCATTTTTTAGTGTTGATTTATAGTTATAAATGAAGGGCTCATCTTGAGTTCGTGCCATAGTCGGAGGCTGTATGACCATTTATTTGATAAGATGAGCCCGAAAAGATGATGTAACTTACCTATCCTTTAAATTATGTTTACACCACTAATATATTTATTATCCAATTGGGCGTATAATATAAATTTCTAGAATTTTCTCCTTTTTTTATTTCATAAATCGCTTATTTTATAAAAATAAAGTTTTAATGCTTGTTTTTTTATCTTTTCAGGAGAGAGTTCAAGCCAAAGATCCCCCATCTTACTACCTAAACAAGTTGAGGACTTACTTGGATCCCAAGGCCTCAAGGAGTTCTAGGGTAAGTGAATGACTTTTCAACTTATCCACAATGAATATGGGTACTGATATAATTCCGCTTACTGCAATTAATTACTTCCCCATGTTATAGCTTAGTCGTCGAACACTACGAAGCAAAACCACAGCACATTGATACAGATTTACGAAATGGCTTGGTTTTATCAAGGCTAAAAAATTGGGCAAAAAGCCGCGAAATTTTCTGCACGGTCCACATCACAAATCATTTTTTACCATAGACTGTGTCCTTGCCGAGGTGGAGATCGGAATCCGATCAGAATTTTATTTTTTAATCGTTACTTTTGTGCACGTACATCCCATAGCTTTCACGTGCCCACTGACCTCTCTTTGTATCCTTACTCTTTTTTTTTTACTGGACGGCCCTTCAAATGGAGGCCTTTGGCCCTGAAAGAAAAATTCATGCCGACTGGGTAGATTTTGAATAGCTATTGATTGATATTTTTTGAATAGGTTTTCATTTCGTTAAATGTCAAAAAAAAATGTATTCAAACCCTCGGTATGTTTTAGGAAAAATCATTGGTATATTTTCGGGTTGGATTTTTTTTAGTATTCTGGGTATTTTAAAAACGTGACCAGCATGACTTTGTGCCGCATGGCATAGTATTTGCTAAAATTCCTCTCTTTACATCTAGAGTTTCATTTCTTCGTGTCGCAGGAAACATTATCCATGCACTATTTTCATTTATAAACTCATTTTGAAGAGTTTTTATCGTATTTTCAAATTTAAGCTTCATTAGAAAGTCTCGAAATTACTTGTAATGGACGCCCAGTTCAGAATAGAATCACTACGCTTTATAAATCTCGAGGTTAGTAGCAATTTCTTCCATTTATTATTTATTTATGAGATAATGTAAGTCATATTTTTTTATCGTTTGAAATTAAAAATTAGAGAAACAATGTCACTCAATGATTCTTAGTTGTAGACATAACCTGTACTATGCTAAGACGCTGTGCTGACTTATTCAAAAAACATGTTAACTGCAAATTGAAAATGTTGATGGAATTTTGCATTTTTAAGATTTGACCTCTTACCCTAAAGACTTGTGTAAATATAGATATTTTTCCCAGGATGATCAAATTCCGGCATGTTGTTTATAATATTTTGAAATGGTGAATATTTGCGTCAAGCAGCAAAAATGTCATTGCATAAAGACATACTCCCCTCTTAATTGAATGCTTGTAAGTGAAACTCGGATATACCGGCATAAGCATAGATGGCGATTAAATGCGACGAGTTACGATTACTTGAAGATTGTAGGCCGTTAAACTTGGAGCAACTAGGCGTATGGAATAATGGGTGTTTCATGATAATATGTGGGCCGGCTGCACCAATAATAGACGGGAATGAGATACATTTTGCATTCCGTAGTAATATATTGCATGCCGTAATAGAAATAAATTGGTGAAAGGGAGTATACGTCCTCGTATAATCTAAAAATCTGATTTTGAAATTGAACTAATGACGAAACGGAATGACAACCGAGTAGTGCCTTAGCATTTAGCTTCTTCCGTTCGTTCTCTTTCTAAAAATGTAGACACGACGTTTGAAATACCGATGGTTACCCGTAATAATCAACTCCGTGGAATAAATCGGTTTTTCATAAATCTCTACTTCTCAGGGGCGAATGGAAACTTTTAGGTTGGGATAGGTAATCGAAAATGTTAGGGGACCGTTCTCGTGTTATACAATTTCGGGTGTTCCTGGGATTCTTGCGCCAAAGACACATTTTGTTCTGCCATTCTTTTTTGCTAGCGCTCGTGTAGCGGGAAATTTATAGTTTTCGTGTTTGCATGTTGGTGTAATTTTTTTTGGTCGTAGTGATTCTATACTTTATTGCATTTGTTCTCTTTAGGCCCGAGGATCGTGTACGAGCTTGTTTACGCATAAGAATCCTATATAAACTTCAAAAAAACTTCTCCAGCACAAAAAAACATAGAAATCTCTCCATTATTTTTTTCGATCTATAAACTTTTCCCCGTCCACTGGTCCCCCATAAAATTGGGAAAGAACGACATTAGAGCTATTTTGCATTGTACATTTCTAGGTTCCGAAACATTTCCCCAATTTACCCGAACTCCACCTCGGGGAATTCCATGCTTAAAGTATTATTTAGAGCCAGATAAGTATCTGGCCTGCTCTACGCGAATTAACAAACAGCCTTCCACAAATTTTTCGGCGGTCGTTGTCTCCATTAAAAGCGTCGAACGGACTTTTCCATGGCTACACAGCTGGAATTCATCATGCGGTATGGATTCTTTGAACAGTTTCTGGGGAAATATGCAGCCGTTAGTGAATGAATTAATATTATCATTTCCGGGTTCTCGTGTCGTTGACACAATCGATTCCGGTATTGCCAGTGAACCCTCTGGTCGGCGGCGTCTTTGATCTCATCTCCCCCTTGATCAGATTAAAATAAACATCCCCGATGAGGGTCCACTGAAACTAAGGGGAATATGTTTTTTATTGGCCGTACTTGCCTCATACGAGCTTACGGAACGATTTCACGTTGCAGGTTGGGAAAAATTGGAAGTAATCTTGTTTGTCTGCGGTAATTGGCGCAATAAATCCTTCCAGCGCGGTTAGAATTGTTTTAACACGACGGAAATAGGATGGAACCATTAAAAGAACTAGGTTAGGAACGCTAAAAAAGAAACATCTAATTTTTAGACTTTATCGGCCTGCACAGCTCTGGAGTTAACTTCTCTCGCTTAGGTTTTACGTCCTACAGTGTACAGGACAGTTGGATCACGAGGATATAATGAGGTAGTTTCCCGCAGTAATAAATTTAAGTACTCCATTTTCTTTCGTGCGTGGCGCGATCACCACCGCACCAATGTTATTCTCCCCGTAACTTTTGGTAGACCTTGTTATGATCTGCCATTTCAGTAATTCTTTCTGTACCAAAGCCATGATTTTCCTCCGCTAATCGTATCAAATTCTAAGATTGAATTGGTAAAGTTGATTATTGAGATTTTTTTCCTGACTCTAGAGTATTTTGTTTACAGATGAGTACATTTATCACATTAAACAGAAAATAATTTCATTGTGATCCAATCGTTTTCTTAACACTGTTGTAAGTATAAAAACTCGAAGAGATACCTAGAAAACATTTAGGTCATCCCAAGCCTTAAGTTTTATTCAAGGGTGCCTCTGTAACAATTTTCTGTAAGAATTAAAATAATTTTAAGAGGCTTGCCTCCCCTTCTAACAGGTTTAATAGGGTCTCATAGAGTAGTGTGCCTTATTTATATCTCTCCATTAAAAAAAAATTATTTATGTACCCTGCAAGCCACCACTTGGGTGTGTGGTAGGGGGCGAATGCACACTAGACTAATTTTGACCCGAATATGACCCTACCGTGGTCGGATAATGGATCGGATCTTATTACGATCCCTTATCGGTCGATCAGTCGATTTTATTCCAAATTCAGGTAATGTTGTTACTTCTTGTGCCAAAACGTATGCAAATCCTTTGGAAACTGTGTCCCATGCCATTAATAGTATCTGACCCCGGATTTAGGGCGATCGCTTAAAAATCTAGAGCATATTTTGGAAAAAAAAATAATTTGAAAGTAAGCCTAGAATACCTTGTACATTTTATTTTTAATTGAGTAGGTTAAGGAATTGTGGTAATAAGGTAATAATTAGTGATTTATGCCAGAAGTATCTTTTTTGTCAGCATGAATCCAACTTTTCACGCCCTAATTTTAAGTCCCCAAATTTTGTCAGAGTCGGATTTAATCTCCTTATTATTAAATGCATTGCATTCATTTGCCTCCATATCGTTTGGCAGGCACTATTGCACAGTAAAATAGTGAATACTCCCGCGTCTCATATCCTTTCCATATCATTGCGATTCCACATTTAAATAATTCGTGCATCAAGACTTGCTTCCCTAAACCTACTTAAAAGCTTGTATAGCTCGAAACACACATTTTTGAGTGCTCTGGTCATCCAAAAACAGTTTTTTCCTTTCTCAAATCACTCCTCTTTCAATGAACTATAAACATTGCATTTAGTGATTTTCTGTTCCGTAAATGAGTTGAAGTTCCCAGCGTGGGTGAAATGGTTGAAGAATTCTCTCTTGACGTTATCGTAATTCAAAGAAATTGAGCATCTGAATCCATCATCGAATTATTAGTAAACATGAGTTTAGTTCACGTGCAAAATGTCAATCCACCGTGGGGTTTGATGGAAAAAGACAAAGAGTAGGGATTTATCAATTAAAAGTTAATGGGCGCTTCTTTTAAATGCGATGGAATTTAATGCTTACTTATATTCTTTAGAAACGCTGCCTAAAACTGAACAAGATATGTACTTTTTATAATATTTTTTTATATATTTAAGACGTTGGGTGATTTTTTCATTACGAATTGCTAACCAACCACATCGGTTTATATTCGGTTAAACGATAGATCAAGCGAAAGAGGCGACGTTGGACTTAACGGTGAATCGGTGTTCTGGTACCTTCCCGATAGCGCAGCATCTGATAGCTCCCGAGGCGCGTCGCCCCGTCATCTGTTGGATTTTTGCTTATTTCTTTTACCAATGCAGCGGTGGACATTCCGTGAAGCCCGTAAATATTTTGGCTTAGCGTACCGCAGGCGGCTCCATCGTGAGAGAGAACTTCAAAGTTCCTGCTGGGCATCATACTGCACGTGGCGTTCGCCTAAAAATAAGCGCAATAGTTGATTCCCTGGTGCGCCGCAGTGGACCCGTGACGCGTCATCTTGGCGTCTCTATGTAGTTCCCTCAGGAAAAAACTCTTTTTAAGTTGATTATAGGGTATCAATAACGAATTATTACAAAGCCGTCGCCTGAGGACTTCTTTTTATCGAAAACGAATCGACAGAAATGATGCCGACTGCAACGAACGAGAGTCGTTCATTTTTTTTTATCCCCTCTGTTTAGGTTCTTCAAAAATAGTATTAGTCTTGCGGAAAGATGTAGGTTGAATGGCTTTATTCATCGAATAATTACGGGTTGCGTTTGTGGAAGTTAAGCTCATTTCTGAGGGCTAAAAAGTTGATTTTACGCAGCTGATCGTAGTTTAAGAAATCAGACATAATTTATTTCGCAGAGAACAATTTAAAAAAAAATCAGGAAATATAGGCATTCCTAGTACCAGAAAAGTCACCAAATGTAATTTCACTGCAGCAACGAATTAAATTGAAGTGGACAAAAAAAGTCTTGGCATCGAGAATATCCTGCGAGTTTCCCGCATTTTACACGTAGTTTTATGATGTGATAATTAGTATTCTACAATTCGATTTCAGAGTGAAACACTATCAACCCCGAATGGATGGTGATGATATTAATGGCGAAGCAAGACTGAAGCCTTCTGACGAGAATACTCGTTGCTTGACTGCCGGTGAATCTCGATTTTTTCAGGATTGCGTCTCATGTCGCAACACAAAAATAAACATGAAAAATATTAAGTAAATATAGTCGAGCATTTTCGTTAATAATAGAATAATTACAGTGAAGAGGGGACAATAAGAAGCGAAGTAACAAAATACTGAAAATACTCGAAGGTGACGGAAATCCTAGTAGTGCTTCCCGAGCTTCATCTTTAGATAAATAGGATGGTTGTAAGTAAGTGAGTTTTGAGAATTGAGTGTTGAGAAGATGAACTAAGGAGAAGAATAAAAGTAGAATTGTTCAATATACGAGTAGAATGTGAATAGAGGGATTTGCTGAGGATGAGAAGTGGATGAAAGATGTATAAATGTTGACGGCTGTGATAAAATTGGAATATGCTGGGTAAGAAAAATAGATGAGTGAAATGAAGAGGAATTTTGATCTGAATTTAGGGCGATGGTTGATGATGGTAGTGTGAGGATGTGAAGTAGGAAATTTAGTCCGGCGGTAAGCGTTAAAGTTTTGCGGAATCACTTTCACGTCCATGTTTCAGGTCCACGAATTTGAACTTAAAAAAATGGAATTAAATACACTAAAAACCCGGAAAAGACGAATACTCAAAAAATATAGCTCTAACCGATAAAAACCAAATAATAGTTAATATCGGGCGATTTTTCAGGAGTGACACTGTGAAAATTTTTCAATTTTCATTATTCTATTCATCAGCAAATCATCAAAATTGCTTCTCGTTGGATAAATGATTTGGAAAGCGTTACCGGGGATGCAAGTAATTGAATATATGAAGCTTAAGGTAAAAAAAAATTACAAATGAAATCCAGTTGGTGTCGCGGGCATGTAGTAATTAGCTCAGTAGTGTATTCTTACGCCCATTTAAAAATCAGTCCCCCCGGTCGGAATGCTTGTGAAATTTTTCTCGGATGAAGTCATGAACGCCTTCGCACCTGGGCCGTGCAAATGAACGGGATCGTAAACGCCCCGTCGTAGGAAGTCGGGACGGATGCTCCCGCCTGAAAAGATGTGCGCACATACTACAACCATTACGCGCTTACTCTTTAATACGAAAACTTGTGTGATTATTTTCGTTTCGAATTTTCCCAGGAATCCGGCTTGACCCCTTCGGTGTCCTCCCCTAGTCCCCTGGTCGCCTTGTTTTGTTATTCTTGTTAATCCCCCCCCACCGCCACGGTGTGTGAACCCTCCCTTCCCCAGCGTCCTTGCCCACACGAGAGGTTTATCCTTTTTCGTCGCGCAGGACACACGTGTGCGTGGGCGGAGCAGTTTCCGAGGAGGGTCTGGTGAGGGGGTTTCAGTCACTTTTCAATGGGTTGTTTATGATCTCTCATCTGAGGGAGGGGAGGAGACAGGATGGAGGAAGGATGGGCTGTGCGGGGAGCGTGTGTCGAGAGGGAGGAAGAGCGAGCGGTAGGGAAATAAAGCGTTGAGTGGGCATTGTTCAGGATCGTGGTCGTTGAATGAAAAAGACCAAGGTCTCCATCCTTCAGGTTGCAGTGCGTGCAGAGTTCTCTTCTCCTCCTTTTCCCTCAGTCATTGGTGCAAAATACAGCTTGGGGAACTCCGAATCCTTCTAGATTCCATGTACCAGTACCAGGATGTTGACGATATCATATTTGTATCGGTATTATCTTAGAATACTGCATGAAATGAATAGTCTAGATATATTTTATATTGCTGGTCTGCAAACCTTATAGATCGCGTACACCTAAGATAGGAAAAAAATGGATACTGCGGACCTACACTTATACCTATGCAAACCCACATTTACGTAAGTACGTAATTCGTCAACACACAAAAATAAAATGAATACATGCTCACCTTCAATTAATTTTCTTATTTCTGTCTGTTACCTGATGAATCCCCACGAGTCGACTCCCATGTCACACTCTGGAGATTACTGGTATAAATAATAAAATGTTTTACTCTGTAATGGACTATCTTGTTCAGTTCAATTGTTGTTCAATTCAGTGTTTTAACAGTCTGTAGGGTCTTTGACTTTTTTCTCAGGTTTCTTTCTTACATTATTGCTGCTTCGGGCAGTAATTTATCTTCTCTTGTCATGATATGGCCGGCCGGATTTTTTGGAACAACCTCTTGTGCTGAAATGAAATAGTAATACCATCAATAAATAGATGAAAAAAGAAGAGATTTTTCTGAGTTGACACATAGGATTTCTGGAATTTCAACGGATGTTATCTGTGTACCAAAACAAAGATAACGTGTAAGAAGTTGTTACATCCCTTAATGCTTGGTTTCCGGGTTACGGCAATATGAATCCTTCATTCTCTTGAACTGATCTGCATGCATAATTGAAAGGAGAAAGGATCGTGGCATATTGCCCAAAGCCCTCAATGCAACTTATTTTGTGTCATTTAATTCGAATAATACTGCAGGATCAACTGCACCATGTAAACTCGTGTGGTCGACCCGGAAGCATCACATAGCCCTTGACCTAATGATGTAAGGCAACGCGGAACATCTGGGAGAGTGTAACGAAAGCTGGCTTGTATTTGGGATTGTATCTGCTTGGGGTCCCTTTCTCTTCAGAGTATGCAAATGATTTTCGTTGAAACTCGAAAGCCTAGCATCCAGTGGCGCACATTCATTGTCCATCTTGTTTTTATTCTCAGGCCACGCCCCTGGAATATTATGGTGTATTTTGGAATCACCCCGCTGTTTTCAGGATTCTTGTTGAAATTAACTGTAGGAGAAATCGAATATCACTGTGGCCAACAGTTGTGCGCGCGGATTTTATTTTCAGTTTCCGGGGCCATGTTTATATTCACCATTTTCCCTGTGCCTTCGTGAAATATATAATTTAGGTATTTTCGTTGAAAGTGATGGAAGAGAAACAACATTTTAATTTTGCCCCTGAATGCGAAATTTTGGCGGGATTATTTGTGGGTTGCTTAATGTATTAATTTTTTATATTTGGATATGGTATTGGTAAAGTTCTCGTTTTAACTTGTTTTTATATTTTTGATCCCACTTGTGTTCATTCGGAAGCTAAACGAGCAGCTGTGGTAGTAGACGAAGTGATTGCTAATGTTGTTTACTACATTAGTAAGTAAATGTACGGATAGAATAGAAATGGCGACTCGAGTGTTCGTTAAGAAAGTGGAGAAAGTAATAGAGAAATTAATAGCCGATTAGTAGTGTGCACTTAACTAATGATCCGTTTTTTACGCATCCAGCGAACGGTATGGACTGCTTTAGCTGAGTTTGCTCAGTGCCTTATTTGGGAAATTTTCGTTCAAATATTTAGATTGCTCTCAAATGTGCCGGAGGAATTTTAATTGGGCCATTTTATCATGTAAACTCTTTGAAGATGATCAACTTGTAGCACGAGACGTCGTTCATTAGCGTAAAACTCAATATGCAGGTTCTCCGATTTAAAAATGAAGTTAAAACCCTTTCATCCGTTGCCTGAATCTTTTACAGCGCTTCACAGTAAAAGCAGAACCTTTTGCAACTACGAGCTACAAAAAGAACGCGAAAACACCTTGCCGACGCAAATGCCATAAATGTCATGAGGGGCTTATCTCGTGCCGTTCTTTCCGGAAAAGGGATTACCTCGTTCGAAATTGAGTTTCTGGGTCTTAAATCATTTCCTTTCGTGCGGAATGGGTGGATTTCATCGCGCGTCTAACGAGAGGACGTCCCCGGAGCGGGAGGGAGGAGTGGTAAGACGCTTCCTCCGCGTTTATGTCGACAGGTTACTTCGATGCAATTTGTGTTCCTTAAAGAGGTGTGAAAACGAGGTACCTACGCCTTGCAAAACGTTGACACGCATTCAACGCCCAGAGACGTTCGACGCCCTCGTGTAGGGACGGATTTTTCTCTGAGCCAACCGCTGTAATATAAGTTTGGTGTAAGGTTCAGAGTTGATGGGAAAATAAACGTCAGAGCGGCGTAGTAACCCCTTCATGACCGACCGGTCTTAGTGAATTTTGAGTATCACACGTCCAAGTTGAATTTCGGTACTTTGCCATCTGTTGGGATAGGCACTTTAGTTTTCGCTCTTTCAAATATCTTTATGTTACCTTTGATAGAATGCTGGGAATGTTTATTAGACTAGATAAAATCCTGGGATTAATTTATTAGTTTCCGATAACATTTATTTAATGTCACGAGTAAAATCTAAAGCGTGTTTTTCCCCATCGTTCAACGCCTTAAATCCTATAATCAAACACGATCTACGATAATTGGTTTTGATTTAATTACAGTTGTATCGAGAGATAGAAAGAGAGATAATTCGGTGAAAGTTAATTTTATTCATCTGCATAAATATCTCTTCATTTTTCCTCTGCGATCGAGGATTTTTAGATTAATGGGGCCAGCAGCAAGAAGCAAGGTAATTGATGTTTGTTCTGAAGATGTTGTACCATAAGGAAAACTAGGTCGTAAATAAAACATTTCCTATGTGGAAAAGCCAAGTTTTGCATTTTTCAATTACAATATGAAGATTTTCCACCAAGTCACGCCAGAAACTGTTTTACTTATTGATTCGTTAATTTTCGTTACTATAGGATACTCTTAGGAAATTTTGGAAATTACTCTCCGGCTTGACGATGTGGAATTCCACTTCGTAAAGGACAGTAGTGGAATAAACGAGGCGATTTCATATTATTCCGAACATGAAATTTTTGTCCTCAAAACTTAATTGCTTCGTTCCGTATCCGTTTGCATTATTGAAACCAGGTTTTTGGTTGGATTTCTGTAACCGTATTATTTCTGTTAAGGATAATGTCGGGGGTTGGGAATTGGGAGATTATTAATGTACTTAGTTCATGGGTACTCGATCGATGATATGATTTTTTGTACCTCGT
The DNA here is from genome assembly GCA_037158775.1 of Hetaerina titia. Classification (NCBI taxonomy): domain Eukaryota; kingdom Metazoa; phylum Arthropoda; class Insecta; order Odonata; family Calopterygidae; genus Hetaerina; species Hetaerina titia. The sequence goes on from CM073771.1 coordinate 39,601,311, forward strand.
AACGCACAATTGACTGTAAGCTTCAGAAAGATTTTCCCTTTAGAAAGAGAATGTGACCGAATTGAGGCTTTTGAAATGGATCTATTTGAGAAGGGTGGAAAAAGAAAATTGCAATGGGAAATAAATGGAAACGTTTTAGTGAGACTGGGCATGGGAGGGAGGTTTATCGTCGAATGGGATTCGATTTAGGCCCAGAATAGCTTACATTTCTGAAGGCGTACGGTTACCCCTTTAATGAAAGTCTCGTCTTATTTAGCATACAATGGAGTTTACGTCAATTTATGCTAATACTTAGTGTTATGCCTATTTTCCCTGGGAGGGACTGTAGAGTGGATTATTAAATTTTCAATTTTGAGTCATCTCTTCGCTGTGAACGTAAATACCCGGGGGAAACCCCACCAATTTGCAATTTAAAAAAAATCTTACATCCGCCAGGAATCGCGCTAATAAACAGAAGAAGTCAAAATTTTCGGGATTTAAAATATTTGGTTGTCTTTTATTAGATTACGTATTGAGAAAATCGAATTTGGAAAGAGCTAACGTAATTGAGCTGAGGATGTCTCTCTCCAAAATGAAATTCCGCACTAATCATTAGCCGCTATATTCGGGACTATACACTTTGGAGTTATACTATTATGCCAGATTGCGCGTAATTTTGACCATTACTTTTGGCCCAGAGTTTGGCGATGTAAATAGCGTGTGGTGCACATTCCAGCGTAGTAGAGTATTGATTGCGCTTTGTGTATTGATTTAGGTTGGCGCCGTGAAAAAGAACGAATAACTTCCACCGTTTATTTGAAGGATGAAAACGGTCATCCTATATTTCTTATTCAGAAACAAGATCTTTGATGCCTTGAGTTAGGTACACGCGAAAATCTTACGAGATTCTTGAATTGAACCCTTAAAGGCTGATGAGACCATAAATGAATTTTCTTACCTGAACTATTCGAGATTTTTTCGGATTTTTTATAATAATATCATAGTCGATTATTTCCTCGGCTTTTGTTGCTTTTATTTTTTTGTTATTTTCACATATTGAAATTGTACCCTGGATAAGCTGAAAGAAACCATTTATTCTCGTTTGGTATCCATGTTTCCTAATTGATCTTGTCCACCATGTCAAAGGAGTAAAAAAAAAAGGAAAAAAGAGAAATGTCGTCCGGAAATTATATGGAATTATAGTAGAAATTATTCGGCATATTTGGCAGACATCCTGTATCAGCTCAGTAAGATTTCTGGTACCTTAAACTGGGGGTCAATCAAGGTGGGGTAGCTGCGAGCTACTATCGAGGGGTTATGATACTGAGTAACCTCTCCCCAATATTTAATCAAAATTCAACTACTGCATGTGAAGTATCATTATTCATTAACAAAGCGTGACTTTTAAATTCCGAGGAATCTTCAGGTTATATGGATAATCGATATGCATTATTACTTTCTCTGGTTAGAGCAGCTTTAAGTGGATTTCGGAAACCCATTGTGATCCCCGGGGGGGGGGGGGTTGGTCGTTCCTTTCTCCCCTCCTCTTGCTTCGTGCGTCCGTCATTTACCTAGATTAATTGGTTAACCATCGTTTAAGGTAGATTTTGGATGGACACAAACTCAACACCCCATTATGTCTTAAGCTCGCCGAACAAGGCATACCCTGACACTGCATTAACCTGTTCTTAAATTCGGCATACATTGCACCTCCCTTTACTCCAGCCGATATGCCAATACTTTTCCTCTCTCTTCCTCGTTTGCATAACGTTCTCCCCTCTATCAGAGTCTTCAACAATCCATTGCCCATCAAAATTCTCTTCGCCCACCTTTCCTGTCTCCATGGTATTTATCCCAACCATCCTTTTCCGACTACTTCTTTTGTTTTCCTTTCTGTTCAATTTCCTTTTTCCATCCTTCTCCGCACCCACATTCCAAAAGCCTCCAAATCTATGCCTCTCATCTTGTTTCAATTACCATGTTTCCGCACCGTAAAAAAAAACCACGCTCCATATCAAAGTTATGACGAACGGTTCTCTACGTCCTCACTCGACGCCCCTATCATATATTCTCTCTTTGAGAAAGCTTCTTTGCCTTAATGCAATTCTTATGCCCCCAATAATTTGACCATCTTGGTCCAAAACACTTCCAAGAGAGTTGAACTGTTCTACCTGCTCCAGTTTTGTCCCTCCAATTTTAATGTTTCACGAGGTCCTTCTCGAAAACTTCATAACCTTTGTTTAATTTACGGTGATCTTCGTTCCATGCCTAGCACACTAAATTTCTCAAGCACTCGGCAATGATTGACTGGCTCTCTTGACTGACTGTCTTAACTAAATCTTGAGTCTGCGATTCTAAATAATTTCGCGGATTCCCCTCCTACTTTTGCGTCTGCCCCTAGCCAATCTCATGTTCTCCTTACTCCGTATGTATATTAAACGGGGAATTTACCTAGATGCATTTCAGTAACGACGGTATCAAGGCAACTCTAGCGCAGGTTTTTTTGAGATGGATTTTAAGAAAATGGAATTAGCATTTCAAAGAAATTGGATAATGGGAATTAAAGGACACTTATGCGTAATCAACCGCCAAGGAAAACAAGCGTCTATAGGCATTTTACCTGGATGTGCTCGTCGTCCACGGTGAGGAATTTATACGTATCCATCCCTCCTCCGGATCACGGGGGAAGTAAAAGAGCGAGCGAGGGAGTGAGTTGTTGGGACCTCTGCCGCCGCCTAGCGTTCGGCCTGATTGAATTAGACCGCAATCCGTCAGATGGCAGCACCAACCACGCAACGAGCCACTTTCCGAGGAGGCAGTTTGTGGAGCCGTGGTGAGAGAGTGAGAGTGAGGTTTGGCTCCTCTAAATCTCTCCTCCCTTTTTCGCCTCTCTTCTTCCCTTCCTCCAACCTAACGATCCCTCCACACTTTAACTTTACCTTTTCCAGAAGTAAAGTCCCGCATAACCTTCTAAGGTCATTCCCTAGATTCAATATTTACTGTTGGAATGAAAGAAAAAACTGTGCGTGGAAATTAGTCAACTAACCAACCAAATCAATTAAATTGCATCTCACGTAGTAGAATATGAAATAGACTAAATTCAGCGAGATTTAGTGACCCGTCGGGCGAAAGTGATTTATCTGCGTCGGGTAAGAGTGATTTAACTACTTTCACCATCGTAAGCACCCATGATGCTAGATCAGTTGTAAATGCATTGTGAAAAATTGTTATTTTTATCGCGAAGTAAAAACTATGAGTTATCCTAGGAAGGGAATCGAGACAAGCGTAGACTTACATTTTCTAGAAACAGTGTTATCACTACTTATCATTGCGAGTGTGTGGGACTTCTAATCAATATCATCCGAAAATGCGCATGGAAGATTGTATTGTTTTTACGCTAAATAAAATTTTTACTGTTCATTATGAATACTTGCTTATTTTTTTGTAATTATTAGACTATTTACATGTTTGAACCTTTACTTAATTATAAGGAGAGACAAGGGAATGTATTATCATGCCGTTGTATTGCGTACAAAACCTACCTTAACCGATAGAATACCAGTGATAATAATGCCTACTATGTCTTCGGTTCTTGAAGTTCTTTGTTTCTTATTCTACAAGATTGATGTTTTCCGGATCTTGCTTTAAAAAGTTGTCTTGTAACCTCTCTTTTTGGTTTCTGGAATCTTTGCAATCTGCAATCTCGTAGGCGATCGACACTAGCACACGTCCTTATCCAAGACTTGTACAAGCATGCGATCAATGCATTTACTAGATTTTTGAGAGATGTTCGAACGGTTCATTCAGCACGCAAACTAATTACGGTTAATCCCGTCACCGCACCTTATCCATACCTGGAGTCGAGTTGAAAGCCCAAGACCTCCGGCTTCACCGGCGAGAACATTATACGCTAGGGTAATCAGGGCGACGAGGTTGGCACCTCAATTTTCTCCAGGATTAAGGTTTTCCCAGGGTGTGGATAATTAACGGCAAATTTATTGGTATCTGATATGCGATCACATCACTCTGGTGGAAGGGGCGATTAATGTAATTCAACCCGCCGATAAAGGTCACCGCGGGGAATACAGTGACATGAGAATATGTCGATTTCTGGAAAACTGAGGAAAGAACGTGATTCGTGTAAACAAATGTCAGTAATTGTTTTAGTTGAGCGTAGTTGGAGTTGCGTTATCGTTGTTTCACAATATTTTAATAGAGAGAAAGACAAATAAGCGTGAATATCCTTCAAATTTTGAAAAAAAATTAAAGAAAAACGCCATCGTACGTTTCATTGTTATGGGTGTAAAAATGGTGTTGCGAAATACGCCTTCGAACTGTTTGGCGTTGAAATATTACGCTAACATTGATCCTTTTATGTGCCAATCACGGAATACCGTTGGTTATTTTTTTTACTCTTATTCAAGACTCTTGCGCTCATGTTTATATATTCAATAGTTTCAATGGCTGTAATGAGAGATGAATAAAATAATGGCGTTTCGACCGACATTATGCATATCGAATTCGAGTATTAAACCTGGAGAGTGTCCTGCGACGTCCGTTGAAAATGTTGGAAACGACGTTAAGATGAAGATTAAGTGAAGAAATGCGTTACGTAAAGAAGCATTTTGCGCAGGAGGGGATTGATTGCACTTACCTTAAGTAAATATACAGAGAAAATATGATGCGAAATCTTTAATATGGAGAATAATTGTACATGGTTCAGAAACATGGCCGTTGATACAGGGAGTAAGCATAGATTGGAGACATTTGGGATGTGTGTGTGTGGAGAAGAATGGCAAAAGTAAAATAGATGGGAAGGAGAGCAAACGATGACGTTTAAGGAATGCTTGGGGAAAAGAGACGTCTGTTGGGAGTTATTCAAAGAAGGCAGGGCACGTGGACGTGAAGAGGTTTTGAGAGGCAATGAGGGACTGAAGATGGTAATAGAGGAGAGAATGCTGGAAAAGCGAAGTGGAGGGAGGAAAAGACATTTTGGATGGAATTAAAGGAGGTAGAGGATTTAAATAACGAGTTAGTGGAATATTTAGTGAGCATGCTATTTAAGGATTTTTGTGTCGCGTTAATTAGGGCTTAGGAATGCAGTAGTGCAAAGTGTCTGGGTCCACCAAAAGTCTATCCTAAAATAGACTAGTTGTATCCTATTATTCACCGTTTTTAGTAATAGCTTGTTTGGGTTAAAGGTGAAAATAACGCACTCGAAGTGAAATATTAGTGAATTTATAGAAACTTGAATGCCAATGCTGATGACAATTACGATGTTGTATTTTTGCATTATGTTAGTGGATCACATGTTTGTCACGTTGCTCATGTTTTGTGTACACAATTGTTTTTGCAGAAACGGAAGATGGTGGGAGACTCGACGTCGACGCAGGTCCTCCGGGATCTCGAGATATCGCTTCGGACCAACCACATCGAGTAAGTACCCATGCCTCTTCTCTTCCCCCCCCCCACCTCTGTTTCCAAACTTACGGTTTTATTCCTACTTCTCTGGCCTACTTTTGATTTGTCATCTCTGAATCTCTTCTCCACACAACTGAAAACCTTGTCCAATTTTTGTAGTAATGTTTTTTTAGTGGTTAATACCGAGGCGATCCATCGTCGCAAGCATTTTTGGCGTGGCACGTACCTATGACGATTTGATCATGAATCCTTTTTTAACTTTGCCATGTCGTCAGGATTAATTTCGGGATGAACGAACTGGAATGGCTCTTACCCTCTCAATTCTTTTCTCCTTTCGAGAAATGTATACCAAATGTTAGGGGTTAAAATTAGATTTATATCAGATAATATGTTGTGCCCATCCAAAAATCTACCTTAATCGGTAGATTACCTTATAATAATAAATAAATCATATAATATAAGGATAACATGCTGTGTCGTTAAACTGAATTATTTTTGTGGCATGTTACGCAGCCGATGCTTTTGCTACTTCCCTCTTTGGTTGAAAGTTAAAAGGTTTTTTATACTGGGAGCATTTATACCATGAATTCAAAACAAAAATTAGTCTATTCTTCATAATGCATATGTATTAGAGAAAAATATATATCCTTGTGTTTTGATCGAATTCAAATATCAGCGTTTACAATCAATATAGGTAGAGTGTGGTAGTGTGCATTTTCGAAAGTCTGCGGGCAGTCATCAAGTCCTGAGATTTGGAAAAATGTGACATCGTTTGTTATATTGGCATTCACTGACCGGTGACCACTCTGACCTCTTAAAAGTGGCGTGCGTCCAGATGCCTGCAGACAGGTGAACGCCAAAATACAAGCGTTTTTGCATTTCCCCTAATCCCACAGCTTTGTTATTGTCTTCAGTCTCTTGAAAATGGTAGTGTGTGGGTATCGAACGATCCTTGAAATCTAAAACGATTTTGGTTTTAAAACGAAGTTCAAGAATTTCAATTATTTAGCAGCATAATTTATCGCAATTGTATTATTAAGACTCGTTAACGTCTGGCTATACTTTGCAGCGTTACCACAGTTCAAGGTCACCAATAAAGTTCGGCGCATACTCTTTAAGAGATCCAAACTACCGAGCCTTATAGCGTGTTTCTCATTGGTGCATTTAAATTGCGTTGTATTTAAATTGTGTTTTATTATCCGTTGCAAACTCGGAAAAAGAGGCTAACAGATAAATGGAAACAAGTTGCTCAAGTGATATTCTTTATTTGGTGTAATCTATAACCACTTCTTAAACTTGTGCGTTTTACTTTTTTAAATGCTGTGCCTGCTTGTTCAACAGGTTTATTAATTGGGTATTAAATGCAGGTGATGTTTGAGAAATTGGAAAAAAATGAACCTCAAATTGAATATTTATTTCAGATGTTCAAAAATATCCTAGTTAAATAAAATATACCTGAATTGAAAGAAATGTGTGGCTTTGATCGAAAGGTTATTTGACCGTAGAAGGAAAGCTGCTGGAACTAATTTCTTCCCTCTTAAAGTCGTCAAATATATGTCACCTGACCTTTAATAATGAAATTACTTTTTTCTTAATTTTTCTCTTAATACGTTCGAAATAGACTTTCTACTACTATATGTTCGATTTTTAGCAAACGTTTTAGCTCGGAATGTAAATTATTAAATTTAAATAAATCTTATAAAAAATTTTTGATTCTAGAAAATGCGACATTTCGTTCATGATAAATAAAAAATAGTTGCACTTAAGAGAAAATATCATCGGATGCCACCCGCCATAATAATTACTCCACCAATGAGGTAAGTAATAAAGTCCAGTGATGGTTTCTCCGATTGATAGATCTTTGGTTGGCTGAAAAAAACCGCTCCACTTACTTGTACGTCAATGAAGTAGAAAAGGGAACTTCTAAGTCGCTCGGTCCTGGAAAACTTCGAATTTCCATGCGTCTCACTTCAATCTTCATTCCATTCTATAAATTCATTTCATTCAAAGATTGGAATTCGATGATCCAATTATCGAGGGGTGGATAGTTTACTTTAACTTAATTTGATCTCGCGAATACCATATGGACGATTGATTTGCAGGAAGAATATATTTCTCTACCATCTCCGAAATAGCATCACGACCACTTCGTATTTTTTCGGGTTCCAGCCGCGTTTTCTATACTTTTGCGAAAAGTTTATTAATCCAACCATTGCTAAACATCGCACAAGCAAATAAAATATTTTTAGTACGAATTCTCTGAACTTGTGATCGCCGTATTTTATCGTTCATTTCTTTGAAGGTGTGTTGGAAATTCAAGTTGATTTTAGTGGCGATTAGTAGCGAACTGAGAGTCTGTACGTGTTTAGATTTATATCATCTAAGACAGTACGGCCGTTGTTATCTCTCCCGTTGATTTTCTCTTATTTCCTTATGAAATAGTGTAATCTCACCCTTACCTTCCCTTGAGTCCCACTTTCGCTAAACATAGAAAATATTTCGTCATGAGATATTGTCAAAGATAATCACATTCGCGTCATTGCACTAGTTACAAGAACCTGTCGTCATCTTCAACAAGTAGCTTGAATATCGGGGACTCTGTTAAAATCTTGTATTTTTTTCTTCCGTTGTTGTTTCAAATAGGAATATCCGTGATAAATTTTTACATACCCTCCCATACAAATGTAACTGCGTCTTAAAATTGGTCGATTGGAAAAACTGTGATGAACCGTGAAAGTTGTTTCGAGTTGGGGAAAGGGAACCTCTTGGGCCATTAATTTTGTGGAAGTTTGCGGAAGATATTTCATTGCTCAAATGCACGCTGACGGATTATCAGATGCAGTGATAATCCCGTCATACCGGACGTCCATGATGTTCACCTATTTTCTTGGTTCCTTGTCTGAGACGAAGATGGCATTGCTGCATCCAAGAGTATTTGATGCTTTATTCTGATTGATAAATGGGAAAAAGATCGCATACGTTTTAAGAGGGATATGAATTTGCTTGTAAAGAGGCAAGGCTTTCGAGGTTCACCGCGCGTTACATGATAGCCTTTTGTTGACCTCATTTGTACGTATGGTTCCACAGTTCACAATTCCATAGAACAAGGTATTATTTTTTTGCAACTTTCCCGTGATATCTAAAACTTGGATAACATTTTAAATTAATCAATTTGAATCGGAGTCTGGTTGCTTGAGAGTGCAGCCCTAAGTCCGTGGTAAACTCCACCTAAGACTGAATACGATCACGAGACCGGTAGCGAAAAAAGTACCGTGAGGGTAAGTTGAAAAGCACTTTGAAAAAAGAGTTCAAGAGTACGTGAAACCGTTTGGGAGCGAACGGGTGGTACCCGAAATTTATGGCACCCGGTGAAATATGAGTGCGGTGACTAAGGTAATGGTTTAAAATTTAGAAATCGGTGCGCATTTTTTGCATCTTCAGCAAGGATGGAATGTGAAAACTATTTTTAAATCATATTTATTTGGATAGGAAGTTATTTAAGGTAATGTTGGCTGGGTAAAAAGGTTGATTTGGGTAGGATTTATTCAGGAATTCAAGTCTTAGAGGCTGTGTATGATCTAAATATTTTCTTTCACCCTCATTTCATAACTTGCAAAAGCTTCACTCGAAGATTAATTGAAATCTTCGTTACCCTGTCATTACTTAGGCCATCGAAGCGTATGCAATTTGTGTTTTTATTCATCACTCTATTATTACTTACTGTTGGTAATATTTCTTCTTCTAAAACGATTCCCAGTTCACCTAGTTTGGAAATGTTTTAGAAGAAAATGGGCAAAGTTGTAAGGATATTAAAAGAATTGCCTTGATTAAAGAAGCATTTACAAGGAGGTGGGAGTTGATGACGATGACTTTAAGAAGTAAAGAAAAGAGTAGTGAAAACTTTATTATGGAGCGTATTTTTATGTGGCTCGGAAACTCGTTCGTTTAAGGCAAGATGATAGTTGTAGATTTTAGAGTCTTTAGTGATGAGGAGAAGACTGAAGAAAATAAAATGAGCAGAAAGGCAAAACACACGATGGAGATCCAGGTACGACAGGTGAAGAAAGAAGGCTGTTGGAAGAAATTCGAAGAGGGTGGCGAGAGACGAGTGAGTGGATGCAGGAGATACTGAGAGGTAATGAGATACCGAAGACGGTGATAGAGTGGAGAATGCTGGGAATGCGATCAAGTGGGAGGAAAAGAATTGGAATTTTGGATAGAAATAAGGGGGATAGTAAAAGTATGCAGATTTAAAGAACGATTTATCGTAATACATGTATGTAGTAAGTATATGTTTTAATGATGCTTAATTTCGCGTTAGTTATGGCTCAGGATTACAATAGTGTGCAATGCCAGAATCCATCAAAGAAAACATACATGGCACGGTAGTTTACTGCTAATAAAAATGCTATTTAAGTTCATTTTTTCGCGCGTGATAATTACAAGAAGAAGGATGAGGAAGTTAGTTCTGTGAGGACGAAGTTAATTTAGGCGGTGTGGGCGGCGATTGGACTTAAACGTCTTAAGTGGTTCGGGTTGCGCAGGGCGCGTGATATCCGGCGTTTTGTGCATTTCCCGAAACGAGTAACACCTCCAACAGGCCACAGCGTTTCCATACGCCATGTAATGCCAGTCGAGGGGACGACAGTTGCCTATCTATTCCCTTTGCCCAATAACCGAATCTCGTATCTCCCTGTCGCTCTGATCCTGTCCCACCCCCCTTTTCCCTTGATCCCTTTTGCTGCCGTTCAGTCCCAGTCGAATCAAGTCGAGGACATGTGAATCCAATCAGAAAATCCCCTTATCGCGATCTTTCTAATCCGATGAAAATCTTTTCTTCTGCTCGCCTCATCTCTCTTCCCCCCTTCCCCAATCTCTTTCTCTCTCTCTGTCTCTCCTCCCCACGTTGTAATTTCGGGCAGACCGAAGAAAACTAATAGTCCGTCCTGTCATGTCGGTCTCTCGTGCCCTCCTGTTTTTCGTGAAATGAAATTCACTGTATATTGCGCGCCATGGTTCGTCATTATTGTTTTACCATGGAAACGAACTGCATCACATTAATGGGTACTAATTTTCTGAATAACACCCATAATGTGGTCGCTGAATGAACTGAAATACTGTAAAATATGTATTCATGTGATGAATAAATAAATATTCTATCTTTAGTGTTAACTTTATAGGGTTTTAATCTTCTTGTCGAGCCATTAGTTCCCTTAACTAAAGGGATTATTTTAATATTTAACTCTCTGGGACTTGTTTCGGGGAAGCTCCAGATAAAAATGAGTAGGTCTGCAAGTTTGGACAGTGTGGTTTATGTGATCGATCGATCACTTCATTTATAACCTTAATTTAGCTTTGTGGTGACTCCCTAAAGACCAAGATTGGATGTCTCCATAGAGTATCGTCGCTTTGAATGCACAGTTGATGGCATAAGAATGAAATTTATATTCCGTCTTATCCGAGGTGACATCCCGTTGTGAAATTTCTACAATTGCCATTCATCACATCTGCACGTGAGTTTGTATCACACCCTTTTCACGTCAAGCCTACGGGTGACTTGATGTCATAGGAGAGAGTCTTGGAATGATAACACTATTGCGTTGTATGCAGCGTAATGTATATTCGTCTCAATAATTCTTGATCATTGAATTCGTGATGTTAATCGCTTATGCCGTATGTGACGTTCAGAGTTCAAACATATTTCGTAGGCTAAAAAAATGCTCGCATAAAAGTGATGATTTGCATAAGAGTCGCAGCTGCTCGCTTACCGAGGCCCAACGATACCGTTACGTTTCAGACTTCGCTATGCGAGCGGTAAAATACTTTTGTTTACATGTACCGCACCTGCAATGCAGTGAAATGAATATGCTTTATATGAATATGCATGATCCCAGCTGGTTGCTGGCTTTTATTCCGTGCGGACCCTCCGTTCTATTCTCCCATTCGTTTCGTTTGCGATGGCTTGGTGGAAGGGTTTCCTCCACGAATGATGCACGAACGTGAGTCGCACGTGGGAGATATCACTATGCATACATCTCCCATCTTGTAATTACTGTGGTATCCTCCGCCTGTCTCCTTTATGGAGGATATCGGAGGGATAGTTGATCATCGTGAATGGAAAAGGCAACTAGGGCGTTTGGGGGCTCAATCCCGCACTCTTAACGTTTCACCGGATCTCGAGTGAAGGATCCCTCTCTTGGTCGCATCCCTTGCCTCCCCCCTTTACCCTCTCGCCATCTCTTTCCCTGGCGTGCGTAATGGCAACGCTTCTTTATTTTTAGATCGGGGATCATTTTGCGTATTGCACCCCTTAGGGGTTGTTGGTCCTTTTGTACTCCATCCCCCTTCGCCACCCCCCTTCCTCTACCAATTTCGCGGTGTCTCCGATCGTGACGGAAGGGGTCTTTGGAGACGAGGGACACGGGGTCGCCTTCTATTTGTGTTCATCCAGGCTCGATGGGGATAGGGAGCGGTATAGGAAGGGGGCTGGGTCGCGATAGCGAGGCCTCCGTTGCCATAGAAACCATGTCGTCCCTGGGATAGGAGGATATTGGCGTAAAAAAATAAGTCTGTCCGTTGTCTGTTCGGTGTGTTTCATTGTTATCTGGGCGCACTCCCGTACGATTTTGTCTTGAATTGGTGCAAAGTTTTTTTATTTACCTCGCAGAACGTGTGCGCATTCAGGATAATACTATAGTCCATTATGTGACAGCGATACATACATAAAATTTTATGAAACGAGCCAAGGACTAATACAGGTATTTATAGTCGTCTCTCAGGTCTAAGAGGCGCTTAAGCTTACGTCGAAATTTTCCATGTGTTTTTTTTGTAATAGAGTCCTTGGGAACTCCAAGCCCTGGAATATCGTATTGGAGATTTTTATATAGGGATATGTACTTCTTGGAGGATCTCAAATATTAGATTACGGGCTTAACATGCTCTCTCTCTCTCTCTATACAAACTCTCGTGTGTGACTTATGTACGGAAAAATTTTAAGTTCTAATTTATCGCAGCTATTGTGGAGCCCATTCCTCTTGGCCTCTCCACTCCTCCTCGCCCACTTTATTCCAAAATACTCGAGGTCTATCGTTGAAGGCGCTGATCGTTGCTCATTTGGAAAACGTTAATTTCACACTAAACCGAAGGTGGTTTCGCTTATCTCGATAGTTGAACTCTTAGCACACTACTTTTATAGTTATTATTAGGTAATCTACCGGTTAAGGTAGGTTTTTGGATGGACACAACTATCAAATAAACATTTTGTGACTCCCCACCTAGCAAACTAATCTATATCAGGTCCCTCTTCATCTCGGTGTACTTCTTTCCTCCCTTCATCCCGTCCAACATCCCTATCCTGTTCCTACCCTTACCTCGCTTGCCCAACATTCTCCCCTCTATTACCCTCTTCAACATTCCACTACCGCTCAATACGCCTTTCATCCATTTTTCCTGCCTCCATAGGATTTCTCTCAACAAACCCCTCTCCTCACCCACCATCTCTAGTACTTCCTCATTTGTTTTCCTTTCGGTCCATTTCACCTTCTCCATTCTTCTCCACACCCACATTTCAAAAGCCTCCAATCTACGTCTATCCTCCTGCTTCAGCGACCACGTTTCCGCGCCGTACATAGCTACGCTCCATATCAGAGTTTTTACGAGTCTTGTCTTAACATCCCTACTCAACGTCCCCGTCATCAACTCCCTCCTCCTTGAGAAAGCCTCCTTGCCTAGCGCAATTCTTCTCCTTACGTCCCTACCACTTTGACCGTATTGGTCCAAAACACTTCCGAGATATGTAAACTGCTCTACCTGCTCTATTCTTTCCCCGCCTATTTTAATATTTAGCTTAGCCTTTTTCTTTCTGGAAAATCGCATAACCTTTGTTTTATTAATATTGATTCTCATCCCATATTTATCGCACTGAACCTCCAATTCACTCAACAATGCTTGCAACCCCTTGGCTGACTGAGCAACTAATGCTTGGTCATCAGCAAACCTAACCGATTTTACGAGTTCCCCTCCGACTTTCATTCCTACCTCCAGTTCTTCCCATGCCTCTTTAATCATTTCCTCTACATATACGTTGAACAGTACCGGTGACAATGGGCAACCCTGCCTTACACCTCTTCCTAACACTGCCCATCCAGACTCTCCGTTCCCCACTCGCACCTGAGCAGTCTGAGACATGTACAGGTTGCGGATCAGTCTCCTGTCCCTCCAATCCATTCCTATTTTCTGCAATACACGCATTAATTTTTCCCAATTCACTCTATCAAACGCTTTTTCGAAATCTACAAAACAGGCAAAAACGTCCTGATTGTATTCTATATTCCTCTCGACTAGTGATCTCATTACTGCAATGGCATCACGCGTACCTCTTCCTTTCCTGAACCCAAATTGATCATCCCCTAAGTAATCATTTGCCTTACTCTCTATCCTTTTGTTGATGATCCTGAGAATAACTTTAGCTGCGTGGGATATCAAACTTATTGTTCTGTAATCCTCACATGACGAAGCCTTTGCCTTTTTTGGAATAGGAACTAACACCGATCTCACAAAATCTTCCGGCCAGATTCCTTCCTCATAGATACTACGAATCAGTCCATATATGGCCTTCTTCCCACCTTTCCCTAACCATTTCAACATTTCTACAGGAATATTGTCCACCCCCACAGCCTTATTTGCTTTCATCTCCTTTAATGCCCTTTCTATTTCATCGTCGAGTATGCCTGGACCTAAGCTATCTTCTTCTACGTCATGTTCCTTTTCTATGTCTAACCTTGTCGGCCTAAGTTCTTTACCATACAGTGTTTCTATATATTCCTTCCATCTCTCTTGGATTTTTCCTGGTTCAACTATTATCTTACCCCATTTATCTTTAACTGTTAGCACAGATCTTGCCTTTTTACTTCCCGATAATAGCTTAACCTTGCTGTATAAAGCACCAATTTCACCCTTCTTCTGTAGACTTTCCATATCCTCGCATTGCGTTTTCCACCATTCTTCTTTTGCTTTATTTGTGGCCCTTCTCAATTTATTGTTTAACTCTTTGTACTTCATTTTGCCTAACTCTGTGTTTACATTTTTCCATCTTCTTCTCTCATCCATCTTTGCAATCATCTCATCCGTTACCCATGGTTTCCTTATCCTTTTCCCGTTAACGGTTCCTATAGTGTCTTTAGCGGCTTCCAATATCCCTTTCTTGATACATTCCCATTTTTCTTCGATAGCACTCAATTCTTTACCGTCATCCATCATTTTCTCTACAGCCTCCTGATACTCCTTCCTTGTTAATTCATTTACTGCTTCTAAATTCCATTTTTTAACCCGCCGCCCTTGCCTTATCTTCTTGAAACGAACATTACATTTCATAACAACTAAATTGTGGTCAGAGTCCGCATCCGCTCCTGGGAAACTGTGCGAATTTATCACACTGTTCCTAAACCTGTGCCTAACCATAATATAATCTGACTGATACCTTTCTGAGTCACCTGGCATTTTCCATGTATACCTACGCCTTTTGTGGTGTCTAAACCATGTGTTAGTGATGACTAACCCCTGTCTCCTGCAGAATTCAATTGCTTTCTCCCCGCGTTCATTCCTCGTGCCTAACCCATAGTCCCCCACCTCACCACCATCTCTTCCTTCGCCTACCGTCGCATTCCAATCCCCATCACTATCAAATGTTTCCCTGCAGGAACACTCGCGATGATATCCTCTAACTCATCATACATCCTATCGACTTCTTCCTCCTTGTGGTTGCTCGGTGGCATGTATACCTGAATGATGACCAAGTTCGTCGGCTCTGCTTTAATCTCTACGAGTAAAATTCTATCTGTCTCTTGCTCTATGTTGACTACGCTTCTTCCTACCCCTTTATTTAAAATTACGGCAACCCCTCGTTGGCTCTCATCCCCGCCGCTGTATATTACTCTATAATTGTCACTCCAGTAATCCCCGCTATCCTTCCATCTCACCTCGCAGAGGCCTAAAACATCTATGTTACCTCTTTCCATCTCTCGCTTAATATTTTCTAATTTGCCTCTCCTCAACATTGTCCTGACGTTCCAGGTTCCTATTCTAACTACTTTCGCCTTCTTCTGAGTCTTCTGTCCTGCTGAAGTTATTCCTTCCCCGCAAGGGTTTCGTGGGATGACGACCGCGGAAGCCTTGCCTCTCCCGCTGCCGGGCACGACACACGGCCTCTTGGGCCGTGTCCCGTAGTCGCCAGGACTCATATTATCTATAGTGCCCATCATAATATTCTTGGGAATCATAATTGAGGTGGTTTCCCGTTGCCTTCCTCAATAGTGTTTTTAACGTGACACCATCACTTAATGGCCGCCCCACTGGGGTCAGACGCCATTGCAGCCGCCTCACTGAGGAACAGACGCTGCGTGGACTACCTTTCGTCTGGCTCCTAACCTTCGACCTATCTGGCATGGGTGACCCTTCCAGGAGTAATTATTATTACTCCCGCCAGCACAGCTCTAGGGGTCATCGGAACACACAAGCCCTTCCACCACGACAAGGTTGTAGTCCATGGGAGGGGACTTTTATAGTATCCGTTTTAATTATAACATTTATTGGAGAAACTATATTTTGATTGGATTCATCTAAAGATAGAACTAATGCATATTACAAATATTCATAGCCATTTCTGATGACATAATTAATATTAACCATGGCCATGACCAGCGAGAGCTAGACACCGGATGTTACGTCATTCGCAGACCATTCCAAGTTTTACGAAATTTTGAATTTATATTCTCGGCGGTGATAGTATTTATTGTGGTGGAATATATCCATTTTGAAAGGTAAATGACATTGCATTTTTTTCTACTTTTTTAAGGAATTTTATTTAAGGTAAATGAATGTAATTTATGTGTGGGAGAATGCCTAGTTATTTATCCTCCGAAATATTCCTTTGATAAATTATCGGTTGAATTTAACTCGCACATAAATTATAAAAAAACAATCCAAGTCATATTATTATATATTGTATCATCGGTGCCTTCATGAAGTATTTCTAATTTCTTGCTACGCAAAAATGAGTCGAGTGAGCCATAAATGTTATGAATTTGAAAACATACGGTCGTAGGCACACCACAGTTGAGCATTCATTGTCTTGCGATTTTTATTAAATTTCGTCCTTTTTTTTCCTCCAGAAACGTCTAATACAGGAACGTCGGATTTTACGCGTCCGAAAAGTTCCGCGTTAAAATGGTGCAACCTGTGACGTGAAACAAATTGCTTTCGAGAAAGAACTCGGTTCGGTCGACGAAGGAAATGGGCGCATATTTCTCTTCAAAACTATTTATCACTGATAGCCAAATCCATATGACTCCGCTTGTGAATTAACTTTCAGGAAGCGGGTCACGGACCCCAGTTTAAAGATTCGCGACTCTTAATTTGCAGTATCTTTCCTAAGGGAATTAAAATCGGTGTCCTGTGTGGTCAATGGTCATCATTGGAGCGAATATCATTTTTCATTTATGAAAATAGTGCAATATTCGTTCCGGTTTTTTTCTTGTTTTTTTTTGAAATGCTTGATAAACTCTCACGTGGCTAGAATCAGAAAAGAAAACACTCGCTACTGTAACTCAATTCCCTTTTTCAACACGAATTCATTCCCGTGTAGTTAACCCCTCGAAAAAAATGTTGAAAAAAATAGGAGGTAGGAAAATCGTGATGTCGTTGAGACAAAAAATATTATTATTTTTAATTATTTTTTTAGATATTTTCTCTTTTACAGCGACATATCTAGTCAAAAGTGTCGGGATTGTCATCTTTAGCAGGAGAAATGCAATCGAAAATTTCCTGCTACTGCACCATGGATCTTGTGCTCATGTCGTCACTCTGGGCCTTTTTAAATGCAAATAAAATGATTTTGTCTTTTTCATTAGGCCTTTGTATGTGCTTCCTCAGAAGCTTCGTGAAACGAATACTGCTCCTGTTTTTGCATTTATTCAGTGATAATGACTCGCTGAAACGAAGAGAACTCACGCTACGAGGAATAAATGAAGACGTTTCAAGAATGATTATGAAAAGAAAAAAAATGAATTGCATTTATTTCAAAGGTCAGAGGAGAACAAAGTAGATCTCTTTTGGTTTATTACTTCTTAGTTTGAAATACGTATATCCTTTGGCACAGTTATTTCCCCATCGCCTTTCTTCCGTTGTGCATGATATATTAAAATTTCCACTTGAAGTTGAAATGTATTTTATCTTCAATAAGCTATTCTCTAAAATGTCAATTTCTTGATAACCATGGCGCCTTGATGATGATTCAATTTGATTATTATAAAAATATGAAACAAAAGAGTGATTTTAAAAAGTTTGAATCCGCAAATATTCGGGTAACACAACTGAATAATTTAGAACTGATTCGGATTTCAAGTCATGGTATATCATTTTGCCATGGGCAATTATCAACCGATAGAGGATGTTTTGTGTACCCATTTTCGTGTTTACATTTAACATGCTCTTATTAAATGTTTTGTGGCCGTTAGTCATAAAATTCAAGGGACCTTTAGCAAGTTCGTATGTAAATGCATGTCAAATTCGTTCTAGGGAAACCCTCGGTTTGGAGTGGATGTGTAACAGCTTCTCCGTCTTACAATAGCTCCACGGGATCGCATTCAATAGTGATGTTCAAATCTCCATTATCTAATTGAAAGCTCCACGAAGTCCACTCTACTCTCGTCAATTGCGTTTCGCGGTAATCCCATCTTTGATCGCTTCTCCCATCCTCCTCACCCTCCGCCTCCCACACTCCAATCTCAACCCTCCGTGACCCACCGTCGGGAAATCAAGTCGGGGAAATGGTTTCAAATTATTTTGTTGATTTCATTCGCAAAGATCACGGAAACGTCTAATCCACTTACTGCCTGTCTGTGTAAACCATTATGCCACGTTATTGTTGGGCCAAGAATATTTAAAATTCTCAGCGCTTCCTTCATTTCTATGAACTTCGGAATAGAAATCAGTTCTGTAATAATGCAACTATTTCAGAGATTAAAAATCATTCGCCTTGACCGGGATTCGAACCCGGATCCCTCGATTCTGGCCGAGTGCTTTAACCAATTAAGCTACCGAGACGTCCTCTTACACTCTGAAATTTTGGGGGCTTTAATGCCCCCTTTAATTAATTAATTAATGAAAGCCTTTAATTTTGGATCCCGGTCAAAGCGAATGATTTTTACTCTCTGAAATGGTTGCATTATAATGCACATATAGCGGGTGACTCCGTTAAAGTTACTGTTACAGTTTCTTGAAATTCTGTAATATTAAGCGCCCTAGTCTAGGTGTTCATCTGTAGCGTACTCTTAACACAAACCCCGGCTTAGTGTCGTCGATGCAAGTCCTCACCTCGCTTAGTGTAGGAGGAGGATCCTTGGAGGAATAAACTCCCCCTCCCCACCCGTTGGAATACGAAGAAATTTACAGGACCCCTTTCAGGTTGGGGCACTTGACTTCACCTCCGACCTTTCGACCGTCTCTCATAACTCGACATATACAATCTCCTCTTTATCCTTTCCGATTTTACGCCATCCTCCTCGCTCCCCTTTTCCAGAATTAGGTTTCGGAGAGGGACATTTTCAAGCCATATTTAGTGAGAACGGAGAAAGTAAAAGCCACGATGAGCAATAATAAGGGAAAGAAAACGTATGCATCTGTGCACGCTTTGTGGAACGTATTTCTCTAGGAGCGTGTAGGAAGAGAAAATAGGAGAAACGTTTCGAAGAGGAGAGGACCAGAGTGGAAACATACTTAAGCCTAATAGGGCTGTACGACAGAAGTGGACCCCAGGTGTCCGAGGGAATTGGCTATGGGTGAGACGACTGTAGTCAACCAATCTCCGGGTTGAAATACGGACGTATATTTATTTCGTGAGTGCATTCAACTCCCCGGGCTCTTCGTTTCGCAAGCCAGGCCCAACCCAGTCACTCCCGTCCGTGAAATTCTTGACAATAATTCTGGGGTAGATGTGCGTAGAATTGAACACTTAAAGAGGAACGAAAGTGCCTAGTTCTTTTCCTTACTGTGCTCAAGGGAAAGGGATGTTTTTACGAAATGTGGTTTTAATGAGAGGTATCAATGGCGGAGGATAGGAAGGGTGGAGAGGAACCGATATTGTCGTCTTCTTGGAGAAGTTCACCTGGGGTTTACACATTAAGATAACTTGCATGAAAACAGTTAATGAAAGACATTAAAATGCGTTCTGTGGACCCCTTGGCGCCTTTCGACAAGAGTTGGCTGACGCCAACGCTGGGTTTCTCTCCACCCTTCCTCCTTTCCCATCCACCCCTAATGTCGCAAATGACCTTTGTCTGATTGATTGTTGTGATTGTAATCCCTTTGTGCGAGGAACTTTTTTCGTAAATTTAGTTGTGTATTTAGAGGAACGGCTATGAAAGTTTGGAATGATTTTTTAACCCTCGATTTTCCTGCCGATTTCAAATTAGCCACTCGGAGCGGTGGAGCGTTCGTGTTTGGGAAAACGTTGCGACTTCCTGCATGTTTCGGAGGAATTTCCCTTGTAATTATCCCATCCCGTAATGTTTGCTGGCATATTTCGACTTCGTCCCGAGGAGACTCGTTTCTCAGAATTTCACGCAGCCTTAGTACTGTTTGATTCATTCCCCTGTCGTTTCGCGCTACCTTTAGACGACCAATTAAAGGGAGTTGGGATAAATAAATAATGGACGTGCGAGAGTTCGTGTGTGCGTATTTTCGTCGTGCAGCAGGAGAGATACGGTTGAGAATAGTCTTAGCAAGAGGATTCCTCCCTATCAACCCGCATGGGCAAATCCAGTGGAGGTATTCCCGTTGCAGAGTAAATCATAAATGTTAAATATTAAAGGATCTGGCCGCCCCTTACCTTATATTTTTTCCCTCGCCCCCTCCAGAGTGGCCACACCAACCCCGTCTCTCTACCCTTACGCCCAATTACGAATTAGGCCCACGGTCCGCCAGAAGACCGTAATATTTCATTCACCGCTCCCTTGCCGTACTTCCACTCCTCGTGTGTGTGTGTCTGATTTATCGCCCATTTCCCACCTCACCGTAACTCCTCCGTGCTCTCGAGCCGCTCACGAAAGTCTCCTCCGTAACGTCATTTCTTTCCATCCTTCTCGCCATGGTTTCATCCCCGTAATGCGCATCGGACGGCTTTGGCCCTCTCGTTTTGTTCTTCCGTTCACCTTTGCTTCTCTCCGTCCACCGACGCTAAAAAGAAATGAAGGTCCATCGCGTTTAGCTCGTCGCACGATCGTTGAATGAGCTCACGCGATAACAGTTTTCCGTCCCCCTAATAAACTAATTAAGGTCCAGTAAATACATGTCCAGGTAAAGGGTTTAGGATACACGGATAAGTTATCTCCCGAATAAAAATGAGTATGGCGTTTATCCACTCGTAATTGGGCGTTATGCGCGTGGAAATGCTGCCGTCCACCAGCTAACATTTCATATCATGTGAGAGGGAATTATCCGCCAAAGTGGCAATTAAGAGTTGAACCCACGATATAAATATACATATATATATATATATATATATATATATATATATATATATATATATATATATATATATATATATGTATATATATATAATCTTGAAAATGACGCTCTCCGGCGACGCACAAACACACAAACACTAAGTTAATAAATATTAAACACACAGAAACATAAAAGAAGGACATTTCTATCTTATCTTCCGTAGAAGACGGAGTTCGAGTCCGTCGAAATTATCAAGATATTATTGTGAGTGTTCTTTTTATGTGTTCTCGTGCTGTGTTGCTGTCTAAGTTTTATATAAAAATATGTATACATATAATTGGTAGCACATCCGCCCGGCAAGTGGAAGGTCCGGTGTTCAAATCCCGGTTAAGGAAATATTTTTACATTCGTGATCTGCTCAAAAAACCGCCTTCCCCACATGTCCTGTGTTCGCCTTTTATGTGTTTTCCTATCCCCTTTCCTTATACCTATTTCTATGTTTGAATGAATATATAGATGTATATATATATATAAAAAATAGAGACAGATATTTTTATGTCTGTATGTATATATATATAGAGTTTTGGAATGAATTCTTCTCTGTGATGTTCCCAGCGAACACATCTAAGTTTTACCGGATATTCGGAGGATAAGTTGATAAAGACGGGCCTCAGAGAAGATATTTACCCTCATTCTCTGAAATAAAGTGAAGAGGTCAACATTCTAAGTTTAAATGTTGTCATAACGGGAATTTTGAACCACGCATCCCATGTCCGTTGGTACAATTCTTGCGATTGGTATATTTGCCCTCTGGCGCTACTACATTAATGGAAAGCGTGGGTCATTGTCGAATCCACCCTTTTCCCCTGCTCCCCGTCATTCACCGGTCTTAATAACAGACTCGGTTTTAGAATGGTCCAAATCAACCTATTCATGCGTAACGTCTCCCACCGAAAACGTTCGTTAATATCGGTGGTTAATCGTGCTCAGAAATGGAGGCGACGTAAGCTAAAACTTTGTCCTTTCATCTTCGCAATTCTCGTCGCAATGTCAACTGACGTCATGATTATTTAAGTGCCCCTAAAAACTTTTTAATGAGATCAGTTCTTCGCGTTTAGTTTTTATGGAACGACATCATCGGAGACAAATTTTATTTAATTATTCGGGCATTATCCAATTGGGAATAAACCTAACAAAAAAGGGAAATTTTTCGTTTAGTATATTATCAAACCTATTAAAACTCCTAGGTTTGATGATCTACGATTTATTTTTTCTAGCATTTTTGTGTGAATGAAGAAATCTTTATTTCCAGTACTGACTTTAATATTCGTCCAACAACACAATGACTGAATTGCACTTCATGCACGAAATTATTGACGTATTTCGTCCTTAATTTTAAACAAAGAGAAATGTTGTATGTCATTGGTTAGGCCTCATTTAGAACATGCTGTAAGTATATCGGATCATCACGAAGTTGGATGAATTGCCGAATTCGATTGCTCGCAGCGTAAAGGAGCTATGTTTGCAAAACGTTGTTATGATTAACTTAGTAGCGTATCCAAAATATTAGAGCAGCTAGACTGGGAATCACTCACGGAGCGAAGGTTAAATTACAGATTAAAGCTCTTGCATAAATTGGAAGGATATCTCTTTAGCAGTGATGTTGAAAATGTATTATTTCCCCGACGTTCTACGGTAGGAGAGATCATGATAATAAAACGAGAGGGATTAAGTGTAGAACAGGTGGATTTAAGAAGTCATTTTTTCCACGAACGATAGGAGAACATAATAACATTGTTCGACTGCGGTAGGATCATGTTCGGGTAAAATTAATTATTCTGGTGTGTATTCACCCACTACCACACACCCTGGCGGTGGCAGGTAGAGTGGGGTCAGCGGATGCTTAGAGGGAAATACCCGAGCGTCCGAAATGAGTAGATGAAACTTCATTCTAGATTTGTTTAACCTGGTCAGCTGTGAAAGCGCCCATAGTTAATCAAAGGCGCTGATTTTTTCGTGAAAAAATAGTTTCCCCTTTGGATCGGTAAAAAAAACAGCAGACCTTCGTCGAAAACACATGCGCACCAGGTTATATTACTAAGTGATTTATAAAAGTTTATAGAGGACCGCCGACATAAATTTTTGTTTATAGATGAATTGGTTAAACCGAAATCGTTATTTTTAGTTTAAATTCAAGTGCTTTCTTTTCCGTTTCCCTTATATTTTCTTTCTCCTGTGTGATGAAATATATTCCCTTTTTCTTACATAAGTGTTTGAGTATTTAAGACTTTGTTTTGTTTTTTTATCGTCTCAACCGAAATTGAGCTCAACATGATTTGGTAAAATATGAATAAAATAGGTTGATGATTACTCGATATTGTGAGAGAAGATTAGAAGTGAATTCTTTTGTGAACATGTAAACAAAGCAATATTTTTTTCTTGCAGGTGGGTCCGTGAATTTTTAGACGAGCAGAACAATGGCCTGGACGTTCTTATCGACTACTTAAGCTGGAGGCTTATCATGATGAGGTGAGTTTTTGATTCTCTACAAAGGATACTGATATTTTTTTGGTTCTGATCTAACTCCTATTGTTGACAAGATTTTATAGTATGTTCACACGCTCCTCTTAACATACTAAAAACATATAATTGATAATAATATTTGAAGAAGAAAAAATTTCCAAAATCAGTATTCTTTTCTTTTAACAGTTGTTTTTTCCTGTCTTAGGAATTGTCTATTTTGTTTTTTAAAGCATTATGTGTTCTCACTTATGAAAAACCAGCCTGAATGATAACTTAAATTAAATCACCATAACAAGATGGCCTTGCATTAAAATTATGACAAAACTTAGTTTTTGAGTGACGAAAATTATTGAATCTTTGTGTCAGGTTGAAACTGAATTTTGTGTGGTAACTTAAATAACTAGTGGGGAGAAAATTTTCTCCTTATGTCTTCGTAAGTGGTGTCTTATTTTCCAAGTGGCTCCGCATTGTAACTCCTCTGCGGCCTCATTTACTATGCTTTATTATGGAAAAATCTTTGGTGTAATTTAAAAACCTTTTTCCTTCTTTTTGATCTCGATCACACCTACAAAGCATTGTCCGCAAATAAGAACTCGTAACCTAAACGCTTCGAAAGTCTCCTTGTGACCAGCGATTTCCAAACTCTTGGGAACCAGGATTTGGAAAACCCTGATAAGACTTATTTTTTTACCGGATGATGGTGATGTAATCGGGTACAAGAAGTCGTAAACCACATATACAAACACATAAACAAATAAACGCTGAAGTTTTTGTACCCCTTTGTTCAAGTCACTAATGGGTTTTCTACTGGTATACCTGTAAAGTAACCTCAGTAACCTGTAAAGTATTTTAGTGAGAAAAATAGTCATATCGAAAAACTTAATTTACTTTATTTTTGTTAAACTCCGGAAACAATTTTTTGGCACAAACACCAAATATTTGTAAAACAAACTAATAACAGGATAGTCCGAAAGGCATGCCCCCTCACCTGCTCTTTTTAAAAATAATTTTCCCCCACCCCTAATTTTTATCCAATGTTTTCTTTTAAAGTTCTTATAACAGAAAGACACACGCCCAGCGTTCCGAACACCTGTTTCCAACGTCAGGATCAGTCCTAATAATTAATCCGGACCCTTATGTGTGAAAACAAAAATGCGGTGGGGCTGTCTTCCAGGACTATTGAAAAACAAGCTTTAGTCTTACGCAGTGTACACCCCATGGGCACAATTGAGGACAGCCCTTCACCACCGGTCGGTCGGTCCCGTGTTCAGCACGGGACACGAAGTGGGGAGGCGGGACTAATACTTTTTGAAGGGCGCAGGACACTTGAGCCTGCTTGCAACCCCCCTCCCTGCCCGTGAGAATCATTAGTGTCCCACACTACTTTATAGTGACATCACACCACCCGAATACAGTAAGAGAAAGGGACTTGCAACACGGATATATTCGTATACGGTCGATTCCACCTCAAATCGGACAAGAAATGACGATATAATACTTTTTTTAAAATTCTCTACACAATTTTAGGTTTTAAAAAGAAACCAAAAGATATCAACTTGGAGTCGGTTATCTCCAATAGTTTTCGAGATATTTCGGTTCAGTCTTGGAGCGATTCGTCAAACACATGGCATTTAAAATGCATTGCATCGTGAGGTAGCCGGCGGAAACATTTTTAAGGTCTCTATAAAGTGAATGTAATTTTTTTAATTAACTATATATAAGCATCGTTTTTTCATGAAAAACATATATTTGTCAATTTGTATTAATATTTTTTCACTTTGTTTCCACCCTCTCACAAGAATGAAAAACTTGCATCAGCCATCTCCATCCACGATAAATTCCATTATCCATCGTCATAAAAAATAATTTCTAAATTGAAATCAGCCGGAGCGATGGTGGCGGCGTACGGGACCAATGGATCGCAAGGTGGACGCACGCTCGTAGTTTCAAAGTAATTGTAATGATACAGTGAATCACAAACAATGTAGTGTGTCACGAGTAACTGAAAGAGTTTTTTACTACAATTTAACTTTAAAGGGCGTGTCGTTTCTTCCCTTGCACAACTTGCAATCACGACAGGAGCACATTTGCCAACCGTAACAGAAATGCTCGCAAAACGTAATCATTACACAAAATCGTTATCACGAACTCACCACATTTGCCTAAATATACGAGCATGGCGTGCTGTCCCAAGCTTCCAAACCCTGCCGCGTGCGTCCGTGATAGCTTGCAGAGCATCGTGATGTAGTTGTAAGTTGGGCCACGTGTTGGGTACAAACCAAAGAATGCGCAAAGTCCTCGAGACCTTTGTAATGGACAAATATTTGATTTGATGGTGGCGAACGAATATGTGTAACATTTGTTTGCACCCCCGTCTCGGCCCTTGTCCTGACTTTCCCGTATGCGTCCCTCCCGAAGGCACGAGCAGCGGATCATCGAGAGCCGGCTCGAGTCCTCCGAGGAGCGCATCTCGTCCTCACTACCGCGAAGCTGCGTGGGCGGCGGGAACCACAACAGCCAGCAGCACCAGGGCAACGGAACGGGGCCCTCGAGGCCCTCCCTGCTTCTCCACCAGCAGCTCCTCCCGCCCACCGGCACCGACAGCCCCGGGGCCAAGCGGAGGTCCCGGCACGTCGCCAAACTCAACATGGGTGAGGCCAAGGACGACATACACGTCTGCATTATGTGCCTGCGAGCCATCATGAACAACAAGGTGAGTTTTCAGCCCGCCTTCCCGGTCATCCTTGCTTCGAATAGGAGAATGTTTTCCTTCATCCCTCCGGTCCCTTAAGACAAACCCAAGGGCTCATCCTCACAGTGAGTAACCCAATAGTTGTTTTTGATGGATGAGGGTCGATCTCCTATCGAAATAAGTTGATATTGCGTGTGAAGTTCATAAAATCAGCGCAAAAGGACCAGTTCCTTACCAGATGGCGAGTACTTGTACCACCAACGGTTTTTCACGAATTTCTTAGCCAAAAAATCGTATTTTTTTGGCTATTTATATGGGGTTTTCCGAATACGTCTTCCTGGATTTTAACCTGATAACCACCGGTCAGTGTCTACTATGCTAACACTCCACCCATATATGCACTAGTAATTCACCAGAAGTTTGGTTTGATTTAATTGGTGAAAGTAGAGCTCCTAGGTTCTCCTGTGTACCTCACATTTCATATGTAATTCTCGTTTCAGAGTTTAGGGTGCAAAATCCTATACCACGTGCGTTTTTCCAAGGGAGATTATTTTCCAAAAATCTGCAGCTCGTTTGAATTTGGCGGTTTTCGGCGCTTTTCTCTTATTAACCATAATTCCTTGTCGACTATTTGAATGCCCACTGTGTAATCGTATTTCCTCGTAGAAACAAATGAGGGAGCTATGACGTCACCCAGCCACCCAATGGCAAAGCTGCTAGGTTTCTTCAGACCAGTAAGCTGCTTGCCTGGAAGCGTCTCTCAGATGACATCGGAGGATCGTCATTTATATTCAAGCTTCCCCATTCATCATCAGGCTATCATTCAATTCTCATGCTTTTGTTGCCTGAGTAAACTTTTAGCTTTGGTTGAAAAATTCTTATAAATGGATGAAGCCGAAAAATTTTAGGTTTCACCGATTGTATTCACAAATAGACATGCGTTCTTTCTTCGAAGTGACCGACCCTGTTTACTGCGCGAACTCTTTAAGATACATGATTCTTTATTTGCTAATTAAAAGGAGTCAAAGTTGTAGCAATAAGTTACGAAACACCACACGTTAATCGTCATAAATTTTTATGAAAAACTCTGGGTCATGTCCTTCAATTTGTACTTTGTCTCACTGATTTTTACAAATGCGTGTTTGATTTTTGTTTGCAAATGTCAAATGCGTGATGCTTCTCCAAATGATTTGTTTCCGTCTGTTAATCAGAATGAGTCAAAGAAAATGATATCGATACCGTAATAATTACACTTATGCTCTTTTGAAATCCATGGGTTTGTTTTAAATCTAGGTTACTCTTTGATTCGTAGAGTTCAAAGAAAAAAGGCCGAAGTTTTCGTTAATTGAGCGTGAAGAAAAAATGCTAATGTATCCGGAGTTTAACCGTAACCATAATCTTGACTGCCAGCTCCATCCTTCCTCTTTGTAGAGTCGTGAGTCGTTTTCGGTTTCTCGTTATGAATTGGTCGTAAATTAGGGTACAACAGGCCTTCATTCGTGACCTGGAAATTTAAGTGTCGCTAACCCAAAGTCGTTGATCGCACGCGGAAGTAACGCCCGCATGCATCTACTCATTGTATGAGGCCATTCATATATCTATCAATATGGTGTTTATATGACGCCATGGCCTGCCATCGTTCACCCCTTCTCAAGAATCAACTCAGACATTCGGGAAGCGTTGAGAAAGGAATTATATTCCCCCCGACCGTTCGTGGAAGATAGAAAGCAAGCGGAAGGTGGCCGGAATAATTTGTCGATTTTGTGATACATTTCATCTCGGTATTAATGTTACTGATAAATTCTAATAAGCCTCGCCCCTCGTTACCCTAAATTCTCCGTGGATGTCATGCGGGCCGCCGTTCATGATAATGCCGGAAGTACTGCCTTAAAAGTTCACGCGATGGGCCCGCATTTTTCGCCGCCCCTTCGTGGCTAATCGAATGGAAAATATTTGTCAAGCGACTCCGCGATCCAGGGCCAGCGGATGCATGCGCAATACGTCGCGGGTCCCCTTGGCGGTCAAATTTTACAATGAGTCATTCGATATCTTTCTTTCGCATCCTGCTGCGTTAAAATATGTGCCTTAGACTGTTCATACTATAATTCCAAATTGATTTTTGTGGTGCGGTATTCAATATTATTCGAGAAATTCTTTAGAAATTACGAGTACATTGTCGCTTTTCATCAGTTAACTATTGCTAAGAAGTGAAACGTCATAGCATTACTTCATCACACTCCCTGTACAAGATGGACATATCGCGTACAGGATAAGTTATCAGGAAAGTCAATGTCTAGTCACAGTTCCATTGCAAAATGGATACGTCACAAAGTAGATATCGCTCGTGCCAATGTAAGCAGTCCGTGTTACGGAGTTCATTTGCAAATTTAACAGATTCAGCCAAATTACATTTATATAGCATAACACAGAATGGTACAATTTATAAACCATAACACGGATGGTACAACGTGGACGAAGAAAATCGTTAAAACGTCAAAGAATATGTTACCCTAAGATTGACAGTATAAGGAACGATATCTCTAGCGACAATGGGAATGAGATCATGAGATTCTAAAATACATAGGCCGAATGATTTGAAGGAATTTCAGAAAGCGTTAAAATAATCCAAAAGTAAAATATTTGCTTAAAATTCACACCAACCCGAAAGCAATTTATGTCTGAGAGGTTCACGGAAATAAGTGCACTTATTCATACTAAAAAACGACAAAGGCGAAAGAGTAACAGCAGTTTGTAGTTGGGAAAAGGACAACTTATTAAATTCCTTCTTTCAAAGCTTCTTTACCAATGTCTCACCGGACGTCTCCTATTGCTTTCCAAATTGTTTCCACCAACCGATGCCCAAAATCGAAATTTCATGTACTGGAATAGAATATTTGTTGAAAAATATTAACCCTAAACAAATCCTCCGGACCTGATCAACCAGCTCGTATGAACTACAACCGTCGGAAATGGCACTGTGTCTAGAAATCATATTTAAGAAGTCCACCCAGTGACTGTAATGTAAAACGGACAATGTAATGGGGGATTGGGATGGTGCGGTGGCTAGCGTACAAGCTTCCCACCGAGAAGGTCCAGGGTGCTTTTTCTAGAGAGCACTTTGAGTGCCCGAGTACGACGCCCGTTGGATGGGACGTTAAACTGCGTACCCTTAGGCTCCTTTCGACAAGAGTAGGCTAATGCCGACGCCGGGTTTCTCTCCACCCTTCCTTTCCCATCCATCCCTAATGGCGCAAATGACCTCAGCTGTCGGTCGCCTCCCCAACAAAACGACAACTACGAGTCTTCTGAAAACAGTGTTAAAAATTATGTAAAATTTTCAACTTTGGAAATTGGACATGATAGTTTACCTAAAACCGTGATTGAAAGGGGTATAGCAGAGGAAGAATTAGAGAAGAAGACCGAGGATGATGCGTCACTAGAGGTTGGTAAAGAACGCTGTCAGCTGGTTGAACTATTACGGAATTAAGAGATTGACCGGGAACAGGATAGCTAAGTGATACACCACAAAACAATCATAAGATTGATGATCCGTGAAAGGAAGTACGAGTAAATACATCCTTAGCTTTCCACTTTAATTATTCCTTTCGATGATTCTGCTAGTTCAACATGTACAACACCCGATTATTACCATCCTTAATACTTGATTGCTTTTGAAGTTCGCTCTACGGAGTTCATTCATAGTGAAATAGACTTGAGTTCCGTTTCTCTAGCCTAAATGTGAATTTTTCTGTGAATTCTTCAGAAAACAACCTTAAATGTAATAGAAACCTTTCAAATTTTATTACATTGTAACGTAGGTAAATAGTAATGGCTGAATCCATTATTGTTATCAACAGTTTTCGTATGTGAAAATTGTAAGGACTTGTAAACTGATTTGTAGCTTTGAGAAACGGGCCCTCAGAACGCACATGTAACATTTCCAATGGTTTAAATGGCCTCCTCTCTCAGTCGCCTCCCCCCTAATGCCTTCTACCTGCTTGAACTTGTAGATGGGCCCCACTGGTTCAGCGCGAGGACGGGGGGTGGTGGTATTTTTGTCGCAATCACCGTGTTGAACTTTTCCCTACAGTGATTGATAGTTTCCACTCGTGCCCATGTGCGGATTATCCACAGATAAATTGTGAATAAAACTTAAGACTGTATCTCACAGTTCACCCGTTCTTCAAGAACCATTCCTATCTTCGTTTGGAAAACTGTACCAGTCCAGCACGCCAAAGGATTCTACAAAAAACTATCAAAAATGACCGCTAGAACGATTTGGCGGACCAATCATTGAAAGCCATGTCAAAACCAAAGTAACACCTGAAACAAATACGAAAAACCTGTTGATACATTACCCTGGAGAGAAGGACATTACCCTGGAGGGTACATCACCTTCGACAGCATTTGGCATAATCTTGCCACAATGTTGATTTAATCCTTCAGTTTAAGGGTCATGAGTTGGGGAAGTTTTGGAGATTTTCCCCTCCATTGTGGAAGTTCGCGAAATCACCGCGTAGGTGTTGTACTAAAGAGATACATTGCAAATATATTGCGATTTGATATTTCCGTATTATTTCAATATTAAAATTATACTGTGTTGCAAACGTGTCTAATTGCGAAATAAAGATTTTAGCTAAAACCGAAAAACCATTTTCGACCGTTATAAACCATAGGTTTAAACTCTTTATTTTATAAAATCCATGGTTATTAGAGCTGCCGTCTGTTGACATTACAATCGATGTTTGCAAAACCAATTTGTAATTGATTTCTGTATTTTCTGTGTTGTGAATCTGTACCGTTAAGAATGGAAATTTTATGACGCGGCTTACAAAATTACGCCAACAATCATATCATTCGTGTGATTTGTTTATTCAGAGTTAAATTTTTCTCTCGTGTACTACGGAGTGTATATCCCGGATCGTTTGCACGCGAGGTACGTCCACAACTGAATCTTCTATTATCACACTTTCAGGCTGAATTTCCAATGCTCCTCAAGCGCTTTTTTTTGGGAAATAATAATTATTAATACTAACCTGTGAATAGCGGTAGAGAATGTTATGAAGAACTTGTGTAATGTATATATTGTTACTTTAACTAAATAATGTCCGCATTCACGTTTATAAAATATTTGTAGAATTTTCATGCCGTCTAATTGTGCATTTATTACTGCTTTTTGAATTGCTTAATCTTTGGTTGCAACAAGCGAGGCCCACCTAATATATTTCTATACAGTGTGCTCTATATTAGCTCGCAACAAGTGAATAAACATATCTCCACGTTAAAATGGGCATATCCTGAATTTCTGTGCCTTTTGCGTTTATGTTGCGTTTTCAACGAAAAGAATATTATTCTTAAATCGTAAAATTTTTAACTTCAGTTAATCGAACATTTGTTGATCGACTCGGTAGCCCTGTAGCAACATTCATATTACCCCCTGCTTTTGGAGCATTCAGTTGTTGAAGAGGAAGTCTTCAGTTCAAATCCAGTTGATGTCTCGGTACCAACTAAACTCAAGAACTATGAGTTTCTGATTACGAGCTCGTCTTGAGAAACCTCAAGTAAAAGAACCGCCCCCCTTAACCCTGAATGTGTGAATTTCAAAACACGAAGTGAGCTACACCCCCAATAGTAAGTTAACCCTAGAGTAGATGATGGTGTTTCTTAATTTGCTATTAATATATTTTTTAAATTTCGAGATTCCTCGTAGGTAGCCTATTCAATCAAAAATATATGAAGTAAAATTTGAGAATATATTCCCACCCTCGTACCTTTTTAATGTGTTACTATACCCTTGGTTTGTAAACTCCTCGTTTTAATTGTCTAGTCTACGGTTACACTCTCGCAGCAGGAGTAGTAGCAGTGCTTATTAGGGGAGGTGACAGACAGTTGGTGGGTAATATGGGTGGGGTAGGTTATTCAAGGAAAGGTGGGAGGGTGGAGAGAAACCCGAAATCAACATTAGCCTACTCTTAACGAAAGGCTCCAAGGGGTCCACAATTGAACGCCTCATTAGAAGGACGGCGTACTCTCGATGCTCTCCGCATAACATCCCAGGATTCGGATGGGAAGCGATTACCTTAGCCACCGCACCATCGCATTCCCCTTACACCGTCGCCTAAGGAAAATAAATAAATCGTTAATTTATAATAAAATTGATTGCGTTCAGCCTCGGAAGTGAGTAAGTACATTGATAAGTCAAGCGTTACGAACATCCTTACCTCCTGTTTAGTGCGAAATCGATTTTCATGATCTTGGAGTTTTTCATCTTGACTGAAAATTGTTGGAATTAAAATGTTCTCTGCTTTGTCGTATCCAAGCCATTTTCACTTACGGCGCTTTGAATCTGCGAGTGATAAAAGATAAGGGCTTGATGATTGTTCTAATTTATGAACTATGCGCATCGCTTGCCACTCATGGACTTGAGTGCTGTAGTCAATTGGGATAACCTTGGGGGAATGCACGTACGAATGAAGATTGCCGTGTGCCTTGAAGGGCTTGGTCTTTGTTTCGTCCGTAGTTCTCTTTTGAGGGTCCGTCCCATCGCTGAATGACCGCGGGAGCAACTAGACCCCCGCAAACACATGTTGACTCGTAATTTGTCGAAAAAAAAATCGCCCGGTAGTTTCTAATCGTTCAAACTTTACGTTGGCTGTGGTGGCAACTTTAAATGCCTTCAATCGTGTATTATCGCGATATTTTTGCTCGCAAGTTTTATATCGTTTGCGGCGAATTTATGTTAGTTAGCAAATTAAAATATTTACGAAAGGTATTGATTTGATGCATGCGCTTCCATTGCTTTTAGTGGACTAAGTAGCAATATTCTCATCAAAGATCCAAACCTTGATAACCTCGTCAACTTCGTTTTTCAAGTTTTGAAGTGGGGTCGCTTGGGACCTTCGTTTTGATTCGAGGCGTCTTGTGAGGTTCTCAACGGCTCAATGTATTGTGTGAAAGGAGTTTAAACATAATGATAGAACAGAAAATCAGGGGGTCTTTGTGATTGGATATCCCAAATCACCCTGTTTTACCAGGGAAAAGGTTAAAATGGAGTAGTAATTATTAGGGGAGGTGAACCATAACTGAAGTGTTTGCGCCAGAATAGGATAGGAGAGTAGGTTTGCATAGGTCGCGGCAATGTGGTAGAGATATGATTTTCAGGGAATGTGGGAAGGGTGGAGAGAAACCCGGCGTGTGCATTAACCTCGTCTCATAACGAAATTCGTCTAGTGGTCAAGCACCTTTCAACATACCACCTGACGAACATACCACCACTTCAAGTGCTTTCCACGTGGTAATTAGAGATCTGGATGCTACTAAAAATGTATGAATCTCTCTGGGTTGGAACCTGAACCCTCGAGGGTGGGAAGTCATTACGCTA
The DNA here is from genome assembly GCA_037158775.1 of Hetaerina titia. Lineage (NCBI taxonomy): Eukaryota > Metazoa > Arthropoda > Insecta > Odonata > Calopterygidae > Hetaerina > Hetaerina titia. Next base: position 39,634,808 of record CM073771.1, read on the forward strand.
ACCATGATATCAGTTATGTTCTCATGCTTCCGATTTTGCACTCATTTTTGCGTCACCATCATACCTCGTTTTCATGTCTGTGGCTTCGGCCAAAGGAAAAACATAAGTCGACGATGACTCCAGTGACCGCCAGCGAGTGAAAAAAGTGAATAGGCGTTTGGCTCACCGCCTCAACTGCGGAGGGGATATGCGTCCTAATTGGCTTCGCAGTCTTCGGCACCGTAAAACCGGATGGATGAAAACGTATGTTAGAACAACGCGGTCGCGTTGCATTCTTCATCTATTGAGATAACTGAGACGTGCACCTTTGAGTAAGCGTCGGCCGTAGTTCCTTCGGTGGGGGAGCACGGGGAGGGGAAGACAGGGGGGACAAATAAGAGCTGGTGGCGCTCCAAGATACGGCGACAGTGAATCATCGGGCAGCCTCGGGTCCCGAACCTCGTGTGCTTCCTCTCCGCTTCCCTCGCCAAATGAACGACCCGGTTCAAATATCCTCCATCGGAGGACGACGCTCTCTGGGGTTCCTCAGCCTTCGCCACGCGACCCTGAAAGGCGAAACCTGAAGACTCCCCTCGGTGAGGAATTCTGAAACGATGAAATGTGTGGATTTTGTGGCACTCTTCGGGTTCATTGTGAGTTCGTTATGCTGAAAAGCAAAGCACCTTTGATTATAATATTTTCCTTGTCCCGCAATGACATTATAACTGATGTTCTAACGAAACGCAACGTGTTTCCAAACGGCTTATTTGGGGTATGTGACATCAATGGGGAACCATTCAATTTACATGGCCAGCTGGCGACATGAGAAGTGGATAGATTCAGAATTGGATAGATGGAGGATAAGACGGGATAGGGATAGGTACAGAATATAGGGGGCGGAGTCGTGAAAGAAAGTGTCTAAATACGCAACTTGATGATAAAAGGAACAATTGTTTTCTTGTGGCAATGGAAAAACAAATTAAATAAATTTCTCCTTTCTTTGTCGTTTGTTAACACTTAACGGAATTCATTTGAGAACCACGGGAGGAAGGCTAATCATAAAAGATGGAGCAGTTGACATCATCGAGACGTAGGAAGTAGAAACATTAGTGGAGTTGTGCACGCATTTGAATAGTCGAAACAATTCGTGTGTCTTGAAAGTGTTGTCATAAAAAATGAACTTAATAAGAAGTGTATTAGGAGAAGACTCTTGTTAGTCGAAGAAACGTTGCTAAAAGAAGGAAATTAATGGCCGGAGCTTTGAGCACGGAAGTAAATGAATTTTAGTGGCGATCTAAATTTGCGGCGGTGCGATTTATGGCTCAGGAACTTAACCTTCGTGGAAAAAGGACATTTTTTTCCACTCACCCCTAGCTAGAAGTTTTATTTACAAAACAAAGTGAAGAAGGAATTTCTTTCGCCCTCTTGCTCCATGTTCACCAGTGACTTCATACATGGAAGTCACTCCGAATTATGCGATAGACATTAAAAATGTTTAACAAAAAGCGACACCCATGTCATGTGCATGAATTAAGCCGACCTATTTATCCTTTCGCTCCGCGTGAAAATGGGTTAATCATAAATATTCCGTTTTAAGAGTAATGCTGTCCTTAGTCAGTATCTATGTGTGAGTTTCTCAGTATCTCCAATGGTGTGGAAAAAATACCTGAAATTAATTTAGATTGGGTCTTGGGAGTGACATTTTGGAAGCGTGAGAAGTATTTTGAAGGGTTGAAAACGGTTTTGTCTTAAAATGTTGCACGTTTGGGTGTGCTTTCCCCGTTTGTGACCTTTAAAAATATAGAGTGCCTGTATGCGGCTTTTGGTACTATGGGTTTAATTTGTATTTTGCGACTGTGTTTCATTATATCGCTCAATCTTAATGAGTTGGGCTGAAAGGAATACTTTTTACGTAATGTATGCCAACCTTTTGTACCCAAACTCATGAGAACACATTGATTGAAGCCTTGACAGATTTCCTTATTGATCGACACTTGACTAGCTGATTGCGATCGATACGAGTACACCTCGTTATCGCCATTCCGTGTGGATTAGATTACAAGAGAGGGACTGTCCCAGTTCGTGTTTATTTGCCCTCTGCTTGCCCCTACGACGTAACTCCTCTTCTTCAAGGTCGCTGCGAACTTATAACTGTAATCATGTGCTACAACTATTTTTGTTTACGTTAAGATTGAGGATAATCATTAGAATATCCGTCGATTACCTCACAAAATCTTCCAGTTTAATTTGATTCAGTGATTATCTTCAATAAGGTGTATAATTGTAAAATGTATCTTGTGCCCTTTTTCTTCGATTGAATGATGATAATAATCCCCCGTGTATGCCTTTGAAATTTCACATCCGCAAAGGAAGTTAAAGTAGCTCTCAAGGTGCCCTCAAGGCGTGCGACCAAGTTTTAATCTATCAAAGCAGATCTTTAATGAATGTAAAATTAAAATAAACTGCCTTTGATGAATTATTTAAACCAAGATCGCATATAAATTAATTGACGCCTTTCATCATCATTGGCAGCTTAAATTATGATTTATTCATTAGTTAATCCTCGTTATTAAGTCGTCAGCCATAAACTATGTTACATACTCTTTTCAGTATTTAAAAGTGACAGGCATTTTGTGATTTCGCATAGTGCACCATGAGTTCTTGCCATAAGGCCACACAATCAATAAAGAGTACTACTTACAAGTTCAACGCCGTTCGTGTGGAGCAATAAAGAAAACGCCCGTATTTGTGGCGAAGCAATTCATGGATTTGCACCACCACGATAATGCACCTGCTCACTGCTTGTTCGTGAATTTTTGGGCAAAAATAGCACTGTAATGATGTGCCAGCCTTCATATTTGCCAGACATGTGACTTTTTTGTTCCCGAAAATTAAGAGAACCTAAAAGGGCCATCGTTTTACAAGTTTAGGTGAGATTAAAAACGCAGCGGTGGGAGAATTAAAAGCTATACAAAAGATCGAGATCCTGTAGTGTTTCGAGGATTAGAAAAAGTGCTGACATTCGTGTATATTATTTAATGGGGACTACATTATATGGACGAATAAATAGAATTCGTTTCAATTAACTCAAATCGCTGTTATTTTTTTAACACGCCTCGTATAATATTAGGACTTCGTTTAAATTTAATAACTACAATCTTATTGAAATACTCTGTATCACTCGGGTGTGAATATGGATGATAATTGCCCATCAGAGTAAAATGAAGAGAGGTAGAGGAAAGGAGGAGACGTTTAAGGGGGAGGAACAGAAGTCCAAAATTTGTATGCCTAAATAAAAGTGAAATGTAGTCATTTCCCTATCGAGATTATGTTCTGCTCCATTCGAGAAAAGAATAAACTATGACTTCTACCGTCTCAGATATTTATTTCTTTTATTTTCCCGTCTTGGACAGTCCTACTCATGTAATAAGGCGTTCGATTTATGGGGTCGCATGTAGGCTGAATCTCCTGGCCAGAAATGAATGTATTAGTTTTAGCCCAGCCAGTGAACTCCCCTATACAAACATAGCTCATTCTAATCCTAATATAACCTCGGAGTACTCTCCTGTTTTGTCATGGTACTTTTGGGCTATGCGAATTCAATTAAATTCGTCAAATATTTTATTTAATTTTTTAGCGCTATATTATGGATACATCACTACAATGTCGCATCATTCACTAGAAGCACACTCCAAGCAAGGCGCTACACGTAATTTTTCCAGTGCCCTCAAGTATGATCATATGTGAGCGCCAGTCCTAAGGGTTTTATACTGTTGGATGCAGTATGATTTTATTTTTAAATGTATCTATAATTTTACCAATATTTTTTCTCCGAAAAGGACAAACATGGAACACTTTAAAAAATAATTGGTCATTTGCAACGACGAAAATGTTTTCACTCAGTCACGAGTTTGAGATGATTTGAGCGCTCCTTTGTAAGCGTCAAGAATTTTAAGTTTAAATGTAATTACCGAGAATATCATATAACTTATTTGATTTAATTTTTAATCCATATAAATGCATTCAGATTAATATTAATATGACGTAATTTACGGCTGGAATATTCGGTTTATTTCCTTCGTATTGTTTTTATTCTTTCTAATTTTTTGTCGTGATCGTAGACATTTGGAACAGCGAGGGTTAATATAATCATAAACATATATTGAATGAAGCGGACCAATGTGAGAAATAAAGTACTGTTAGTCTTAATAATCGTGGTAATAAATTTTTTCCTTCGAGATAATAAGCTTGTGCGATGGAATTTTCCCATGAGTGTTTCATAGCGATTGCCCTAAGGGGTGAAATGTGGTTCTTCATCCAATGGAGAGTTTTTGCACAGGTCGAGTTTCCACTACCAAGCGTTTACTGCACTAAAAATGCGGATTCGCCGTCGGGGACATGCGTGGGATTAGGAAGGCGGGGAATGGCCCAAAAAAAATGCCAACAAGGAAATCGCCCTCCATGGCAAAGAAATGCTTGAGAGAAACGCGGGAAAACTGTTGGTTGGAAAGTGGAAAAGTGGAGCTCTACTACATTGGTTGAAAGTTGTTCACCGTGTCGAAATTATGATACTAATGTCGTATTTTTGGTTCAGAATGTTGGGGAAGTGAAGCTTATGAGGAACGATGGAGGTATTCACTGGTGCACTTGCGAATAAATATGAGAGACAGCTGCTGGGCGGGATGATGGCGACCAGCATAGGAAGCAGTAAAGAAGTGAAGATTAATTGGAGGCAAAGAGCGAGACAATGGAATGAAATGGAGGATGTAGGAGTGAACATAAGGGGTTTAGTGGAGCCGGCCAAAAGTGTAGAGGGGTTGGCGTGGTGTGTACTTCAAAATTACGTCGGGGATGGGGAATAAAGGGGAATAAATTGCTGATTTTTTTTACCTCCCTCGGAAATAACGTAACAAATTTATTTAATTTTTTATGGTACTTAAGATTTTATATCTTATTAGAGCTTGTTGAATCTTTTGTCTTTTTAGTTATGTGTTCATATGCAGCAGACGGGTACCACAGACTCTTAGTTTTAATTTTCATTAACTTTAGAATTTGGTTACGAAAGTCAAAAACTATATCTAAAGGCAGATAATCAAGTGTATCGAAGGCATTACGTTCGAAAATGCTTAAAGTAACAGTTTAGTAAGTTTTATGCTGTTAGGAAACATATAATACGAGTATCGTACTCATATCACATGATGGAAGTGATTCGCGAAAAAATCGTTTTAGCTAGTCAATTTTGCTATTCAAACTGATATATAATTGGTATTTTGTATTCCACTTTTAATTTAACATTGTGTCATTACTTTAATGCGAAATGAACGTAGTAGTCGGGGCATCTATCTTCTCCATTCCTGCGGCTTGCTAGGTTCAGGTATAGGTGCATTAATTGATTGACAGAATAATTCATAGCATCGTATCGAATAAACATCATTGATCAGAGCGCATACCCTTCATCCTGTTTCATGGGAATTTTTGGGTTCGCTTGAAGCGATCCAAAAGGATTTCCAAATGCGCAGGGTTTATACATTTCAGGTGTGAAATATCCTCACACCATTCTTGCGATAGAGGGGGTCTTACTCTGACTTAATTAATTTTTGAGACGCCTGGAATTTGAATCTATTCGCGTTATCAGGGCTCTCCGGTGAGCTCTATTGCGCATTATAGCTTTTTTTGAGGTGGGCAGGATTTTCAAGGGTGGAGGATAGATGGACGAAAGGCACCAAGGTGTTTACCCTCTAAGTTGGCAAGCTATGGACGACGTGTTGCACGTTAAGTACTCTCCACTTAGTCGTCGTGTTAGGATCGGTATGGCTCTCGAAAATGTACCATCACTAATTTATGAAGAATCGCTTTCTCCGGCTTGGAAACTCGGAAACCGGACAATTACGGTCTTTGCTAATCTGTTCTCTACCCTTCTTTTGAGATATTTCTCGTACTATATTATGCCCGTACTTACATTGCTGATTGTTCTAATGCCATTCTTCCTTTCCTTCTATTTCAGTATGGATTCAATATGGTTATCCAACACCAAGAGGCAATCACCTGCATTACCCTTAGCCTAATGCATAAAAGTTTAAGGTAAGTACATGTTGTTCAACTGGAAGCTCTTTTCTAATGTTGTGCTTTGGAGAAATTATTCAATTTGCCCTCCAAAACTTCCTTTTTAGAATTAATGAATCCCTCAGAGATGTCTTCAAAATGTAAAATACTTATATGTGACGGGATAAAAAATTATAATTCTGGGTTGGATTATATTAAAAAGGTGTTGAAACGTTCAGCATGTCCTAAGATTTCCAGTTTAATGTCCATGAAAGCAATGAACATGCACCTCAATTATAATTATTTATTTACGGATATCTGTGATTCATTCGGTTACTTAGGTAACGGATTTTCAGTTATTTTGTGAGCTTTCAGCATTGGCACTACATTTTCCTTAACCTTGTCTTTAATAAGACGACATTAAATGCAAAATATCTGTATGTATGGTTCGTTATTGGATGCAATTCGTACCTTTGGAAATGCAAATGGAGACAGACGTAAGTTTCAATATTTTTTTAACTGATTGCTAAAATAGGTAGAATACATGTAACTGCATTTATTTAAAACAAAGATTCGTCTCAGATTGTATATATCTGCCGAAAAAATAGATCTGAATGATGTATTCGCGAAGAATAGTCATTTTCTGTAAAATTTTAATGGTAAATTTTAGAAGTATTTGGGGTAAACTATACTTTTTGACTTAAGTACACGAGCGTCATGTAATCAGTTTGTTTTCCATCTTATTGATTCTATTGATGTGCTTGATTCGATTGGTTCCTCATTCTTCAAGTGTCCAAAAATCGTCTTGCCAAGACATCCTTAACAAAAATAAATAAAATGTTATTCTTCGGGTAAGTAGGGTATAGTCTTGTGTAAATTACAAAATACATTAATGCCCAGATGAAAAATTCACGCCAGGGCACATCTTTAGCTCTAGTTAGAAGCACCTAAAACTGTCATCATGTTTACATCGTCGCATGCTGCTGATGAAGAATACAGTCTGGCAGGAAAGAGATGTATTTGTGTTTGTCTCGGAATCAGTTTGGGAGATAAAGGAATTTAGGAATTTTCGCATACGTTTGTTGTCCTCTCTTGTGATCTTCCTTATCGGAGGGATTTGGGCTGATTTCGAAGCATGGGCAACGCTTGACCTCTCTCCAGCCAACAAGCTTAACCTCTCCAATGTCATCGTCTTCGCCGTACCCTTCCCCCCAACCCTTTCCTCTCTAGTTCCCCTCCGCCTGCCAACTTTGAGAGAATTTCCCAGAATCCCTCTCCTGAGTGCCCATGTTTGTCACCAATTGAGCCACCAAAGTGACTGCACTGCTTGACTCACAACCATTCACCCTTCTGGGCGTCGGGAGTCGGGGAGCTCCCGGGAGAATGCTTGACGGAGTTTCCCCGTCCTAATTGGTCCTCGTTAAACTTCTTTCTCCGCTCTCGGAGAGAGGAGCACCATGAAGACCCTTGACTCAGTCGACGTTCAAAGCCCTAGTCCTAAGGAAGTCAGGTGTGTGTCGTGGAGCGTCGATGATATAGTGTAGTGAGTTTACCGTTTAATCCAGTGTTTTGTGCGTGAGAATCAAACTAATCGAATCGCATTTTTAAAAAGTGGCGGCGTGTTGCGAACCGCCAGATGTGGTGAAACGGGCGTGTGATTCGTTCTCCGGGGACAGGGGATACTGCGTAATGACCTCGTGGGGTCCAGCGCCCTGAGAAATCGGAAATTTTCTGTGGGAGCAGGGGGATGTCGGGGAGAATCGGTAATCCTCTTGGAACGTTCACTGTGTCCACAAAAGTAAGTTTTCTTGTCTTTAAGAACCGGATGGCTGTGAAATGCGTGGCATAAATATTATCGTGTGTTTCGGGAACAAATCATCCAGCTCATGACCCAAGTCTTCCGAGTTGGCAATCGCCAAAATTTCTGGCGGTTCTTCTTCCGGCGTGGTGGTGACCGTTGAACGAAATGAGGGTTGCGGCATGTGCAGGATACCATATAATTGATCGCACTTGCAATCTAGCCGCTTGCGTATCTATGGATTTGAGGCATTTCTGTGTGTCGGCCGACATGTGAAATTTATGCAGTGTAGAACAACGGAGGAAATCATTATATTGCTTAAGAATGTAATTTCGGATATGCTATTTACCATCATATCAAATAATATTGTGGTGCTTATGTTATATGTTGCATTGGAAAATTATAGCTGTTACATTGGAAAATTATATTTACATTGTGAAGACGTAATTTGCTAGAGGAGAGGGAATATGCCAGGAATCACTTCAAAAAGTTGGCAGCCTGTTGATGTCATTGGATGCTAATGCAGTTAGATGCATAAATATTTTCTGATCGTCATTAGCAATGCATATCAACGTCTTGAAACTTGCATATTAAGGTGCATACATCTTCGGCGTTAACATAAATTGTCAGAGAGGGGTGAATATCACATCGTGAATTTTAACTGAAGTGTTTTGCAAAATAATATTGAGTGAGTTGAGAAAGAAGAGTTACAATCCAGGAAAATTAAAAACTGCAGTAACCAGCATGCTTTTTCTTTTTTAAAATTAAGAATTTTTTTAAGTAATTGAAAAAGTAGGTTTTTAGATATATATTCTCAATTGCGTTCTTTTTTAAGGCTTGGAAAAGAAGTCAGGCAGGTAGAAGTAGATCCACTATTCTGATTAAACATGTGGTAGTATTTTGGGTAAAGGATGCAGATTGTGGATCAGCAGGTCTCAGATACAGATGTGGATGATGTGACTATATGCCAATTTTAAAAGTTCTTTGTTGTTAATTGTAAGCGCCATTATTGTTTTCTCAATATTGAAGGTAGCTGCATAAATTTTTATCATTACCCTGCTCTATTATATGAGATCAAAGTGATCAATTTGTGTAACCAAAAAGTTGCATTTCATAATATCAATAATAAGTGATGGATATTAATAATAATGATAAGAATAAACATAATGGTTACTAAATAATATATGGAATAAATCAAAAAGTGAAGAATTGTATATAAGTGCTAAAGGGATGGATAGGAAATAATTTAATGAAATAATGAGTTTAACGATAGACGTGGTGCATAGAATTTGTAATGCAAGTAATGGCAGAGATTCAATTCTGAAATTGATAAAATTTTTACATAGTTGATAACTAAGCATTGTTCTCATTGTATTAGATATCACTGATGAAATAGTTATTTATATATTAATTAAATCATTGCCTTTAGCTTGATCCCAGGAGAAAGAACCTGTGATCATTAATGGAACATGTTTAATTGTAACTGACATCAGGGGAAAATTATTTCAAAAATGTCGTTTGTTCAAAATTAATTCAAGACATAGTCAAAGAGGGAAAATGTTGTTGTGTTCATTTCCTTTGTTTTCTAATTTTTGCACTTTTACCTTGAAGAAAGTTTTCTTGACTAGTTAACAGGCTGCATCAAGCCACTTTTGAAAATGGATGCTTAGTCAATGCAATATTGAATAGGTGCAGAGCAGAAACTTAGCTATTTGAATCTAGGTCTTGTAGTTAAATTCGCGATTTTAAAGTGCATTTTGTTGTTTACAGGACTAAAGCACTGGTATTGGAACTACTAGCTGCAATTTGTCTTGTGAAGGGAGGACATGAAATAATTCTGTCAGCCTTCGATAACTTCAAAGAAGTTGTACAAGAGGCTCATCGCTTCCAGACACTCATGGACTATTTCATAAACTATGAAGTATTCCACATTGAGTTCATGGTAAATATGCTCATTTTCTTCATTTTTGGAATTGATTTTTAATAACATGTGTGATGTAAATGAATAAAATTCATGAATTAAATAGTTAGAAATGGTGCTTGACTGAAAATCTTTGCTTCCGTGATTTTAGTAATTATTTTCATGATGGCGTTTCACTGTGTGATAATCATTGATAGGTATGATAAATGTATCTTACTGTATTCTTTATACTGTTGGTCTATGGTCTAATGAACTCTTGTGTCATCATTGGAATGATAGGTGGCCTGTATGCAGTTTGTGAACATTGTAGTACATTCCGTAGAAGACATGAATTTCCGAGTGCATCTCCAGTATGAATTCACCAAACTTAACCTCGATGACTATCTGGAGAAGTTGAGGCACACTGAAAGTGAAGAATTACAGGTAATTGCTTGGTTCATATTCACAACTTAAGCTACACTCTAACTCCCAAAAATCTGTAATAACATAAATTTATCCTATTTTGATTGACTAAACAATAACTATTAGTGTTTTAGTTAAGCTGATCTCATTATGTTCTACTAGATTTTAACAGTGAATTGAATTTGTTTTGAAGTTCTGAAACAAACTTTTAGCTGAAATTTTGGATTGATCATATCCCAATATCCCCAAACAAACTGTTTTATTGTAATTTCCTCCAAAATGCTATAAAAAATTTAATTTTCACTTTGAGAAGGGTGTCATGAATAGTCAGAAAAAATGCAAGGACTGCCTTAAATATATATTTGACCTTCTTTGATTGTTTTTTAAAATTATTCCATTTTATTGTCACCATCCTCTTAGAAATGCAATATGAAAATCGAAATGTAATATAATATAATTTATTATCTAGTTTCTGTAAGTCTTAGAACAAGAAAAAATTCTGTGGCATGAATTTTCCTATATTTCTCTTAATAAGATTAGCGGTAGAAAATTTTGGATTATTTTTATTTGTTCCATGATCAGGAAAAAAATATGGAAGCAGATCTCCATCCTCTTTAGTTCTTCTCTAACTCTTAGATATTGCATCCTATGAAATCTAATTTTGAAGTGATAATTTATAAATAAAGCAGCACATTGTATAACTTTGTCGAATTTCTACATTATTATAAAAACAGAGTAATCTACTTTTTAGTGGAATTTGTGGTTGACTTTGCCAATCGTGTGTACTGCAGCAGCAAATCATTACTTATAAGGAATATTCTTTTACTTAATTGCTTCCCATTATTGATTACAATTGAAGTCATCGAAAGCTTATCTGTTCATTAATAATGAAAGTTTTGAAAGGTACCAGCCTTAATGTTTTGTTTATTTTTTTCTCCAGAAAAATTAAATATTACTTATACTGATCTGAAAAATATTTCCTCATGGATTCCAATTTTAGGTTCAAATATCAGCTTATCTGGATAATGTCTTTGATGTTGCTGCATTGATGGAAGACAGCGAAACAAAGACTGCTGCTTTAGAAAAAGTTGCTGAATTGGAGGATGAACTGGGTCATGTAAGTATTCTCTCTCTTTGAAAGAAAAAGTAGTAAGTTAATGACGGCTTTCATCATGCTCAGATTTTATTCTTCACTATCTTTTTTCTTGTATTTAATTTGTGAATGAATTTTTTTCTATTTTTCATTGATGTAATTGGACATTATGTGCTTCTTAAACTGTGGAATATGTTTTTATAAGGAACATTTAAATGTAGTCTCACCACTAATGTCAGAAATACACCTGCATGCATATATTTTTTACCATATCTTTGACCAAATTTTTGGAATCAGCCTATATATATATATTTTTAATTGATTTGGGTGTCTGTGAAAAGTCAACTCACAATATTATCCCAAAAAATAAAAGACAAAATATGATATGTGTAAATGCCATAGACATGAAATTATTTAGCCATTAACTATTAGATAGCGATATATTTTTTATTGCCAAAAACAACATTGTGATTTTAATGTTGTATCATAAGCCCGTAAGTGGAGGCTGTAAATTCAGTCAGTGCAGTGAATATGAAATTTGAGAAAATTTGTCTAGTTGTCATTACTTAAATTTAAAACATATCTACATCTTATCCTGTCACCATTCCATATTTTGCATTTGCATAACTGAATTTTCACTCTTTCATAAAAACTTTTTATGAATTAATAACATTGTGTTTGTTTATATTTTTTATTATCAAATTCCCATAGTGAGGAGACTGATCCCTGTCTATAGTAGAAGTGTAACTGTTTAAAAAAATTCTTTTTATCTATAAATTGTTTTTTAAATTACATTTGCCATTAATCGTGGATTTGCCAGGATTGGTGCAACATTGGAATAATAATACAGATGACCAGCTAATATTAAATTGTACTTTGTCATGTACTTTGAGTGGGAATAAATAAATGAGTATATAGTACATACCAGTAATAAGAAGTGTCCCACATTTTTGCAAAAACAGTTGTCCTTAGACTTTATAGTATTAATGTTTCTCAAAACCATATCAACCTGAGGGATGTTCATGGAATAAGTTAAAGTCTAATAGAGGAATAAATTAAGTATATTAACACTTTCAGCGATGGTGTACAATATCATCCATAAAATGGAAGCATGAGACCAATCTACAAAAGATGCACAAGACTTTTATAACAATATGGTAATCATTATTATTGCAGGCTAATGAGAGGCTAGCGGAGTTGGAGAGGGAGTCATTGGCCAAGATGGCTGAACTGGAAACTGAGCTGGGTGCAGTACGGTCGGAGCGTGATGAGTTGAAGGAGGGCAGGCGGCAGGTGGATGAGGAGGTGGCAACACTACGAAGAGCTGTGATGCAGCAACAACAGGAGTCACAGAACAGGCAGTCGATGCTTGAGTCAAAGATAATGGAGCTGGAAACATTATCAAGGAATGTTCCTCCTGGCTCAGTGGCAGCGGCAAATGCTGGTAAGAGAGCAGGAGTCCATTCAAGAGCATGAAACACTCAAATTTTCTAGAGTATAGGCCAAAAACAACTCAATTTTAATCATCAAATAGTTCATGGACCTGTAACTCAAAGCTACAAGCCAATTTACCAGTTCTTTTCATCTGAAAAGTCTCTAAATATTATATAAAATCTACAAAACTTGAATTAAAAACTTTTTCTTGAAATAAATAAACTGCTTGATTGTTATCACATATATGTGAAAATAGTAAAGCCGTAAATAAATAAGTCGTGAAAATTAATAAATCATGCCTTTGATGTAGCTTATTTGGAGTGATATTGACTAATTGCAGCATTAATGAATTTATTCATGGATTCTACTTTATTTGTTCTTGTTTTTTTCATTAATATTCATGGTAACATGGTCAACTATATAAAACGTGCTTCAAATTGCTTCTATCATTTTCTTGGCCAAAATTTTAAAGTAATTTTTTTCCTTGATAGCTTTTGAGGCTCTTGGAGTTGACGGTGCGAAGCCAGGGGTGCCTCCCCCAACAGTGCAAGTGGCTGCACCACCACCCCCACCATGCCCACCACCTCCTCCCCCTCCACCATGCCCACCACCACCTCCCATCCGTGGGTCATCCACAGTCTCTGTGCCTCCACCACCTGGCATGATGCTAGCTCCTGATGGGGCAATGACGATCAAGAGGAAAGTGCAGACGAAATACAAGTTGCCAACACTCAACTGGGTTGCACTGAAGCCAAACCAAGTGAGTTTCTCTTGCTCATGAGCACTGAAGTATTGCCAAGACCTAATTTTATTTGTTCATATTATTGAACAAGCAAAGACCCAAAGATATGAAAATAGCATTAATTAGCTGATGAGGGGTGCTTAGAAGAAAGATCACCTGGACCAGGGAAACTATGTAATTCAAGCCAGCTATCCCATTGCATACAAATACATTTTTGAAGCATCTGTGAAAGATAAATGGAACCTGTTTAATTGAAATTATTGGATGAATCAATATTTTTTTAACCAAAATTGACTCATTAGGACTTTGTTTCAATCCCATCGGTTTCAGAGTAGCATTTTAAAAAGTGGCATAAAATCTATTGACTGAGTCCAAGCAATCAGCATTTAAAGCATATAAAAGCCAAAATATTTCCAAACCAGCCTTACCAAATATACCCTTTGACAGACTATTTATTTTAAAACCAAATAAAACTGCGCAAATAAATTATTTTCTAGCATATGGTTTAGTTTTTATTGAATAGTATATAATTTAGCGGATTAAATCTGTGTTTAAAGAGTCCAGATAATTATTATATGGAACTATAAAAGAATTAATGCAATACATTAACTGGTGTAAAATAATGCTGTCTGCCAGGAGGTATGGCTGTGGAAAACTAATGGGAAAGTTGCAAATGGAAGTGTTTTTTGTAATTCACATGATAAAGTGCAAGTAGAACAAGATATATACAGTGGGTCTTCAGGTGATGACATTCATTGGTGTCAAAATTAAGTGAATTTCAAGTGGTTTCATTCAATTTCATGATAGAGCATATATTTTATAATCTAAATGGTTTCTAGTGTGACGAGAGAATATTTTCACTGTTAGTGCATAGTATTTAATTCTTATATAATAATTACATTTACAAAAGTACTCATGAAAATATTTAATAATGCATTGGAAATCATGAAAAGGTGGAGGTAAATGAAAGATTTAAAAATAAAAAGAATGGGAAAAAGTTATTGCATCATAAAAGGTTATGAAGCTTACAGTAAATATCAAAGAAAGGGTATGGCACAAGGCCATAGAGAGAAAATAGAAATGAGCTTTGTCCATTAATCCATTGCTGTTTTAATGCAATTGTAGCTTTGGCTGGTTGTACCTTATGAGCGGTATCTTAGGAGTAGGAAGTTTGTTGCATGAGATATGATTCATTGTTTTTTAAATATTTTTTAATTGATCATTAACTATTGAACCAAAACTATAATTGGGATTCTGTTCTCATTTCCTTTAATGGCTATTTTGGAGAAATTAATACTCTTGTTAAAAATGGGAGAATCAAAACTTATTTCACATTTTCTTACACAATTCAGGTGAGAGGCACAATATTCAACGAGTTGGATGATGATCGTCTACATGGAGTGATTGACTTTACCGATTTTGAGGAACGGTTTAAGATTGGCGGAGGAGTAGGTGGAATGCTAAATGGAGATGCTGAGGTGGATGGACTGAGCACATTCCCTAGTAAACGCTTTAAGAGACCTGAGAATATATCTCTCCTTGAGCATACCAGGCTACGTAATATCGGTAAGTGTTACAATGTTGGAATGCCAATGTTTTTTTTGAAGGGGAAAAATTTTAGAGACCATTCTTGAGTTTACCTTTCTAGAGGATTTGTCTCTCAGCTGTTGAATTTTGAAATCCTAAAAATGGTATCCCTCTCTACTTCAGAATCTACCATATCTGTTGTTACTGACAATTGCCTATTCACAGCAATGACTATTTCATAATCCCTTTCCAAAAGAACACTGAGAGGCATCATATCCTTGGTTATTTTCATAGAATTTGAAAAAATATATTTAATTTATTAAGACTGTTGCCAATATTTTCTTAAAATGTGAGACTTGGTGAAGTACATGCAATGTGAAATGTCATGAAGGAATTCAATTATGGTTTTGTCTTTATTTTCACCATCTGAACTCATATTTGCTCCATTCTCTGTTTGAACTCGATTGATATGACATTTAGTATTGATAAACTATCTTTTTTTAAATGTCATATTTTTCAATCTAATCAGCTGTAAGTCAAAAACTGTAATTTTCTACGAATAACTTGCAAAAATAATGTTGGCTTATCTTAAAAACTTTATAATATCCCAATTTCATTCATTCTCAGAGAAATTATCTATTGACTTAGATTTTGATCCATCAGAAATGCTTTTTTTTTATCAAGTAAGGGTTGAGAATTGTGAGATTTTTAAAACTGAGAGTCAGAAATCTGGAAAATATCCTCACTTTCAACTATTTTAAGATGAATTACTTTTTCTTAATTAAATCGCATTAATTGATGCTGAACCTACAGGGAAAATTTCTAAAATGATTTTGTGAACAATAAAAGTGAAATTTATGCATTTATTAATTTTTCCCAATGCTCAGGTTCTCATTAAAATTTTAAGTGAATGCTTACTTCACCTGTTCTGATTTTTCTCTATTTACCTCAACAGCTATTTCAAGGCGGAAACTTGAAATGCCAGTGGAGAAAGTTATATTTGCTGTCAATGCTCTTGATTTGAAGCTGCTGTCTTTAGAAAATGTTGAAATTCTGCAAAGGATGGTGCCGACTGAACAAGAGGTTTGTATTACTGTTTAAATAAGACCTCTTTTCTTCATCTCTTATTGATTCACATTCTTCATTAGCTAGCCTTTTCCCATTTTTTAATTTCTTACTTTATTCTATCTATCTAGACAAACGGTTAATTAGGTGAACATTAGAATGAGATATTTCATAAAATGATTTGGATTTTAAGTTCCTATTCTAATTTTTCACCTAATTTGATATCAATTTTTAAAAATTGTTTCAGAGTAATCATGTGTCCTTCTCTTATGCGAGTATTGATTAAATTTTATGTCTGCCTATGAAACCTCTCTGTGAAATTATACATGGGATCATTCCACAAGAGTCTTTAGAAAGTTTTAATTGGTTGGATGTATCCTTTTTTGACACCTTGGGTTGTCAT
Source organism: Hetaerina titia (assembly GCA_037158775.1). Taxonomy (NCBI): domain Eukaryota; kingdom Metazoa; phylum Arthropoda; class Insecta; order Odonata; family Calopterygidae; genus Hetaerina; species Hetaerina titia. The sequence goes on from CM073771.1 coordinate 39,651,214, forward strand.
TATCCCTTCCATCAAGGCTTATTATTCATTTGCATAAATATATGGAATTGCTATTATGAAAAGACTGTGAAAAGGAGTAAAAATGGCATGCAATTGATACGAGTGTTTGGTGTTAATGTGGTTTCTGTGGGAATAATCGAATAATTATCACCCATTTTTATTTTGGATTATTGAGTCACAGTGTAAAATGACATTTCTTATGTGAAAGTTTTGTGAGTAATACAACAGTTCAAACACATTCCATATATCATAATAATGTTTTATTTACATTATTTATAATTGTCCGTATATATTCTTCATTTCTTTCCAGACAAAGGCATATCGTGAATATGTTGCAGAGAAGAAGAATGTGAATTTGCTCACCGAAGAGGATAAATTCTTACTGCAACTTGGAAAAGTTGAAAGGTTATCCTCAAAACTCAGTATAATGAGTTACATAGGAAACTTCTTCGACAACATACATGTAGTTCAACCGGTGAGTGAATCCTTCCAAATCTATCAATGTACGCTTTGTAAATTAAGCACAGTCATCTACCAAATTGATCATTAAATTTAGATTCAATGAAAAGTATGCAGGTAAATTACTCAAATTTACATCTAATCTGGAATTCACACACAATGTCATAGTTTTGTTAATAACTATTAGATTTTATATTCATGGTGTTATATTGCTTCATTACAATTATTTTTACTAATTAATTCATACTTGGGGTGAATTTTAATATTGTTGTGTAGTGGTCATTGGAGAAGTAATCTTGTTTGTTTTTTTTGCAAGAAAGGGTTTTCATTAATCACCTGCAATAATGACACAGTGAGAACGGAAAGGTAGAGGTATTTGTATACTATATTTCTGACTTCAACCATACAAACCATGGCTCATGAGATACGTTTCATTGAAATAAATGATATATGTATACTTTTGGCATGAGAGGAGCTCAGATACACCACGGAAGCACTTCTTGCTTTAAGGATTAATGGCCCTCAGAATATTCTAGTCATCAAAATTCCCTCTTCACACATGAATTTCCTTTGTAAGTTATTTTGAAATAGCGTGTTAGCCACCATTAATTTGCACCATTCAGAACTCCAAAACGTTGCTATATTCCATTTTGTTTTCCTTATCTGAAAAAGTGGGCCAATAAGTGTAAATCACACCAGAATAGCATCACAAGTAGGAAGTTGAAGGAAATAATAAGTTTCAAGATGTTATATAATTTATTTTAGTGCAAACATTCTATAAGCATGGTATTTTCTGGCCTTGTAAGTCTTTTTCTTGCTATGCAATAATAAGGCATATGAACAATATCATTCCATAGTAACATTTCTATTCTGATATAAAATCTTTGTTTAAATAATAGGAAAAGAAACGTGAATGTCTGCCTAAAATAGGAAGAACTCATAACCTATATACCCGAGTTATTTTTGTCAATCTTTGACTATTGCAGAAGGTTAAAAATGAAATAATCCAATTCAGTTCAATTATTCAGCGATCATTATTAAACTATTTTTCATTTGTCAATGTTAATTTTTTATGGTAATTTTGTCTTTGCATGATATTTCAGCATTGGCACTGATAGAAAATATTTTTTCTTGTAGCAAATACATGCAGTTATTTCAGCATCCAGTTCCGTGAAAAGCTCCAAGAAATTAAGAAAGCTCTTAGAAATTATCTTGGCCTTTGGAAACTACTTGAACAGTAGTAAACGAGGACCAGCCTATGGATTTAAACTTCAAAGTTTGGACACGCTCCTAGATACTAAGTCAACAGATAAGAGGATGTGCCTTCTTCATTACATTGTTGACACTGTGAGGCATAAGTTTCCTGATCTGTGCAACTTTGAATCTGAATTACTGTACATTGACAAAGCTGCCGTTGGTAAGTACTTTGTAATGTTAGCCAAAGCTAATGATTATTTTTTTTATTTATGAAGTTACCAGTCAGCTTGAAAAAACTGTCTTTACCTGATTGTTTTAATATTTTGGAGAGAATCCTCAATAACCATAAAGCCAGGTGGTCTAAATTCAGATTTAAATCAATGTGAGAAAACATTTTAAATTATGCATTTTTAAATTATTAAATTTATTGTAATTGAAATTTTAATACATTTTATTGTATCGCATGTATTGGTCATTTCGGAATGATCTTCCAAAAACAAAGAACCTTTCAGTGTATTATTATGCTTGTACACCGATATGAATTTCAGTAATAATTTATTTTAATTCTGCATTAATTAATCAGGAATTTAGAGTTTATAATATTTTAAATCCTGAAAACTCGGATAAAAAATTTGTATTGACATAAATGCAATATTTTGATGACTTATGTCAACGTTCTTGCAGTGTCATTGGAGAATGTTGCAACAGATGTCCAAGAGCTGGAGAAAGGGATGGAGCTAACAAGAAAGGAGCTGGAGCATCGAAAGAACTTCCGAGGAGAAGAGAAGCATGGAATTGTGTTGCGTGATTTTCTGGCAAATTCTGAGGAGAAACTGAGAAAGCTTAAGAATGATGCACGTGCTGGGCAGGAAGCTTTCCGAGAGTGTGTGGAGTATTTTGGCGAGAGTCCTCGGCAGGTTGATGCCAACACATTTTTCTCACTCTTAGTGAGATTTGTCCGCGCTTTTAAGGTAAGCATGCTTGAAAATTTTCATGTTTTCTGATGGGGTTACACTTTATTGTGATTCCTGAAATGGAGGTTCTTTTTATAATCATCATAGTAAATTCAACCTAGTCGGAGCCAGAAAGGGGAGTTATTTAGCACTCCTTGATTTCAGGAATAAAAAGAGACTTTGGAATGCTGATGACAATAAGATCTGGCGTAATATTTTAGTATTCTAATTAAGCCATTAGAAATTTTTTGTTAGAAGTCTTGTTATGAATTTATAAGAATGTAATGATAAGAATATTGTGAAACTTTAAGACAGAAACTGTCAGAAAATCTCAAGGGTGAAATGTATGGTCAGGTGAACTTCCAATGCTCCTTTACTCATCTCGTCTTCTCATTTCCAGTCTTCACCTTGGGGGCATATTTTTCATTAGTCTTTTGACACGATGACAAAATCATCACTAATTTTGTCAGTGCAACTGCTTAAAACGTGGAAACCTGTTATTAACTGATTGATCACTACTCCATACATTGATATGATTAAAATATTTATATTCTTCATCTCTAAATATTAAAGCTCTATCTCATCCTCAATATATGAGTTTTTTGAAGATCATAAGAACTTCAAACAAACATAATTCCCACCTCTCCAGTTTCGGTTCTTGATTCATCTCATTTTCTGATATTTCAGCTGGGATTCTGTCTTGTTTGCCAAAAATGTTGTTTAAAAATGGGCTTTGGATCATTGGGAAACAGTCTTCAAAATAATAATTTTAATTAAGTGGGATATATAAATTTGGTGGATGAAAATTGATGGACATCATATGAATAAATCATTGGAGTGTTGGTTTGATGGGTAAGGCTGAGCCTTCCCCTATGCCAATTTTGGCATCCCAGAAAGTTTTGATGGCTTCTAAATCTGAAAATAGTGGCTTAGTTAGGATGTGTTCAGAGGCTCCTCCCTTCTTTGAACCTAGGACCCAACTAGCCCTCATCCAAGTGCTCTACCCATTATGTTACCACATGACCCCAAGGATTATGTCATGTTGCACCTCACAAAATTCCTCAGAAACTGGATAGGCCAGTATGCCCTTCACATACGGCTTACTCAGAGTTCAGTTTCTATTCTCAGAACTGGAGTTTGTGATAACCCTAGTGGTTCAGTCTCTGAAAAGCATCCTAATCAAGTGACAGCTCATTTGGATCACAGAGGGCTTTCACTGGTTTATGTCATGATGAAAGTGTATGTTTATCTATTACATCATCAACCAAATTTATTGATGACCATTCATGACACTCTTTACAACAGGTGGCTGACCAAGAAAATGAGCAGAGGAGGCGACTTCAGCAGGCTGCCCTTCAGGCCCAGAATAACAACTCTGAGGAAGTTATGAAGAGGAACAAGATCAATCAAAAGAAGCAGCAGGTAGGTTTTTGCAATTTTTTGATGGCCAGTTCAACCAACTAGTTCTCAGGTTTTTCCTGGAAAGTGAGCTATTCATTGAAATGAGGTACCGTTAAAGCTGCTTTGTTTACATTCACATTTTGTTGCTTGAAGGATGCTGTGATAAACGAGCTGAAGAGTAAGACAGGACAGCAAGCAGGTCCTGGCCAAGGCAGTCGGGTGCATGAGAAGAAACTCCTTCCACAGGATGAAGTCTACAACGGAGCCCTTGAAGACATTCTCCTAGGTCTGAAAAGTGAACCATATAGACGGGCAGATGCTGTCCGCAGATCTCAACGGCGTCGAGTTGAAAACAATCGACTTTCACGGACAATGGAAGAGTTAGACCTGTGAAGAGGTTTGCAGTGTTGACAGTCTTCCATTCCTGAGATTTTGTATAATGGTTTAATTATATTATTTCTACATGCATCGACTTGGATGAATTTCCATGCTCGGTGATGAGAGAAACGATTGAAAAACGAAAGATGGCTCGGAGACATTGTGATAACATTTTCCCATTAGTGTGCTGAATGTACTTTGTGCATTCTTCGCAGAGGATTTTAACACTTTGAAAATTTCAACCTTCTTGTGGGCTGATGAAACTTAGTGCAACAGGAGTTGTCGACTGCACTTAAGCAGTGAATTTATTGTATAAGAATTGTTTAAAATATGTAAATAGACATTGTTTTTAATGAGCAACAGACCAATTGATTTTAAAGCCACATTTCAGGAACATGATGCAGTGTAAATGTTTCAGTTCAATTTTTATAGGGGCACCATGTGGGAGTATATTCACTGGCATCTAGTGGATGAGCATGATACGTAACATAATCCCATATGTGCTTGTGGATTGGTGACCTTAACAGAATTTCTTATGATTCTGTTTCTGCCAGTGATATTTTGACTTGGTCACTAAGATTCTCAACAAGCAAAAATAATTGTTCTTGCCTGTACTTTTATATTCATACTTCTGATACAGTAGGTAGTACATACATACCTTTTGCAAGTTTTTTTTTAGTTTTGTATCTTAAAGATATGTATATATGTATCATAACTTTTGTGGCCATTTTTTTACAAATTCATCTGGAATAAAATGTACATATCAAATGGGTCATGTTTTTAATGCATTTGTTGAAATAGTTGAACAAGAATTGCCAATAACTCATCTCCGAGATGTGTTTTTTAATAAATGATAGAAAAATTTCTCTTGAAATTTCTTAAGCCCCACAAACAATTTCACCCAACCGGGGGATGAACTTGCAGTTTGTGGGATTTGTATTGTGTACCCTGCTTTTTGGCTTTTCAATGTACAATGGCATTTCTATTTAACAGCAGTGGCATGGACGTATTAATTCAAGTGTTTTGTTGGCTGATTAAATTGATGGAAGGCATAACTTCAGTTTTTTAGAATGCTATGATGATGGAGTAGTAAGTTTTCATCTGAGGTTTCCAACATTTTTGTATGAATCTCTTAAAATAAAAGTTCATTCCTGTTATTTTTTAAATTTGTCTGTTTTGTGAAATGTTGACAGTAAGTTATTACATCTTATTTTTCATGTGGGACCAATTGTAATGCATTGTCCAGTATATGTATTTAAATAAGTAAGCCTACTAGACAAGACTTCCACATTTTCAAGACTTTCAGTGTTTGTATGGTCTTTGTTTTTTTGTGATTTAGTTGACTTTACTGTTTGTGTCGTTGATTGTACTGTTGAGTGACATATGAGACTTGGACACATGAATTAATACTCACAAGTGATATGTGTATGAATTGGTGCTTTAATTATATGAAAATAAACTAACAGCCATATAGAGATCTATTGCAATTATAATTTCATATTCTCCACTTTTTGGTTCTTCAGTAATTAGGATAATCGTTGATGGGTGAATTTTACCCAAAATGTGGACTTGGAACACTTATCTTTTCCTATCCCCACTCTCTGGAAAATTTTAACTGAAAATCTCTTTAGCTTAGTGTCTTATCTCTCCGATGGATTTCAACCTTGATGTGGTGGAAGGGCTTGTGTGTTCCGTTGACTCCTAGAGCTGTGCTGGCAGGAGTTATGAAAATTACTTCTGGTAGGGTTACCTATGCCATGTCGAAGGTTAGGAGCCAGACAAAAGGTAGTCCACACAGTGTCTTCTGCGGCAGCTGCAAAGGCATCTGACCCCAGTGGTGCAGCCAATGAGTGATGGTGTCTGTTAAAAACACTATTGAGGAAGGCAATGGGAAACCACCTTAATTATCATTCCCAAGATTATAATGATGGTCAGTATAGAGAATATAAGCCCTGGAAACTATTGGACTCAGCCCAATTGGCCATTTGTCGTGCGAGACAGCGGGAGAGGCAAGGCTTCCGCAGTCATCATCTCCCAAAAACCTTGATACATGCCACTGAGCAATCATAAAGAGGAAGAAGCCGATGGGATATTATTATCAGCAACCTTCTCTCTTTCTTGATTATGCCTAGAACTTCAAATTTATTCCTTTAAACAGGTACATTTTATTTTCTCTATCCATTATACAGTCAAACCTTTTGTTTCTGCTTGACTTAAAGCTTTGTAACCATACCACACTGGTTTATACTAGTTTCCCCTAATATTTCTTTGTCCTAAGGTTCTTGACGTTATCTCCCTTATTGTATTTGATTCTTCTTTTGCAATTCTATCTTAATAGGATAATGCAATACTATCTTAATGTCTTATTTTATGCATTTGCTGAAGTATTATCTAATCCATTAAAAGATCAAAGTGTTATACCTGCTCTATATTTCATGCTCTCCCTCCTTTGATTTTGAACATTACCTTCCTATCAATTGAGGATCTTGTTAACTTCAGTTTTTGTATGTTTTATTTATCCCATAGCCTTCCAACTGATTGTGCAAATTGAACAGCAATGGCTCTAATCTGACTGAATAATACATTTGATACATTCACAATATCTTCCCATACATCACCTGTTTTTTTTGCTGCATATATCATTTGTTACACTGGCACTATTGGAGAGCCCTGTTTTTCTGTCGACTCCATTACTGCCCATCCCATTTCTCTCTCCTTTAGTTGGGGTCAAGTACAGGATTTGAATGGGTACCTTCTAGACTATCATCCAAAATATGCTCATTAATGTGGAATGAATAACTAGCATCCATTTCACAGAGAAAGCCAGAGGATGACAATAATGATTATAATACTTTATTCATTTTGAAAAATGACACAACCTTATTAAATTTTGTCAATATAAATTTTACTTAATATATAAACGTAAGTTCTTAAATGTGATGAAGATTATCACAAAAGAATTCATCAAATGAGTTAAGTGGGTGAGCAAGTAACCAGGTATATATCCTATTCCTGAAACTCGATTCAGTCCAATTTCAAATGAGTAGGCAGAAAATTATACAGTCATATGTTCACATTATGGAATATGTTGATGACAATCTACAGTAAGTAGTATTTAGATTTGCTTTACCTCTTGTGGTGTCGTTATGGATGTGAGGTCTTAATTGGTAAGTTTCTAGATTAACTTTCACATGAATCAGAGCCATGAAGACATATAAGCTAAATACAGTTGGAATTCGAAACCTGATCAAAAAGGTTTGCAAGAAACAAATGGTGGTATATCAGCAAGAGAGCAAATAGCTCTCTTTGTAGTAGCAAAATTTGTTTAACATGTGGTGAGTGAACCCACAACTCAACACCATAATTCAAATGACATTGAAAAAAGGTATGGTAAAGTGATACACGATACTCTTTTGACCTGAGAAAGTGGAGCTTTCTAAACATACAAACAGCTTTATTCAGTTGATTACAGATCTGACTGATGTGAGACCCCCACAATTAAGTTTTATATTAATATACATTCATAGTATTTTAGCAGTTTCAATATCAGTTATTTTTTATTTAAGACTAGATATGACACACTGAGTTTTTCTTAGTATTGAAATGTTAATGATTATTATCAAGCTATTCCTTAGCCTGTCTTTGGGTAGCGCTAGATCCTACCTTTGCATCGTCTAGATATTGACATTTTTGCACAAAAGTGGTGACCTCAGCATATAAAACAGATGTAGATTTCATATAACAGGGCAAATCATTAATCACATTACTTAAAAACGTTTATTAAAAGTACTGGACCAAGCACAGAGACAGAAGTGACACCACATTTTACTTTATAATTTGCAGATTGTCACCATAGATACTGATTCCTTCTCTTCAAAAGCATTAATGACATAATTAACTATGGACACTACAGCCAAAATTGTAGATGTCCCAGATCAAAAGCCATTCTGTGATTTGGAAAACATTATTTGGCTCAACAAATCACATATTTGATCTTTCATTATAGTTTCAAAACTTTCACCAGAAACGAGGACTATGGAAATGGGGAGGAATGATATTTTAACCCAGCTTCATCATAGGTACCTCGTGGTTATCATAATTTTTCCTGAATCCCTTTGGAAACAATAAAACTCTCGACGTAAAGGATGCATGAAAATGAAGGAAGCAAATAACTACTTTAGTAGATAATCAGTCATAACTCGCAAATGAGTAACAATAAGACTAATAAAAAAATTAAATTAAAACTGAATTTAAAAAAGGCGGCCATTTGCGCTCTTGTTTTATCTAATGGCCACAAAAGGCGCTACAGGAGATGACGTTATGAAAAAGCTGTATTGGATAGTATAGGGCAAGTTCCTTGAAAACAGTTGAGTTACGGAATGCATAATGGATGGTGCGACGGGTTATGTATGAATTGGATTTTGAAAGTATTCTGTTTTTAGTGATATTGTGTTGAATTTGAAAATGCCAAACTTCACAGAATCATTCGCAGAGGTCAGTATACATTTGGCAGAATATTTATATAAAATTTGGAGTAATTGAAACATGTAAGTGGATTACTTTCTTCCAATTGATATCGCCGATGTCAAATGCAACCGATTTTTACATTTTAGCAAATCCATGCTCAAACTGTCATCGTTATACATCCGGGATCAAGAAACTTAAGAATTGGTCGCGCATCTGATCTCAATCCGCATACAATGCTCCATGCAGTGGCTAGACGAAGGTTGCCGGGAGGGCCAATTCACCAAGATCATCTGTTGCCTCCTGAAGTACCGCGAGTAATTATACATGACTCTTCTCTTAATTCCCCGATTAATTACCCCGTCTACGGGCACTTTTTATGGAATTCATTTTTATTGTTATTTCCACGAATTTATGTTTAATATTTAGTGTAAACAAAGTATTTTTTACCAATACTAAGTTATTTATGATTGCCTATAATGATTATGTTCAAAGTTTTCGAAATTATTTCTCTGTACTTGTGGTTTTTACCATTCGCTAACTTTGTTATACTTGAACTTAAAGACAAAAGAGACTGCTCAAGAAATGGAGGAATCCCGCCTACAAGTTAGTCACACACTACAGTCCTGTCTCCAATCCGATGGCAGTCGTAGGTACGCTACTCCTCCTCAACAAATTGCAGCCTTCAATCGTCGATCTCAACCAGAAACTGTGGCTACATCCGGAGGCGAATTCATTAAAGCAGAAGGAGATGTTGTTGTTGGTGACGAGGTAATAAATCGTTAGTGAAGAAAGCAATTAAGATTTCAGTATTTGCATGGATTTTCGTGAAACGTATCGTTGTTTTTCTTAAAGCCAGCACTATGGCAATAATAATTAAGATATGATGGAGGAATGAGAAAGAATGGCAGCGACAAATTTTTGCCCATTGCCCAGCTCTCCGCAAAAACCATTTTAGTAGAGCAGTGTCCCTGGCAAGGGAATAAAATACATTTGAAAATTCTGTTGCGTATGGACGAAATCTAGTCCCTTTTAGGGTCGGAAAGTTGCTACCTGCCAGGTGCTGCTTGCTGAATCAACTTCTGTTTTTGCCTTAGATGTGGCACAATACATGTTTTACAAATTAGCTGTTTGTAAGGTGCTAAAAAAATGCCTATGGATCGTTGTTCATGAACAGCTTGCTTTTCTAATATTCACCTATAAATGCATTGGTGAATATGACATTTGTGTATCACAGAATGGATGAGAATTGTTTTATCCTCAGTAAAGGCCTCTCCTCTCATCCTTTACTCTGTAACCAATTTTTTATCCATTGTTTCCCTTTCCCCACCACTTCTGAGATTTGATTTGTTGAATTTTCTGTGGAAAAAAGTCTCCAAATTCATCAATAGGTTGAAAAAAGTGTGGGTAGCAGTTGAACTTCAACAATTCTCAACTTTTGGAACGTTTTGTTGGCTTTACAAATTTTAGGTGTAGAATTTTCTGTTATTTATTTTAAAGAAGAAGATTTGGGAATGTTCTTCTTTGTCACTTTGTCTCTCCAGCTATCAGCTCCCCACAACAACTGCAACCACTTCATCTTCATTGGTGTAGGCCAATATAATTGGCTTTAGAAACTACTAAGTTTCTAAAGCCAATTATGAATATAATAATAATAATGATTAATTAGACTTAGTTTATTTTCCAAACTAAGCTTAATTTCTCAATACTTGGGTGTTACAGGCACAAAATAATAGTTGTAATTTCAGTTTATTTCTTCTGTATTTTTAGGTTTAAAACAAATTTGCCGTTGCTCAGGGTTTGATATATTTCTATATCTTAATAAGCATTTTTCCTTCCCATGGACTACAACCTTGACGTGGTGGAAAGGCTTATGCTTGCAATAACTCATAGAGCTGTGCTGGCGGGAGCAATGAGAACTGATCCTAATAGGGTAACCCTTGCCATATATGTCAAAGGTTAGGAGTCAAATAAAAGGTGCTCCACGCAGAGTCTGTTTCTCAGTGAGGCACCTGCAAAGGTGTCTGACCCCAGTGGGGTAACCATAGGTATATGATGAGTCAGAGGACATAATCATGGGTGTTCCTCGAGGAAAACATCTGATAGTAATGGGGAATGGGAACACTACAGTTTGCAAAAGGAAAATATGTTGCTGAGGTGGGGGTGGGATTACAATTATGTACAAGGAATGACCGTGGGGAGAAAGCAATGCAGTTCTGCAGGAGAAGGGCTATTCATTACTAATGCTTGGTTTAGACACCGTAAAAAACATAGGTATTGGTGAAAAGTGCTGGGTGATTCAGAAAGGTATCATTTAGACTATATAATGATTAGGCACAGATTTAGGAACAACATTATAAATTTGTAGTTTCCAGCTCTGATTCACATACAGTGTTAACATTTTAGTAATTATGAAGTTTAATGTTCTATTAAAAAAGATAGTCAGGTCAGGAAATGGAATGTAGGAGCACAAGCTGGATTGACGAGGAAGGAGTATTAGCTGGCTGTAGAGAAAATCATGAGTGAGGGAAAGGAGCCTAGTACTTTTGAGGAAAAATGGGAAAATTAAAATATCAAAAAAAGAGTTATCCAGAGCTGCAAAAGAAACTATAGGAAGTTTTAATTGGAAAAGGGACAAGGAAACTATGGATTATGGAGAAGATGATTAGTTGAGAGAAGGAAATGGAAGAAATTAAATACAGAGTTAGGTAGAAGCAAGTACCAAGAGGTAAATAGTAAATTGAGATGGGTGACAAATAAAGCGAATGAAGCTAGGTGGAAGATGCTGTGCGAGGATATGGAAAGTTTGCAGGGGAATGGCAAAAGTGGTGTGCTATGCAAGGAGGAGGTCAGGAAATACAAGAGGTACACTAGGGGGAAGTTTGAAGGGAAGATCTGGGCTAACAATTGGAAATAAGTTAGGAAAAAATTTTGAACCAGAAAAGATCCAGGGGAGATGGAAGGAATAGAAGAACTGCATGGTAAAAACAGTAGGCCAGTAAGGTTAGACATAGAATATGGCGTAGATGAAGATAGCTTAGGTCCAGGCTTGCTGGATGGTGAGATAGAAAGGGAATTAAGGGAAATTAAATCAAATAAAACTGTGAGTAGACAAAATTTCTGCTGGACTACCATAAGGCAATAGGAAAATGTGGGAGGAAGAGTATTATGGACTACCTGTAATTCGTTGCATTTTTAGAAGAGGAATCTGGCCGGAAGACTTTGTCAGATCAGTGTTACTTGTTATTTCAACAAAGGTAAAGGCTACATCATGTGAGGACTACAGAACAGTAAGTTTTATATGGCACACAGTTAAAGTGGTTCTCAGGATCATCAACCAAAGGATGGAGACCAGGGAAAATGATAACTTAGGGGATGATCAGTTTGGGTTTAGGAAGGGGAGAGGTACGCATGATGCCATTGCAGTAATGACATCACTAATCAAAAGGAACATCCATATTTAAGTTTTCCTACCTTTATCACATATGATTTCACTTGCATTTACAAATTTTAGTAGGGAATTAGCTGTAGAAGAAGGAAGATTTTACTTCAAAATTATATAATTAATGCTATATAATTTTTTTAAGATTCCCTTCAGTGTATTGAGTATATCAAAAGACTCAATTTTGCTCTTTGTACAGTGAATGTCATGAGGTCCTTATGATATGTATTCTCATTGGAAAGAATTAAACATTTGTTATCTTGAAAATAGCCTCAATATTCAGCAAATTTCAAGTAAATTTAAAGAAAAAAGTGTTTATTACTTCAAAAACTTTGATTCGATGGTGATTTAATTAATTTTGCTAACCTCAGTGCTTGCTCTTCACAGATGTACAGTAAGTTTCTTGTATATTAAATAAATAAATATATATATTATTTTTTATATATTAAATTTTATTAATGTAATTATTAATATTTTTTAAGGCGTATGGATAAGGCATTTTAAGGATATTATTAAATTTTAATGCAGAGTCCATCTGTTGATTTCCTTCAGTTGCATAAGTTTGAATTTTATTTTCATATATGTCATAGCCATTTTTATTTGAATACAAAATGGAATAAATTTTTAAATGCATGTTTACAGTCACGTGTAGTTTACAGAAAAGCCATTTTTAAAAGTAAATATGAAATTCTATCTCACATTTATATGTGGAATGAAGCAACGTATTTTGGACTTCAATGTATAGGTGTAATATAGTTGGGGATACCTTTTGTATTGTAAAGAGCAAAACTCTCCTAACACGTAACAAACAGATGCTACTTTACGAGTGTAATCAAAACACCTGAGCTGTAGGTGGTCATCTTGGTTGGTATCCTTTGCCTGAGTGGTGATTTTTAACTTTTTCTTTCAGTGCTTGTATCTGAATCCAGCAGAGGACTTTAATATTCATTTCCCCATGCATCGAGGAGATTTGCACATTCACAGTGGGCCAGGTGGATCCTTAACTGCAGTTCTGGCCAACTTGGAGACCATTTGGAGCTGGGCCATTCAGTATCGGTTGGAAGTCCCTGTCAGAGACTTGAAGGTGCATATACTAATCTTCGAAATTCCAATTTATTTTGGCCTGCTTTTAGTATATTCATTTTTGTAGGTGAAAACAAAAACATCCATTAGTCATGGGAAATATCAAACTTTTTACAAAATACATTATTTCATGTATCATTCAATTGGTTAGTTTAAACTAATGTAAGTTTAGGAATTGTGTTAGTATTGTTTTTGAAGTTGCTGACAATTTTTTAGCGATGTCTCATTTGATTTAGTGATCAAGTGATAATACTACATGAAGGACAATGCTTTTCCGATTGAATTTAAAAAGGAAGTTGTTCACTTGAATATATGATTTTTTCTATTTGAAAATGTATTTAATATAATTTTTTCATAATATTGAGTGCCTTTATTTTTAATTTTGGAATACATAAATTTGATTTAAGGCCCTTTGCTTAGCCAAATTCTGTGCAGTTATGTCTTTTGGATTGTCTTGATCAAGGATTAAGACAATCCAAAATTTCACTTAAATCGCTTCACTCGAATCACTTCATTAAAAATGCCGATTTGTAACAATTTTACTAGAAATTATGGTAATAAACTAATAGCTTTGACCAGTTTCCTGAATTTTGTATATGAAATTGGCATATTTGATGTTAGTTCAAATAGTTACTATTAGGAGTGCAATCATCAATTGGTACTTTGCGTTACTCAGTTCTAGTAGGCATATGCTGTAGCATGAAAAATGGTTTTATATTGTGATGGGATAGTGAATTTTTTCCTAAAACATGATCATATACTGTTGCTCATAAATTTTCATGATTTTTTAAAAAAGTTATTTAAATGTTGAAATTATTGGTTATTCAAATCTACACCATATTATAATGCACAGACTGTGGGTTCATGCTAACAATTGTTTACCGCTTCTCTTGAATAAAAACAGAAAGTAAGTACAAATATGCATTAAGGTGGGAATTCATGGTACTGAATCATTGAAACTTTTATTAGACTGGACAGTTCTGACTCATGCAGACAGTGATGCCAAATAGTATTAACTTGATAATGTATAATTAAAAGGGTATCATTGGAATTGATTTGAACCAGTCAGTCAAGGAAAATGATCTATATTGAAGAATTATATGAAATTAAGAGAAAATCCACTAGATTTCAAGAAAAAGATAATGTGAAGGTTAGTGCTCCCGAGATTTTGTAAAACTAGTTTGGGAATCCCTTCATTCACAAATAAAGCAAACTTCTGTTTAGGCACAAGGCACTTAAGTTTGCTTTTGATGAATATGAGATCAGTATTCAATTCTGTTTATGGGATTTGACCATCTACATAAATTAAAAGAAATTAATTCCAACATTGATAGAGTGCACATGTTATAAGTTTTTTTCCTTTTACAGTTTGTCTTTACAAAAACAATAACCAATAAATTCTAAAGAAAAGTTGCAGGCCTCGCTAGCACCTGTATAACCAGCCTTAGTTGGTATTCACCCCAAATACCTTTGTATTTGCACTACAGAACCATGTTTCATATTCTATTGTCCTGCAATGTTTGTGAACCGGTTGTACCTATTATTCTATCTTCATTTATTGGAACAGAATTTAAAAACCTGTACTGACTTAGTGGTGTTGAGAGATGGACAATGGGTTTTGCTCAAAAACTGATTTTCCATAGAAATTCCATCCATCTGAAAATTGTGAATTTTCTGTATCAGAAATTTATAGAACGTTAAACTTATTTGATAAATAAGTAGGCATATCATGATTTGAAACATGTTGCCAGTTTATAGTATCAGAATTGGAACTCAAAAATATTCATGTGTTGTCCACTTAGAAAATAAATTTGATGTTCGGATTTCATATTTTTCAAATGATTGATAAGTTATTGTGGGTGTAAATATTAATGATTAATCTGTATATTTTTGCTTTTCACTAGCATTATAGAGCTGTCTTAGTCATCCCAGACATCTACAATCGTCAGTATCTCAAGGAATTGACCACCTTACTCCTGACAAAGATTGGCTTTGGAGCTTGCTTTCTTGTTCAGGTAATAGTTTTGATGTTTTGATTCAAGTTCTTTGTTCTCACAGCATCCATTTTTATAGAATTACTCTTCCTTTGAATGATACGTTTTAACATGTGGATTTAATGTAGCCACATTAATGTTCCAGGACTTGCTTTATTACTGGAAGTTCCAGGGCTTACTTTTTTACTGGAAATTCCAGGACTTACTTTTTTAAGGGGAATTAGGCAATCAAAATCTAAAAATTGATTGACTTTCCATATTAAATGTGTGATTTCTTGAATGATTATTGATGAAAAATAACTGAATGCTCTAAATAAAATGTATCTTCTTAATCAAAGCTGAAATCATGTATTGATCTAGCTTATATACATGCTGGTTTTGGAAACCACTTTCTATGAAGTATGGTTTTTTTGTCAAAAAAAAGATGCATGTGGTGCTTTGCTTTAGTAATTAATTCATTTGTGCTAGATCTAGTGTCTTTTGTCATCTGATGAAGAAGAATGGCATAAGAATAACATTCCGCTAAACAAGCCTTGAATACATCTCCTGTTGCTTCACATTTGTTTCTTGGACCTGTAGCTATCTATTACTATTGCTTTCTTCAAATTGCTCTTCTTCCATGCACAACATAATGGCTAACTCTGAATTAAGTAGAAGTTACACCAGACTCTTTGATTATTAACATGCTTTAAAATTTCGGTATTTGAGGTGGAGTAGTATAGCCAAGTTTTTAATCTGTCCAGCATTACTAGGTGTCATCACCCTAAAAAAAATGTGTTGTTAAAAACTCACCCATATGCATATTTCCTTTGTTCTTTAGCCTATGCAGTGTGCCCTCCAAACTGAGTCTGGCCCTGAAATTTATGGATTACTTAATATGTATTGAATGTGACTTATATCCATATCAGCGGAATGAATATAGCAGTTGACACATGTCGTTATGCGTGAATAATCATTTTTCCATTCACTCACCACATTTTATAATATAATTGACCCTTCACAAATTATTGTCAGCGAAGCCATTGAAGTTTATATTTTTCCCAAAAAATACAGGATCATGTTGCAGCTACATTTGGAGCAGGTCTTGGCTATGCATGTGTGGTGGATATAGGAGACCAAAAGACATCTGTTTCTTGTGTAGAGGATGGAATTTCTCATCGCAGCACACGGGTAATTATATTACTTTTCTACTTAATCAACTAGTGTAGAACATATTTGTAATGATATAAGTCCGAAGTACTTTAATATTCTGAACATAACATCCAGTCACTGTAAAATAGACACATGTTTTCGAGAGGAACATGTGAAAATATTCTTAGAACTAAGAATATCGTATCATTTTCAGACAACATATGCATTTTGGTTTCACTTACAACTTGACTGTTGCCTGACCACTCCCCTCATATCCTAATGTGGCTCTACCAGTTGAGGGGAGCTCCCCTTCTTTTTGTCCATTCTCTCTTTGCAAATTTTGTATGCAGAAGTTTGAATCTGTGCAATGAAGGTATAATGCTGGTGCACACTTGGTCTAACCTCAACAGTGAGTATTTCTACATGTATGCAAGTCATCCTTGGTCCAATCAGTGTAGTGACTGCAAAATTTTAGTGCCCCATTTCTGCTGTACACATATGTTCTCTATTGTACTAATGTAACCTGGTACACTCCGGTACCCTTGTGTTGGCACAGTAATGAAATTTGTAAACATATTTATGTTCAGTGCATGTCAATTTAAGATGTTAACTGACTAATAATGTATGTAACAATATCTGCTATAACCTCATAAAAATTCCACATTTGTTTACCATGTATTAGGCGCCATAACTTGTTCATTCAATGATGGAGAAAAAATGTATTGTTTGGAAAGTTACCTTATTTCTTGGATTTTTTCAGAATAAATGAAGTCTGGGTATATGAGGTGTGTTCAAAAAATAATGAGAATTTTAATTTTTCGGACAATAATATTTATTTATTCTTATACATTGATGCTGTCACCTCCAAAGTAGTCCCCATTGGAGATTATGCACTTGTGCCAGCGCTTCTTCCAATCCCTGAAACACTTCTGAAACTCGATCTTTGAGATAGCCTTTAGTTCTTTCAGCGATGTGCTTTTAATGTCATCTATGGCTGTAAAACGATGGCCCTTCAAGGTTCTCTTAATTTTTGGAAATAGGAAAAAGTCTCACGGAGCCAATCTGGCGAATATGGAGGCTGGGGCATCGTTACAGTATTGTTTTTGGCCAAAAATTCACGAACAAGCAATGAAGTGTGAGCTGGTGCATTATCGTGGTGCAAAAGCCATGAATTGTTTTTCCACAGATCCGGGCATTTTTTTCGGATTGCTTCACGCAAACGGCGTTGAACTTGTAGGTAGTACTTATTATTGACCGTTTGGCCTGGTGGCAGGAATTCATGATGTACTATGCCATTCAAATCGAAGAACACAGTGAGCATAACCATCATGTTTGACCACACTTGTTGAGCCTTTTTCGGTCTTGGTGAGCCAGAATGCCTCTACTGGGATGATTGAGCCTTAGTTTCAATGTCATATCCATAAACCCATGTTTCATCACCTGTTATAATACATTTCAGTAATTCTGCATCGTCGTTTACATCATTTAGTTACTCCTGAGCAACTTCCATTCACCACTGTTTTTGTTCAAAATTCAACAAATTTGGAACGAATTTTGCTGCCACGCGTTTCATGCCCAAAAATTTGGAAAAATGTCATGACATGATCCAATCGATATGCCAACATCATCAGCGACCTCTGTAATTGTGATTCGGCGATCGTTTATAACCATTTCTTTCACTTGTTCCACGTTTTCATCGATTGTTGGTGTGCTGGGGCGTTTGTCATCTTCAAGGTCTACACGGCCTTCTTGGAAACGCTTATACCACTTGTAAACTCTTGATTTACTCATAGCAGACTGATCATAGGCCTTTGTTAACATTTCCCACACTTTGTTACACTTTAGTTCATTTTTTATGCAAAATTTGATACAAATTCTTTGATCCATTTCTTTTAGCAAAGGAAAATCGCCGAGCTCATAAAACACGTCTAACCCTAGTGGCTGTCACAGACAAAGTCCACAATGAAAACAACTCAAAGTTTTATCATACTTCAGGGGCATGTATACCAACATAATAAAAAAAAAGTTTGACAATCGGACTCTCCAAGCCCGTGAAATGAAAAAAATTCTCATTATGTTTTGAGCACACCTCATATTTTTAAGTTACGTGTTGTGGCAACTGGTTCAGGAAGGATTGTCCCTTATTATTTTAAGTTTAGCTCAGTTTTGAAAAGAAACCGTGGGCCAATTGGAAATAAATAGACAATTTTTAGCTGATGAATGAATGACTTCCCTCCCTCTCTCCTATTCTGAATATCCCATTGCACTTCTATCCCCCTCCCCCCCCCCATGCTCCCTCCCTGTCCTTCAATATCTATCACCACCCAGCAACATCATCAAAGGCCTTATTGAATTATACACCCTTTCCCTTTCTACCTGTGTACATAGCACCTACTTGTCACTTCCCCAAGACTTATGATGTATATATGTCATTGATTACCAAATATGTACTTGTATTTTTTAGTGTCTCTGACAATACCGTAAAAGATATAGCCGAGCATTCCACTAAACTTAATGTTGAAAAATGTTACACTAGCAAGCTTTTTTACCAATGCAGATATTCCACTGAGGAATGTCTGGTTATGTTTACTTTATCAATTAACTAAGAAATTATGACAATTTGAAACCCAGATATAGTCAAGCCCTGTATTTGCATTATTGGAATTTTCAGTTTTCCTGCTATTTGCATCACTATGTGTTGGATTAAAAACAATTCACATTCTAAAACAGTTACTCATGTACATCAGCTTTCATAAAAAACTTTTGATTTTGTTTCTTATACATACTCAAGAAAGATGGTTGAGAGCAGTAATGTGACAGGTTTTTGCAAAGAAGTTGAATAAGTCTGGAAATTTGAGTTACTTAAACTTGTGATCTCAGCCCGCCAGACTTTAACCCAAGCATGAAGAAGTGTGAAAAATGCAAGAACTGTTGACATACAAATGGGATTATTTGATTTGTGTTGAGGCAATAGTTAATATAATATTGAATGATTCCTGAATATTGAAATGTATTGAAAAGTGCTTTATCACATCAAACTATACTGAATCAAAAATACTTCTTTTTTCTTCAAACTGTTTTCACCAGTTGAACAGCCAGGTAGCTCAGATGCTCCTGTGTTAATTTTTCCTCAATTACTCAGGAGCATAAATTTTATGAACTGAAAGATGATCTGAAGAATAAAGATGAACTGAAAAAAGAACATTTTCAATTGAGGGCAAAATAATAATTTTGGAACAAGTTGATTGTTCCCGCAGTCATGATTTGATGAATAACTGAAAGTAGCAGTATTCCACTGGATAAAATTTATTGTACCACTGGGTTATGATGAATTACATCATCATTTAGACCTGATGATGATATAATACATCAAAACCTAGTCGTACAATAAATTTTATCCAGTGAAATAGTGCCACTATAAGTTATTCATTGTTTGATTTCCATCACATCATGCCTGAAACTATTTGTATTGATTCGGTGAAACATCTAAGACTGCAGGCCTCTACATTGAATACAACAGTGAAAAGTCGTGATTTGATTCTGAAACATGAAAACCAATGCTGTCATTTGTCTGAAAAGAGAAAATATGTCAAGTGTTCCAAGTATGAAGAATTACTAAAAGATTGGTTTTTAAGCAATAGATTGTCAAAGATTCTCGTGAATGGCATCATAATAGTAGTTTTGTTGAGGAGGCGACCAACAGCTAAGGTCATTTGTGCCATTAGGGACGGGTGGGAAAGGAAGGGTGGAGAGGAACCTGGCATCGGCATTAGCCTACTCTTGTCGAAAGGCACCAAGGGGTCCACAGTTTAACATCCATCCGACGGATGACATACTCACTCAAAGTGCTCTCCACAAAGCACCTCAAGTAGGGATCGGGATACCACTGAAAAATACTTGTTGTCTCCAGATTTGAACTCGGGCCTTCGATGTGGGAAGGCTGTACATTAGCCTCCATACCATCCCATCCCCCCTGGCGTCATCATAAGAGAAAAAATATTCCATATTCCATAAGATTGGGAATCAAAGATTTCATCAGCATCTAATGGCTAGTTGGATAGTTTTAAAAATAGTCACAGTCTTGTATACAAGACTGTTTGTGGTGAAAGGAGAAGTGTTGACGTGGAGACTGCAACATGGTGGAAGGTGTCAGAATTGAATAAACCTCTTTAAGGCTATATCCCAAAAGATGTTTATATTACAGACAAGACAGGATTATTTTTTAATGTGCTGCCAGCGAAAACACTGATCTTCAGTGGGGAACTATGTCATGGAGGGCTGCTGAGCAAACAAAGTCTTATTAATTACAAATGCAAACGGAAGTGAGAAGCTTTAGCCACTAGTGATAGGTAAATTAGAGAGTCCTAGTCAAATATATAAAAACCCTACCCACTAGATATACAGCAAATTCCAAAGCATGAATGGCTTTAGAAATAAATGAGGATGAGCCTCTGCTCTGGATGATAAAATGTGACCTCAGAACAAGAAAATTATGCTCTTTATTGATTAATGACCAAACCATGCACTGAATGTACACTTTAGGAATGTGCAGTTGCAAATTTTTCCTGCAAATTGTACTTGTGAGCTTCAACCATTGGATTTAGGTATATAATTGAGTGATTTAAGATGCATTATTGAAGACTAATTGTACAGGATTTAATCTCTCTTTAAGATTATGGTTGGAATATGAAGACAATCAAATTGAATATACTGAATTCTTTACACTCATCAGCTTGGAAGCAAGTTGAGGATTATATAATATACACTGCTTTAGGAAGGCAGAATTTTATGTTTGTTGTGATAAAGAAATTCTAGTTGAAGTTATTCATGATGATGATGACACTATAAACAATGACTTCAGTAATTAAGCATGTAAAATTGAAAATTCTCCATCTCCGCTATTTGCACTTTCCCACATTTTTCACTTTTTTCTGTGGTCCCTAGAAAAGTGTAAATAAGGAGTTGTACTGTAAGTGAACAGATGAAAAATTAATTTTTCATACAGAGAGGATGGCCCTGACCAATCTACATGTCTTAAAGGCCCCCAGACAATTAACTGAAGTTTACACCCATGGAATCAGGTCGGGCAACAGTTGGGGTGCCCATATAATGCATGTAGATGCTTAAGGGTGTTCTTATGTAGTCATAATGAATTCTTGAATGGAGCTCTTTGTGTATATGTAGATATCCATGATAAATGTAGCTTAATGAATGGTAATTAAATGAAAGAAAAGATTATGTGCAAACAAATGGGTAGAAATGGAAATAATTACAGGGTTATATTTTATTCATGTGTGTATTTAAAAGCCACCCATTAACTACTTGTCACACTTCAGAATGGGTAGTGGTAAGCCGATTAAAGAAAAGGTGATCAGAATATTGCTCTCCACTGGAAAATATCATCATAAATCCTCTGTGATTTTTATTTGGTCAAGTTTTGTGTGTCAGCTATCGATTAAAATTTTCCCCAATCTGAGGGTAATTTTTTTTAAGTTAAAGAAATTTCACTTAATAATTGCATGCTCAACGTAGCAAAGGAACTTCATGTAAATAGGAGTATCAGAATGTTTACCATTAAAACTACCTGAAAAATGAAAGTGTTCTACAAGACACCTTGAATACCTGCTCTTAACCTTTATCCTGTGAGTTTCTTCAGGTGATAGTCTTTGTTAATTTGGGCTTTAATATATTTATTTACAGTTGAGGATGGATTATGGTGGTGGAGACATAACGCAAACATTTCATTGGCTGCTTCAGAAATGCGCTTTTCCTTATCGGCAGTGCAATCCAAGCAACAGGTTAGATGGATGGCTGTTGCATCAGCTTAAGGAAAATTTTTGTCATGTTGACCTGGTAAGTACCTGCTACATTCATTGATAAGTCAAACTCTGCATTAATCTTTGTGATAAACTCAACATTCATCAATAAATGTGTTGTAAAAGAGGTAATAATAATAAATATTTTTATTTTACTTCTGTTAAACAGGACAATTGTGGGCCTCAAGAGAAATCTTTTTTTGTTAGGCAGCCATCAGTACCTGTTCAAAAGTTTACTTTGCAGGTATTGAAATCCCATAAGCTAGTAAATCATTGTTTATATAATGTCTTGTAATCATGAAAGATGATGCTAATTATTCCATTTCTCTTTATGTCAGTTTTAAGATGTCTCTAATGCATAACTGGTTCTTATACAGGTTGCCGATGAATGTATAATTGCACCACTAAGTCTTTTTCAACCAGAATTGTTTGGTGTTACTGGCATCAAAGGAACACATGTACAGAAGAGATCTACTGGTGACCCAGAGGACCCACATGATGAAAGCTACTTGAGAGAAACCAGTGTAAGATTAAAATAAATCTTAGTATGTAGCGCATTTCATTTACAATCAAACTGATTCAATACAATTGCCCAATGTCACACATTGTTTTTGAGGACAAATTTTTATTTCTCGTGTGGATGGTGGAAAGTTTTTAAAACCTGGAATCAATCAAAAATTTCTTCACTTTCTCACTTTTTCTTTGTTATTTCTCAAGAGTGGGCCATATTTATTGCCATCTCTGCAGCAGACAGCCTGTGTAAGGCCAATGGAAGTGTAAAACAGTGCGGTACACACTGATATATATGACATCACAGGAATTGTTGTTAAAACTGCAAATGAACTGGGAAATACCACAAAAGATACATATTAAAACAGAGTCATGTGCTAAATTCTCACTCCCAAAAGCCATTAGATTTTATTAAATTAAGCTCCCTGACTGGAGCATTTGATTCAAGACATTTATCCTTTTACTAGTCTAAAAAATCTTTTACTATCATTGCTTACAAAAGTGTTCAAGGCTGCAATGCTCAACCTGGGGAAAATAATTGCAAAGTTACGTAAAAAATATTAACTTTCAGTAGTTGTTTTTCAATTCATTCATAATTTATCCATCCATGAAATATAATAATCCAACTTTAAAGAGATACTGCATAAATCACTCTGCCAAGTGATGTGACCATTCAGATGGTTGACACTCGTTGGGATATATCTCATTGAGAAGTAATGGGTGACAAAGAGGTGTTCATCCCTAGGCTGTTTTGAGTCAGACTGCTGGTTGGATGTCTGTTGAATATGTAGGTGACCAAGAGAGGCAGCATGTACTGCAACACAACAGAGTAAGAAACAATGAGAGCAGTGTCTTTATGACATATACAGGTGATTTATGTTATATTTATGATAAGTATTGATGGGGACGTTGAGTAGGGATGTTAAGACAAGACTCGTAAGAACTCTGATATGGAGCGTAGCTATTTACGGTGAGGAAACGTGGTCACTGAAGCAGGAGGATAGACGTAGATTGGAGGCTTTTGAAATGTGGGTGTGGAGAAGAATGGAGAAGGTGAAATGGACCAAAAGGAAAACAAATGAGGAAGTGCTGGAGATGGTGGGTGAGGAGAGGGGGGTTTTTTGAGAGAAATCCTATGGAGGTAGGAAAAATGGATGAAAGGCATATTGAGTGGTAGTTGGATGTTGAAGAAGGTAATAGAGGGGAGAATGTTGGGCAAGCGAGGTAAGGGCAGGAACAGGATAGGGATGTTGGACGGGATGAAGGGAGGAAAGAAGTACACCGAGATGAAGAGGGACCTGATATAGATTAGATTGCTGGATTGGGTTTTGTTTGGAGTTACAAAATGTTTATTTGATAGTTGTGTCCATCCAAAAACCTACCTTAACTGGTAGATTGCCTAATAATATGATAAGCATTGTTGCTCTCTGGCTAGCCTAAAATATGTGTCTTGACATTGCTCCTACTATTTGGAAATCCATACTCCCCAAAGGACAATGATGATGAATGAATGATGAATTGTGTATCAGATTCCATACTTCCTTCAGTCCCTGGAGCAAAAGAAGTGAGCCACTTAAAGAAACAGCCTTGAAATTGCCTAGTCCATGGGAAACAATGTGGAATTATCATTCACAAGGTGTGTCGGCAGTAGTCAAGTACCATGCAGAACTTGTGGTAGATTTTGAAGATGTCCTGGAAAAGGATGTTTGCTGTTAGAATTCTATGCAGATTGCATTTCAGATGACTAGGAACTTAAATGACTGTGCATCTGTATTTTTGACCCACTTTCCACACAGAATATTCATGTATTCAAGTATTTTATGAGATATTTATACCTTTCACTTCTGACCATGGCTTTGCCAAGTCAAGATTTCTGTTTGTCGCTTTAAAAAAAAATTATAGGTAATTTCAACTCCTGCTAAATTGCAGACCATAAAAAATCTTTCATGAAACCACCATTTTGCACAAACCTCTTTTAAAAATTGAATGAAGGAAAAAATTGTTCTCCTACTGCAGCTCAAAGAAAGCATGTACCCCTGCTGGATATAGTATTGAGACAACATGGTTGTCCCATAGATACATTTGCCTCCCTTCATATTAGAATGTAAGGTATTCTGTCAGTGGTACCAAATAATGTTTGTAGGATTGAGGCAATTAATACACGTATAATACTTCAAAAAATAAATATTGCTGAGGAATTAAAATTCTTTAATTCCTCACGGCAACATTTGTTTTAAGTCAAAGGAAGTATTATGCATAGGTTTATCAACTTGCAAAATAATCAATATAAAACTGAAACAAAAGATTATTTAAGTTAAACTCATTGTGGAACATTTTCTCCAGTATATTTTTGACTGTGTTAGGAAGAAGAGATGTTCATGGAGTTGTGAACCCCTTGTAAAATACATTATTGTAATGTGCAGCTCCAACAGTGTGAGATAAATACAGCCATTGGGACTGAAGTAGTATTCAAAAGCCTAGCACATCCTCTAATTTTAAGCAATCCTATTAACATATAATTTACCTTAAACTTCCTTGCATTTAAACATACACTTCACCACTTTGAATTACATAGAATGCTGGAGTTTGAATGAAAAATATAGATAGAAATTTCATGTCATTCTCCTTCCAACCCATTTGATCAACAGCAATTTACATGATTATTCTGCATGTTTTTGAACCTCAAGACTTAATTTCATTTCTTGTTCACTTCCCAGCCATTCAGTTGTCATGCAAGGGTACTTTGGAAAACCTTTTTTGTTTGTTTTGCTCGGAAAATTGTGATCACTGCTTAACTCTCATGAATGTGTACCCTTGCAGAGGAGGGGTGCGAAGGAGGCAATGGAGTCAGGTGGTGGTGGTACTGGGGGGGGTGAGGCTTCGGGTGGAGGTTCAATGGGAGGTGGTGTCGGAGGTGGTGATGGTGGCCAGGGAGGTGATGGTGCTGGAGGGGGCCTCGAGGAGGACATAGTGGTGGACAATATGGAGGGTGGAGGGGCTGGAGGAGGGGGAGCTGGTGGAAGGGAGGCCGAGGGCCCATTGGAACCAGATCCAGGGACTCTGTTGGGACTGGACCAAGCCATTATCCAGAGTATTGATCGCTGCTGTAAGTTTGAGTTTCATCTATTCTTTACCTTAATATTTTTTTGTCTAAATACTGTCATGAGAAGCTCATTTCATTTCCAAGTATTTTCCAGTCTCCAGATTATGGGGTTTGTTTTTACCTCTCCCATTATTAGGCCCTGGAGTTTAATTGGGTAACTTCAGGGTTTATGCACATGTAAAAGGTGTTTTCAAATTTGAATAGTTTGCGCTTTTGAAATATAAAACTAGTGAATGTATTATGGTATATTTCACCATCATTTAAAAAAAATCCAGAGTGTTGTGCATCTGATGATTTCATTTTAAAGAATTACCTTTGGGCATGTCATGAAAGATAGAAACCCAGTGTAATATTTTTTAACATCAATCTAATGCCTTATTGTTGAATTCACTTTTTCTTTAGTTTAACACTTTGTCATGTTTGTCTCGCAGATGCATTGTGGATGAATTACAATTTGACCAAATCAATTAAAATCATTACTAGAGCACATCACTATACATTTGTACCAATAACAATGAAATTGGAATGAAACAAACACCCATCTGAGTGAATGAGCCCAAAACATGGAGGTTCATTAAAAATTAATTTTAAAATCAAATGTTATACATACTTTCTCATGACTACGACCTTGATATGATGGATGGGCATGTGCATTCTCATGACCCTTAGAGCTATGTGCAGGAGGGAGCAATGGTAATTGCTCCTGGTAGAGTCATCCAAGCTAGATGAAAGGTAATCCTCACAGCATTTGTCACTCAGTGAGGTGGCTGCAAAAGATGTCTGCTGCAGTCAGGCAGCCATTTCAGTGATGATGTCATGCTAAAACCAATATTGAGGAGGGCAAAGGGAAACCATCTCAGATATTTATCCCTAGATATGATGAAGGATATTAGTATAGAAATGAGTCTTGGCAACCATAGGACCTGGTCCACCGGACCATTTATTGTGCCCAGTGTTGGAGAAGCAAAGCTTCCACGGTCATCATAAATCAAAATATTTGCTCAGCAAAATGGAAAGCACAGAACAAACAGATAAAGAGCAAACCAGTTAGAAGGAATTGGAATGTTAGGATGATGTTGAGGATGGCATTTAGAAAATATTAAGCATAAGATGGAGAGTGGTAATATAAATATTGTCGGGCTGTGCTAAGTGAGATGGAAGGATCGTGGGGATTATTGGTATGATAGTTATGAGGTAACATACAGCTGAGGAGAAAAGAGCCAATGAGGGGTGGCAATAAGATTGAACCAAATGGTACAGTAAATGGCATAGTTTACAAGAAGTAAGCAAATCATTGAATATTGTTGGTAAAAATAATAGCTGAAACAATGAACTTGATCATTGTTCAGGTCTACAAGCCACCAAGCAATCATAGGGAGGGAGAAAAAGAAAAGGTAAACAATCAATCAAAGGAAATAATTGTGGGTGTTCTTGGAAGGAATCATTTGATAATGATGGGACATTGGAACAAGGTAGTGGGTGTAGGGATGGATGGTGCTGAGGTAGGAGACTCTGGTCTATGGTTTAGGAACTAAGAATAACATGGGAGTGAAGCAATAGAGTGGTGCTGGAGACAGGATTGAATCATATTTAGCACTTGGTTTAAACTCTACAATAGGCAATAGGTAACATGGAAAATGACTCACAGTTAGACAATGTTATGGTTAGGCACAGGTTTAACAAATAGTGCAATTAATTTGCAGTTTCCTGGTAGCTGATGTGGATTGAGATAGTAATTTAGCACAACAAAATACAAAAGTTACAAAATATTTGACAGTTGTGTCCATCCAAAAACCTACCTTTTCTGGAAAATTACCTTAAAAAAATCCTTCGGAAAATGGGGACCTCTCTTTAAAGGGATATTGAAAGCTATAAATGAAACCATGGGAACAGTAAATAGGAAAATGACAAGAAGACCATGGATTAATGACAAGATGATGAACACAATAGATGGTAAAGAAAGAGAAGGAAATAGAAGAATATCAGCGCAGGATTTAGGAGGTATAATAAACTGAGATGGGAAACTTATTGGGTAAAATTAGTGTGGAAAATGCAGGCTGAGGAAATGGAGAGCATACAAAGGAGGGTGAAATGGGTTTGCTGGTAGGGAATGTGCAAGCACTATCAGGAATTTAGAAGGGAATATTCAGGCACGTGGAACATCAGGACAATGTTGAGGACAGGCAAATTAGGGAATATTAAGCGAGAGATGGAAAGAGGTAATTTAGATGTTTTAGGTCTATACGAGGTGAGATGGAAGGATAGCGGGGATTACTGGAGTGATAATTATAGAATAATATACAGTGGTAGGGACAAGAGCCAACGAGGGGTTGCGGTAATATTAAATAAAGAGATAGGAAGAAGATGAGTCAACATAGAGCAAGTAACTGATAGAATATCACTCGTAGAGATTAAAGCAGAACCTACAAACTTGGTCATTGTTCAGGTATACATGCCACCAAGCAACCACAAGGAGGAAGAAGTTGATAGGATGTACGATGAGTTAGAGGATATAATCATGTGTGTTCCTGCGGGGAAACATTTGATAGTGATGGGGGATTGGAATATGACGATAGGTGAAGGAAGAGATGGTGATGAGGTGAGGGACTATGGGTTAGGCACGAGGAATGAACGTGGGGAGAAAGCAATTGAAATCTGCAGGAGACAGGGGTTAGTCATCACCAACACATGGTTTAGACACCACAAAAGGCATAGGTATACATGGAAAATGCCAGGTGACTCAGAAAGGTATCAGTTAGATTATGTTATGGATAGGCACAGGTTTAGGAACAGTGTGAAGTTATTATCGGGAAGTAAGAAGGCAAGATCTGTGCTAACAGTTAAAGATAAGTGGGGTAAGATAATAGTTGAACCAGGAAAAATCCAAGAGAGATGGAAGGAATATATAGAAACACTGTATGGTAAAGAACTTAGGCCGACAAGGTTAGACATAGAAAAGGAACATGACATAGAAGAAGATAGCTTAGGTACAGGCATACTCGACGGTGAAATAGAAAGGGCATTAAGGGAGATGAAAGCAAATAAGGCCATGGGAGTAGACAACATTCCTGTGGAACTATTGAAATGTTTAGGAAAATGTGGCAAGAAGACTCTATGGACTGATTCGTAGTATCTATTAGAAAGGAATTTTTTGTGAGATCAGTGTTCCTATTCTGAAAAAGGTAAAGGCTACGTCATGAGAGGATTAAAGAACAATGACCTTGATATCCAACGCAGCAAAAGTTAACCTCAGGATCATCAACAAAAGGATAGAGAGTAAGGCAAATGATTACTTAGGGGAATATCAGTTTGGGTTTAAGTAGGGGAGAGGTACTCATGGCGCCATTGCCGTAATGAGATTACTAATCGAGAGGAATATGGAATCAGGACGTATACCTGTTTCGTAGATTTCGAAAAACTGTTTGATAGAGTGTATTGGGAAAAATTAATGCATTTATTGCAGAAAATAGGAATGGATTGGAGGGACAGGAGACTTGATCCACAACCTGTACATGTCTCAGACTGCTCAAGGAGTAGAATATAGAATAAGTGGGGAATGGGCAGTGTTAGTAAGAGGTGTAAGGCAGGGTTGCCCATTGTCACCGGTGCTGTTCAACGTATATGTGGAGGAAATGATTAAAGAGGCATGGGAAGAATTGGAGGTGGGAATGAAAGTCGGAGGGGAATTCATAAAATCAGTTAGGTTTGCTGATGACCAAGCATTAGTTGCTCAGTCAGCCAAGGGGTTGCAAGCATTGCTGAGTGAATTGGAGGTTCAGTGCGATAGATATGGGATGAGAATCAATATTAATAAAACAAAGGTTATGCGATTTTCCAGAAAGAAAAAGGCTAAGCTAAACATTAAAATGGGAGGGGAAAAAATAGAGCAGGTGGAACAGTTTACATATCTCGGAAGTGTTTTGCACCAATACGGTCAAAGTAGTAGGGATGTAAGGAGAAGAATTGCTCTATGCAAGGAGGCTTTCTCAAGGAGGAGGGAGTCGATAAGGGGGACGTTGAGTAGGGAGGTTAAGAAAAGACTCTTAAAAACTCTGATATGGAGCGTAGCTATGTACGGCGTGGAAACGTGGTCACTGAAGCAGGAGTATAGACGTAGATTGGAGGCCTTTGATATGTGGGTGTGGAGAAGAATGGAGAAAGTGAAATGGACCGAAAGGAAAACAAATGAGGAAGTACTGGAGTTGGTTGGTGAGGAGAGGGGTTTGTTGAGAGAAATCCTATGGAGGCAGGAAAAATGGATGAAAGGCGTATTGAGCGGCATTGGGATGTTGAAGAAGGTAATAGAGGGGAGAATGTTAGGCAAACGAGGAAAGGGCAGGAACATGATAGTAATGTTGGACGGGATGATGGGAGGAAAGAAGTACACAGAGATGGAGAGGGACCCGATGTTGAGTAGGTTGCTGGATTGGGTTTTGTTTGGAGTTACAAAATATTTATTTGATAGTTGTGTCCATCCAAAAGCCTACCTTAACTGGAAGATTACCTAATAATAATCCATTCATGCTATCGAGGTAGCCAAATTATTAATGATCCGAGAAAGATTCAATAGATGGAAGGATTACGTGGAGAATATAAGTGGTTGGGTTAATTGGCCTGCATAGAAGTATCGGCAGCATGCAACACTTTGATAATATGCTGTGGATGGGGATAGTGTGGGCCAAGGAATACTTGATTGCAAGTTGGTGAGGTCATTTGGGGAATTTTAATCAAATGAAGCCATGAGGATAAGTGATATTCCTACATAAGGGTCTAGGAAAAAATAGAAGTAAGTTTCGTTATAGCATAACATCACCTGATGATACAATGCAACCATTTCAGAGAGTAAAAATCATTCGCCTTGACCGGGATTCGAACCCGGATCCCTCGATATCCGGCCGAGTGCTTTAACCAATTAAGCTTTCAGAGTGATTCAGAAAATCAGAAAAAAATTTCAGAGTGTAAGAGGACGTCTATGTCCCGGTCAAGGCGAATGATTTTTACTCTCTGAAATGGTTGCATTATAATGCACACATAGCGGGTGACTCCGTTAAAGTTACTGTAACAGTTTCTTGAAATTCACCTGATGATGTTATGCTGTAACGAAACCTGGGTTGTAAAAATTAAAAAGTTTATGTGGAAAAGTAAAGTGGTTTGATTATTAAAAGTCAGTATGAAGATTTTCCACCAAGTTACGCCATAAACTGTTTTATTTAGAAGTAAGTGTTTTTATGAGCTAACCTGAAGGTTTTATTAGGGAGGAATTTGACAATATGATTTTGTCAGATCATTGTTAGTTTCCATCCAAAAAGGGGGAAAGGCAACCATTTGTAAGAACTACAGAACTCAAAGAACAAACGGAGAAGTTTGATTTCACACATGGCCAATGTGCTTCCTCGGATTATCAATGAAAGAATGGAGAGCAGGGCAAATGGGGATGATCAGTTTGTCTTCAGGAAGTGGAGAGGTACACATGATGCGACAATGGTGATATAAAGAATATGCATTTGATTATTTTGTGGATTTTGAAAAGGTGTTTGACAGTAAACTGGTATAATTAACGAATGTATTGCAGAAGATAGGAGTATATTGGAAAGATAGGTGACTTATCCACAGCCTATACAGGTTTCAGATTACTCAGGTGTGCGCATGTAACTGATGGAGAGTCATTAATAGGAGTATAGGCAGGGGTGTGTGTTATAGATGCCCTGGATCACCTCTTCTTTTCAACATATATGTAGGGATAATGGTGGGTCGCGGTGGTCTAGCGGGTAGAGCGTTGGACTGCTGACCGGAGGGTCCCGGGTTCGATTCCCGGGCAAGGCACTTTGGGCACCTGCAGCTCCACCCAAGCTAGTTGTTTTTTCGGGTACCAGATCTTTCTGGGAAACTATAACCGGCACAGGGAAAGGAACTGGCCCCCCTACCCTGATGTGTGAATATTCACACGCCGTCGGGCTTGGTACATGGGTGAGCTCTACCATCACCTACTAAACCGACCTTCGGGTTGATTACTGTGTTTATGGTAATAATAATAATAATAATAAAGTGTCTTTATTGGGGCGAGATTGAGACTGAGATAGTCCCTTCTTCCAGCTAACCCCTCGTCAAGTTACATATACATATATAGTTTAAAATATCATTTACATAAAATGTGAGAAACACTTGAAATTATGCAGGAAAGCACCCACACAGGAAGGGGGGTGTGAAAACCTGCGAAATCCTACTGAGATATAGCTAATGTTTTACTACAAGAAGTGTTTCTATATATACATTTTAAATTAAAAATTAAAATATAAAGGGAGTAATAAAATAAATGCAAATGAAATTACAGACAAATAATATATAAATAAAAACAGTAAAATATAAGTAATGTAGACAAATATAATAAAAGAAGAAGAATTTTACAAAATTAAAAAAAAAATAAAAATAACGTCTTGTATTGTTTAAAAACGTGCGTCTTGTCATTTCGATTGTTGGGTTGTGAGCATTGTCTTGTATAGTGCCCTTTTAAACGATGACAATGAGAGTGCGTGTATTGTGGTTAATTTGATGTTGTTCCATTCCCGGCAGGCAGTAACAGTGAATGACTTGTTGAATATGGCTGTTCGGTGATGAGGAATGACGAGTTTGTGGCTTCCCCGGGTGTGTGTAGTGTGTACTGTGTCGAGACTACGCAAATCAGCTGTAAGATATAATGGCGTTTTTGTATTCAGTACTTGATATAGAAGGGTTAGTGTGTGCAGGAGGCGACGAGAGTCAAGTTTTAGCCAACATAGTTTATTTATATAATTAGTTATGTGGTCGGAAATTTGTAAATTAAATATGAACCTAATGCATGAATTGAGGGAACGCTGAAGTTTTAATGAAAGCTCTTGGGAAAGGTCTTGATATGCTACATCAGCATAATCGAAGTGCGGTAGTATTAGGGTGGACACTAACTGTTTCTTTAAAGATGTGGGTATCACGTGTTTCAGCTTTAGCAGAGGAAATAAAGACTTTTTGACTGATTTACATATTTTAATTACGTGATATGACCAGGAGAGCTTTTCATCTATCATTAAACCTAGGTTTCTGACCACCTCACAATAGGGGATGGGTACATCTGCGATATGTAAAGTCGGCAATTGATCTTTATCTATGGATGCTAACATTCTTGGATAACCAATTATAATTGCTTGTAACTTGCTAGGATTTATGCTTAAGAAATTAGTTTTGCTCCAGTTGTTGAGATGTGAAAGATCATTGTTAATATGCCGCAGGCTGTTTTGCAAGTTACTAATGTCAGAGTGTAAGTAGATTTGCAAATCGTCCGCGTAGAGGTGATATTTGCATTTTTGAAGTATAGAGGGACAGTCATTAATGTATAAGGAAAATAGCCGGGGGCCGAGAATAGAGCCTTGGAGAGCACCTCTTGATACGTTTGCCCACGAAGAGCATGAGTCGGAGTTGATTACTTTCTGCTGCCGACCAGAAAGATATGATGTAATCCAGTTAATAGCAGAGGGAGAAAAGCCCATGCACTTAATTTTTGCTGCGAGGATATCCTTATCTAATGAGTCAAAAGCTTTGCTAAAGTCTAGGAGAACTAGTACTGATACCTCCTTCTTGTCCATTGAGCGTCGTATATCATCAGTTATTTTGACTAATGCAGTAGTGGTGCCATGTCCATTGCGAAAACCAGATTGGTATGGGTCAAGAATATTATTGTGCTGTAGAAAATCAGCCATTTGCTCATGTACAAGTTTTTCGAAGGCTTTAGAGAGGATTGGGAGAAAGGAGATCGGGCGGTAATCTTTTTCTTCTTGAGAAGTGGTCTTTTTGGGGATTGGTTTAATCAGGGCACATTTCCATTGGTTGGGAAATCGTTCTTGTGAGAAAGATGAATTGAAGATGTTAGTGACGTAAGGCAGTATTATTGGGATTAATTTGTTGATAAAATCAAGAGGGAGTCCATCCGAACCTTGCGCCTTAGACTTGATTCGTCTAATGGAAGAGTATACTTGTATTTGGGTTACAGGAGTGAATTTGAATTCTTCAGTGGCATTGCTCATATTTCCTGCTCTTGAATGGTACATCTTTAAGGTTTGATCTTTAATTTCGTGTACAATTGTGTTAGGTGGTTGTGAGAATCTATCATTCAATGCATCGAGAGATAAATGCGCGGGAAGAATAAGGTCTTTAGTTTTACCAATGCCATTCGACTTAAGTTTTTTCCATAGATCAGTTGGTGAGTTTTTGGGTTTTGTGGCAGACTGGAAAAAATTTATTTTGGCATTTCTTACTTTCTGTTTAGTTTTGTTTCTGAGATACTTATATCTATTAAATGCGTCGGGATCGTTGGTTTTTTTGAAAATTCTAAAGACTGAATCACGCGCTGCCATCGATTGTTTAATATCTAAGTTTAACCATGGTGCATTTGGTTTAGAGATTCGAATTACTTTCTCAGGTGCAAATTTGTTTAGGAGATACATTAACAGGATATTTAGGATTTCAACCTTATCATCTACATTCTCTGTGTGTTCGATGGAAGACCATGGGAGTGCGTGTGCTTCGGATATCAATTCATCGTCATTAACCATCGTTAGATTGCGTCGACGTATGAACGTCTGCTTAAATTTGGGAGCTTTAACTGAGTAAGCAAGATATATCAGATCATGAGAGGAGATACCAGGAACCGGGAGCTGTCCATGAGTGATTATTTTGTCTTTCTTTGCTGTAACAGCTAGGTCAATCCAAGTGGAAGAGGTTCTTGTGGTATTGGTTGGAAGTAGTGGGAGAACACTTAGATTATTGGCAGAGAACATTTGCCTAAAATAAATGGTGTCATATGAGTTGGAGTTAAAGTTTGCATTGAAGTCACCTGTTAGTATAATATGTTCGTATTCCGTAGAATAGCTAGATATTACAGCATCTAAATCAGCTAGATGGCCGACTTTTGGAGGTCTGTAGATTGTGCCAATGAGTATTTTAGTGGAATTAATTTTAACTTCAATAAGAAGATACTCAGGTCTTTTCGCGTAAAAAGAGTCACTCTTAGTAAGTACTTTACATTTTAAATCATTTCTCACGTAAATGCCTACCCCACCACCACCTTTGCCAACTCGGTCATTACGGTACAGACTATACCCGGGTATTTCAACTAATTTTGTGGATATTGAAGGCTTCAACCATGTTTCAGCTAACGAAATCACATGGATTCCAATGCCTGTCAGTAAAGAGCGCAATTCGTTAAGATGTGCAGAGAGACTCTGAACATTAAGATGCATAATTTTAAAAGAGCGTGGGTAGCGGCTTAGGTTATTAGAGATGGGATTAGAATGGTAGGGATAATGGTAAGAGTGGCTTGGGAAGGGTTGGAGACAGGAGTGAAATAGGTGAAATCTATAAAATTAGAGTTGCAGATGATCGAGCTTAAGTTAACCAGTCAGCCATGTGGTTATAATCATTGATGACTGCATTAAAAAATCAGTGGGATAGGTATGGAATGATAATCAGCACATACTAAATAGAGTTTTTAATGTTTTGGAGAAGGAAAAAGGCCAAATAAGTATTAAAATTGTGGGGAAAACCTGGAGCAGATGAAACAGTTCACCTATCTCAAAAGTGTTTTTGACCAAGATGGTCAAAGTAGTGAGGACTTAAGAGTTGCATTAGACAAAGAGCCTTTCACAAGGAGGAGGAAGTTGATGGCAGGTACCTTGAAAAAGGATGTTAAGAAAAGATTGTCGAAAACTTTGATAGTGGAATATGATTTGAAACGGTGCGGAAACTTGTTCATTGAAGCAAGATGATAGGAATCTTGCTTGGACTGGAGAATTTTGACATGTGGGTATACAAGATGGATATAGAGTACAAGATATAGGATATAAAAAGTAAAATGAACAGAAAGGAAGACAAACAAAGAGGTACTAGGTAGTGTGTGTAAGGAGAGAGGATTGATGGTAGAAATTCAAAGGAGGAAGGAAAAGTGGATGATGAGAATTTTGAATAACAATGAAATGTTGAAGACTGTAATAGATGGGAGAAGATTAGGTGAATAAGGAAGAGGGAGATAATGGATCGACATATGGCTGGAATTGACGGAGGTAAAATGTGTGTGGAATGGAAAAATAGTTTTATGTAATGTGGTCTGTCAGGGTATGTCTTGTTAGATGAACTTAAAAAAAAGCAGGTATTAGATACAGTGATGTTAGGTCAATATCTCTCCAAAACCTACCTTAAAAATTAGACTACCAAATAATAATGTAATGCATGCCAGATTTAATGCTTTATCCAAGGTTTTCCTGTTGTCATCATATTCATATTTTTTAATCAGGCCATGTGTATGGCTGTAAGCAGCAATGTGTAGTTTTAGAAAATAATCTGAATTTGTACATTTTATGTAATTTTCAAATTTTTATAAACACTTCCGTGACTTTTAAATTTTTTCTTCTTGTATTTGCTCAATTTGGTTGAGGTCTAATCAACTGTTAATCATTACACAGAAGTAATTTGACTGCAGTACAGATTCTTTTTGGTATTGAATACAAATGATCATGTTTTTTTTAGAGTTTTCTTAACAAACTTTGATTCCACTAATTTTTCCAAATATTCTATAGCTTCTGATGACCTTAAAAGAAAAATGTATAGCTGCATTCTTGTTGTTGGAGGAGGAATGAAATTTAAAGGAATTGGAATGTGGCTCAAAAGTCGTCTATCTCTTCAAATACCCTACATGTACAGAGGAGGTAAGTGCATTAATTTGAAAGAGGAGAGGTTTTATGGCACTCTTATATTTTTATGTCTGCAGGTCAAATTAAAAGTTCGTATACTTCAATATTATGTTGTCATTTTCCAGTATATTCTACATATTCACCTATTATTGATTAATTATTTATTAAATCTGTGTATGACGGTTGCTATTTATATTTTCAGCTTAATAATTAAAAGACAGTAATATATTGTTGAAAATGTACTTTATTGTTTTTCGAAGTATTCTCCATGATAATCAACACACTTTTGCATGCGCTTGGACCAATTTTCGTAACACTTTTTCCACTCCGATTGAGGTACCTCCAAAACATGGTTTTTGAATGCATCAACTGCTCCTTTAGATGCTGAAAAATGTTGGCCACGCAATTTTTTCTTGATAAACGGGAGTAAAAAGAAGTAATTTGGATCTAAATCAGGGCTGTACAGAGGATGACCCAATTTGACATTTTGGCCAGTCAAATAGGTAGTTGTTTCAGCTGATCTATGAGAGCTTGCATTTTCAAGATGAAGAATGATCCTTTGTAGCCGCTTCTTTTTCCATACTTCACAATCAAACACTCTGGCAAACAAATACTTGTGTACCATTCAGAATTCATGGTCCTATGTTGCTCTCACAGTATGGTTTCCGCATGTCCAGTTATGCCGAAGAAGCAGGTGATCATTTGCTTCAATGTGCTTTGTGCATGAATCACTTTTGTCGGATTTTGCTCGCCTTGGAAGACCCATACAGTGGATTGCTATTTTATTTTGGGCTCATATGCGTAGATCCAAGATTCATCACCTGTGTAGATGTTATACACAGCTTTTGAAGCACCGTGATTGTATTTCTTTAGCATTTCTTGGCACCAATTGACACAGCATCTTTTTGAGCTTTTGTCAAATTATGCGGGATCCAATGGGAACAAATTTTTTTCACAGCTAAATGTTCTCGCAATATCTTATTGTAGCTCGTCATTCTGATCCCCGAGGATGCCTCAATCTCACAACAAGTCGCATGACGATCTTCCTTGACTAGTTCTTGTACAGCATCAATGTTTTATGGCACAACAACTGATTTTGGACGACCTTCACGACTTTTGTCACTGAGCGAACATGGCCATGAAGGAATTTGTTATACCAGCTTTTCATCGTGGCAAAGGATGGGGCTTAATCGCCAAAAGTGGAAGTAAGTTTATGATTCACTCCTGTCTTGATAATCCAAATCGAAAGTCGTAAAAAAATGATCGCACGAAAGTGTTCCCGAGTTAACTCCATTTTTTCGCTTTGACAAAATTTTCGCGTCATTGTAAACAGCACAAGTTTTGATCAAACAACAAAATGTTCTGAAGAAAGTTAGCATTAACTAAGGTAAGGGTCAAACTGTCAGATGGAAATGCCAGATGGTGTCTAAAGTATTTAGTGTTGTCAAGGCTCAGAATATAAATAGCAACCTTCGTAATCCATTTGTACTAATGTATTAACATTCATTTCAAACTTACCCTTATGGATATGCTCAAATTTCTTGTGCTTTTATGCCATCACTGCTTCATTTTTTTATGCATATTATTGAATCACTTGTTTGCATATAGCTTGAATAAAAAGTATTTTTAACAGTTAATATTTACGGGCAAGGTGATACATAATACTCAATGTAATTATAATAAAGTATAGTAATGCAATTATACTTGTAGCATGGATATTTACTATTGAATAAGGGTCTTGAAATTGACTTGGCAATGACAAAGTATTCACTTTTCTCATCCTTTTGAAAGAACAACTTGATGTGATAACCCAGCCCAAAGATATGGATCAACAGATCACTGCTTGGAAAGGTGCAGCCATTATGTCCTGCTTGGAACCAGCCCATGAGCTGTGGATTAGACCCTCTGAGTGGTCTCGATTTGGTGTGAAACTGCTGCGGGAGAGGGCTCCGTTCATGTGGTAAAACGTTTAATGCATTGCCAAGTCAACACTATTTAAAGATGTTCTCTGTGAAAGGGGAACTAGCATGGAGTTTATTCCAGCCATCAGTAGTTGTTACCTTATCATCTTCAATGTGCCAGCATTAGCAAATTAGGGCTGCTAAATCCTTGTTTCGGAATCCATGGCACCTACTTAATGAAAGTATGAATTTTTGTAGGAGCCATAGCTCTTGCTTCCCAATTCATCTGATGATGTGTAATTATTGTAAGAGATACAATGATCCTTTGCGTCAGTAATGCGGTGAGATTCCATGGGTGTTTCTCTGCGAAGAGTTCCACTAATACAACTAATGGTAACCCTTCAATAGGCCGCTTGGTATACCCTGAAGTAAGCATTTCTGAGATTTTAATTTTTATCTTTGCTCCTGTGTTACCTAAGTAAGCATTTACCTAATCAGTATTCTATATCTCCCTTCCTAATGAAATGTTAAGTGTTGGATGTGTGCTTCATAGATTTCTGACATGAGCCGACATGCTCTGCCACTGTCCACTTCATCCTCTTAATTGTGTGTCTATTTTTCACTGTATTGTACTTAATGAAAGGCCACTCTGTAAGTATGAGTGTCTTCATTCTATTAAGCTGTTGAATGGTCCATGTTCATGTTTAATATTACAAGTCTGAAGATGAAGTTGAGGGCTGATGATGGATGAATTTCAGGAATTTTTTTATTTATTCTTTTTTCACCATTTTTTTTATGCATAAGAGGCTTTGATGAAACTTTGTTTTACATCTGATGTAAGTTGATTTATGCATTGTAATGATGCATGCATAAGCAAGGAGACATAAAAAAAATTTAATGTTTTCATTGCGTATGTTGGTTATATTCAGATGTTATTGCAAGCTGGTAATGCACAAAAAACTCCAAGTTGGTCAGAGGTCACATAGGGTACGTGTGGTTTCAATTGATATTGGAATGTACTTCAAATGCCATAAAGTTATCAATAACCACATGAAATGCAATACATTTTGCATTCTCGTTTGATTCAAGCACAAATCAAATATGTCTTCCTTAAGCTTAAATTAGTTTTGGAAAGATGTTTTATCAAATAAGCCGATATTGGTAGTTAAAAAGCCGAATGTTGCCACATGTATTGCAGTTCCACAGACTGTAATTAAAGCAAAAGTTGCGGAAATTTATTTTTGAAATGTGGCATTTGCATTGAGTGTATTTTCGATGGAGGCCAATCTACCTATTTGAGAGGTATGCCTCATTCAATTGCCCATTGTTCTATCAGGAATGCGAAAGAAGCAGGATTGTACACTGAATATGAAAATGTTCTCTCGAAAGTGTGCAGAATGTGTATGTATTAATTCTTCTGTGGTTTGTGAAAATAGTTCCATCAAGCAAACTCCTTTTGATTGTGAAACCACTGTTTCTTCTATGATTTTCTCTGAGAATGACATGCTTCTTTCCTTAATACACACGAAACAAACACATCTGAGAGTTGGACTAGATAATGCAAGTTTTTGAGTCAACAGCAATCCTTTGTGAAAGTTAGGGGTAATGGCTCAGACTGACTTCAATGCTGGATAATATGCTCTTTAGTGAAGGGCATGAGCAAAGTAGAGCCATGTGAATATTTGGAAAATTTGGAAATGTGAAAAAATCTAACTTTTGAGATGAAGATTGTTATTGTATTTGTATTCAGGGATTATTGACAATTTTTATATCTTTTATATCTTACATGAGTTAATCTCAGTGTTCTCAGCCTTGTTTCTTTATCAATTTTGCTGCTGCAATTTTTTTGTTGGTTGCAGTTGATTTTTAATCATTCCCATTCAATTTTTAATGAACGTTTGCCCATCGTTTAATTAGAGAGATATTGATGAGAAAAAATTATGTGGTTTCTGGGGAAAATGTGATACTGTGGTTTCCCATAAAAGTAATCAAGTTACTGTTACAAATTTTCCTTTGGGTGTTTATATATATGCAATGCTCTCTCGACTGTGAATTTAACTCTTGGGAAATTGATGTTTTCCACTTTTGTCCATGGACAAAAATGTCAACATTAAATTTGAACCTAATTGTTGTATGTTGTCAAATGGTTTACCATTTTAAATTCCATTGATACTGAGGAAATTCTTTCATTTTGATGTTTGTTGTTTATTCTTTCTTTAGAGTTCCCTTCTGGCATAATGGGAAGCTTTAATTCTGCTGTATGCATAACTCTTGAAACAGGAATGTGAACGAGAAATAAATGACTGAGAAAAAACTCCCTGTGGTTGATGTGTGTCCCTCTTCAAATCAATCGGCAATCCATTCAGCATTTATCAAGAGGAAGGTTTTTTTTTGGGAGGTTTGAAAAGGTATTATATTTCAGTATGATAATATTACCTATCATAGGATAAAAGTGGGCATTGGGATGGTGCAGTGGCTAATGACAGGTTTCCCACCAAAAGGGCCTGGGTTCAAATCCTGGAGGCAACAAATATTTTTCTGTGGTATCCCTACTTGAGGTGCTTTGTGGAGAGCACTATGAGTGAGTACATGGGATGGGATGTTGAACTGTGGACCCCTTGGTACCTTTGGACAAGAGTAGCTAACACTGGATTTCTCTTCACCCTTCCTTCATCCATCCCTAATGGCGCAAATGACCTCAGCTGTCGGTCATCTCCTATAAAAACTACCAGGTTAAAAGTGCAACTTTCAGCACCATCACCCAGTAATAGAGAGTAATAATTATGTAACCAATATAACAAATAATGAGAGTAATTCTTATTCCCTTCAAAAACCTAAGAAATAAGATTGTATTGAAAGTTGGTCAATATTCGACTCACATTCCGAGTCAATGAACTGGCCGTGCACCTCCACTTTGAGTATTTCCAACCGACTGCCGTCTCAGGCCTTGTCCCACCTATATAACCATTCGCCTGTCGTATGGACGGCCGATCTAGCATAGGGAGGCAGGACGGTCCGAGACGGACGATTGGCTGGATTCTCTGTGGTGGAGATGTACCGCCAGGCCACATTCCGTGGCTGTTCTTTTATTAGCTTTACATACATTTGTTTAATTTCTAGGTTGTAGAATACTGCACCTTAACCCTTAACAAAGGAGTGCACAACTGAATTGTTATCAATAAACACAACTAAATCTACATTGTCTTGAACATTGTGGTGGCGTGCAAGGTCTCCATGAGGGCAGCGTATGCTTCCACTTCCAGGATAGGCAGCTCGCTATCGAAGAGCCATACCTCCGTGATATCCCTCCCTGGGATAACCCAGGCTGCTTGAAATGGTGTTGCATCCGTGTAGATTTCTTTCGTGAGTCCCCAGTTGTGTAATCTTCTGCGTTTCTCCCACACTTTTGCCTCCCACAAGTCCTGCGCCCAAGCGGTCTGTCGTTGCTTTAAGTCTGTCATTAAAAAGTATGGAAGGCGGAGAATGTATACACACCAAGATATGAACCCAATGGCTTTGGGTATATCTTGTAATCATAGGTGGGGAATGACCTCAATGATGTACTTGATTCTATTTAATGTGCCTTGGGTCAGGGTTAATTCCATATCTTGTGTATTGATGCGCACTCCCAGATACTTTATTCGCTGCATCGGCTGTAAGTGGCTTTTGGACAGGTTAATCCGGATGCCCAGATCCTTGGTTAGGAAGGCTATTATTTCTGGAATCAGTTGAGCCTGACCGGGGGGAAACACAAAGAGCCAGTCATCAGGGTAGGCGATCATCGCACCTGGAATTTGATGTAGACATACATCCCTCTGAGATATCTATGCCGTGACCAAAACGAGCTCCTAAGAATGCCGCCCAGCACCTTGCAGAGCATTCCCATGGTCATCATGCAGGCACCCCCAGCACCTTGAGGTGGAGCCAACCAGGCCCCGGGGTTCCAGCAGCAGCCATTCGCTACAAGCCAGACCTTGCGGCCCTTTTGGGGACGGGGTCGCGGCAGCAAGCGAGGAGCCTCCGCGAGACTCTAGTCCAGCTCCTCGATCGGGCACCCGGTCATCCAGCGTGGGGACTGTACCGGTATGCCATTCTACATACGCTACTACTGAGAGTATCCAAGAGACGCACACGGAGGAACTGGACCCCCTGACGAATGCCCTCTTTCGCGAACTACTGCTCATCGAGGGCTCTGCTCAACTGGACGATCCAATT
Organism: Hetaerina titia; assembly: GCA_037158775.1. Taxonomy (NCBI): domain Eukaryota; kingdom Metazoa; phylum Arthropoda; class Insecta; order Odonata; family Calopterygidae; genus Hetaerina; species Hetaerina titia. The sequence continues at coordinate 39,693,973 of CM073771.1, forward strand.
TCCATCAAGGCAAGTGACACTGAAACTGATTTATGTAGTGATAAAGTGAGTGAGATAGGAGTGGATCCAGGAGGTGACAGTGTCAGTGCCGATGAGAGTGATTCACAGTTCGATGGGCCTTACATGTAACCTCCTCAACACCGTAGCGGAGGTTACAAACCCAGAGCTCCTGCGGCCGAGATCTCCATCTCCGGTCCCAGAGGAGCCTTTCCCCGAGCCAGCCATCAGTGACCATGAGGAAGCAGAGGACATAGAAGTGCCCGTGTTCCCAACGGCTCTCCCTTACCTGTACCAGAATGCATCTGTCAGAGCCCTTTTTCAGGAGGGAGCCAACCTCGCTAAGCCAACGGCTGCTCAATATGTTTTCAAACCGACTCGGGTCACCCCCGAAATCTTACAATGGGTGGACACCTTGGTACAGCGACAGGTGCTGGCGATGGCCAGGCCTTCCTGTGCTTTCCCCCTGATCGTGATTCCAAAGGCATCAGGGGGCACTAGAATTATTCAGGACCTGTCCGATTGGACAAAGTTTTATCACAAGCGTAAATTCACGCTCAAGGACGCCACCAAGGCACTTGAAATGATCCCGATAGGATCCTTCCTCATCAAGTTTGATCTGACCGATGGCAGATTCCCATACAGCCCGCACAGTGGCACTTCTATGGCATATTCGTGAATAATGAATATTTTCAGTGGACTCGGCTTCCCATGGGGCATGCCTTAGCGCCAGCCATTATGCAGCGTGGCCCAGGAAATCTACATCAAATTCCAGGTGCCGATGATCGCCTACCTTGATGACTGGCTCTTTGTGTTTCTCCCCGGTCAGGCTCAACCAATTCCAGAAACAATAGCCTTCTTAACCAAGGATCTGAGCATCCAGATTAACCTGTCTGTGGAGGGTTGGGCAGCCAGTCGGAGACATTGCAGCATTATTATCTCAATGTATTACCTTGGTCAAAATCTTCAAATTAATCTCATGTTTTCACCAGATGTTACTCTCTGCATGTAAGAGGGCATATTGAAATGTAAGGTCTCCTATTTTTTTTTCATGAACAATCAAATTTATTCTGAACTTTGCATACATCATTAGGAAGGTTGAGCATTCAGCTATTTTCCTATATAATTGCATTAATGATCTATCACTTTTTGGTTCCTTGTAAACAGCTTTTTAATACCGGCATCATACCTTTCTCAACAATGGCGTCACCCCACCTCACCAAAGCCCAAAAAGTTCAAGACAGAGAAGTCAGCGGGAAAAGTTCAAAGGCACACTTCTTTGGTGAGCCTACCCCTTCTTTTGTTTTGGATGGCTCGTCAAAGTTTCTTTATAGTAATGCAGTAGCTTTTTGAGTTGATTGTTGTTCTCTTCGGCATAAAATCCACCAACAGAACCCCCTTCCTGTTCCAGAAAACAGTCGCCATAACTTTTCCCGCTGACTTCTCTGTCTTGAACTTTTTGGGCTTTGGTGAGGTTGGGTGATGCCTTTGTTTCGATGGTTCCTTCTTTTCTGAGGTGTAGTGATTTGACCATCTTTCGTCTCTGGTCACTATCGAATCCAGAAATCAGACGAGGAAGTGCAAGAAGCAGTCGTCAGTTGGCTTTGAGATGCAGCGGGGGAAAGGTACGACGCTGGTATTAAAAAGCTGGTTACAAGGATGCAAAAAGTGATTGATAGTTAAGCTATGCAGAAAAATAGCTAAATGATAGCTACCTTTCTAATGATGTACACAAAGTTCAGAATAAACTTGATTGTCCATGAAAAAAAAAATAGGAGACCTTACTTTTCAGTACGCCCGCATAGGTGCATGGAAATTTGAATTTTCAGATGCTTACGAGAATAGCTTCTGTGGGAGGTTTCTCAATGTTTCTGAATATATTAATTTAGATTAGGCATATGCCTCCAAATAATTACTGAGCCTTGATTGAATGATTTTCAGTGGATGAAATGAATCATTCTGATATACTTATATGTTGTGCTTTATGAAAGTCTTACTGGCAATTTGGGTGATTTACTTGTTAGGAATTTTTTAAAATATTCATACCGAGAGTAGAAGTGGTAGAATTATTGTGGCCTGAATCTGAGCCATGCATCTGATTACATTTTAATTCACTTCTGTTTCTTCTTTGGGATGTCCACAGAAGGTAAATCCCCTTTCATACTGCCTTCTCTTAACATGCTTACTCCACATCCCCTTTCATCAATTCTCTCCTCCTTGTGAAAGCTTCATTGCCTAGCAGAAGTCTTCTCCTTATATCCCTATTACTATGACCATTTTGGTCCAAAACATTTTCAAGGTACATAATCTTCCACCTGCTCTAGTTTTTACCCACCTATTTTAACATTTAACTTAGCCTTTCTCTTTCTGGAAAACTGAATAACCTTTCTTTAATTTCAATTTATTCTTATTTCATACCTATTGCACTGAATTTCCAATCCACTCAGCAATGCTTGGAACTCCTTGGCTGACTGATAAACTAGAGTTTATTCATCCACAAACCCAACTGATTTTATATCAAAAGTTGTCAGAGACAGGTCTAAATGAAATTGTATTGGGGAAAGGTGAAGGTAAAGTAAGAATGCAACAAAGAAAATTCCATTTAAACAATCAGCGATGCTTAGAAAACCATGAGATGGGCAAAATATTAACTGCAGTGGAAGGTACTCCCACTAGGAAAAATGAATAGAGGGACTGTATGATATAAATAAATACTAGGTAGTTTGGAAAAATACGCCAATAAGAATGACTGAAGACCAGAAATACTTAACAGTGGAAGAGGAAGATGTTAAATAAAATGAAATTGAATAATTCTTTTGGAATAGGCAATATCTTCATAGAACTAACCCTGAATAGATGACAGCTAGGAAGGAAAATTTTTTATGGTCTCATAAGTATCATTACTGAGGGAGAAATTTGGGCAAAATACTTTGTTAGAACAATATTGTTACCAATCCCAAAATAAGGAAAAGCAGCAGTATGCTAGGGCTATAGAATATTGACTATACTATGGGTCAATGCTTGACTTCACAAGTGTTAAAAGTATTACCTAGGATCAGCAGCATAAGGATTGAGAAGATAGCAAACGAATATTTGCTATCTTCTCCATCTATCTCCATATAGTTTGAGCTTAGAAAGAGGAGTGGCATATGTAATGCCATAGCAATAATGAGATCACAAGTAAGAGAGACTTGTACAGACTGGGGAGAGTTAATGAATACTTGGCAGAAAAAATTAATAGATGGAGGGATTGACAACTTGTCTGGAATCTGTCCATGTGTCAAACTGCACATGTGATGATTGCAAATAGTGTTTGGAAGGGCAGTAGGCTGGGAAGTCACAGAGGGATGTCTCAAATTGCTTCTTTTCATTGAATATGAGTAGGAAACTGTTAGAGATTCAGTTATGAAACAGTTATGGGAAGAGCTAGAGGCTGAAATGAAAGTTGGTGGGTACTCTAAATTAGATAGATTTGCAGAAAATCAAGCGTTAGTTAACCATTCATTCAAAGGATTACAATTAATATATACTGCATTGCAGAATCATCATGATAGGTGTGGGAGTAGAATAAGTCATAAGAACACTAAAGCAATGAGATTCCAAAGTAGTAGTAAGATGAAGTTATGTGACATAACTATAACAGTCAAGTTATTAAAATAAGACAAAATTTTATTGGAAAGAATTGAATGAGTGGTTAAATTAATGCACTGGAAAGTAAAAACCAAGTTCAAGGAATATAATGATCATGCCTCATTTAATATAAACTGTTTATTTTATATTTTTAAAGTGTATACCTATTAGTTGCAGCAAGTAATATGTCTGGAGTTCATTTGAGGGGGATTGGGATGGTGCGGAGGCTAACGTACAGGCTTCCCACTGCGAAGGCCCGGGTTCAAATCCTGGAGACAACAAATATTTTTCAGTGGTATCCCTACTTGAGGTGCACCCAAGCTGATGCATTGTTTGCATCTACGTGTACATTGCTGTCCAATATCTATGGCTTTAAATTTACAATAGTGAACTCGGTGTTTTGCATTACAATACATCTACTGTCATATAGTCTGTGACTAAACAATCACTACATATCCACTATGTTCTCACACATTCCTTTGAATTCTTGAAATTTTTTTTGTGAACTAACTTTACCAAAGAAAAAGTATTAGTGATTGAAAAAGTTTCAATTGATAATGCAACTTCAAAATGGTATTTGAAAATTTTGAAAAATCCTCAAAATATGAGTCGGAAGCAATCTAAAGTTTTGGTATACACTGTATTCCATCATGTCTAAAGAGATTGAAAGCCAAAATAAGCTGCAAAAATATCATGGAAATTCAGACTATAACCATAATTACTTTATTAATACAAACCTAAATCAGTCCCGCAGATGACAACCATAAAGCTAGAATGGAAATGTGAGGCATTATCAGCTGCTTTGGAATCGGCAAACATGCTGCAAGATTAGTGAATGAAGTGTTGAACAACAAAAATTGCAATACACAAAAGAATTAAAGAGAACTCAAGGAGAAGAAAAATGTTGAAAGAAAATGTGGAGTACAGGAGGCTTTGACACAATAAAAAGAAAATACATTTTAAAGTAAGAAGAAATAATCATGTACAATATATGTTGGTAAGGGATACCATTGCCAATGGTTTCAAGATTGTGTTTATGGTAACTGAATAAGATTCAAAGTAATTTGATACTTGAATAAAAAATATATGAGCCGAATATTGATGAGTCCCACTATAGATAAAGTAAAAAATTGTGCTGAGACTACATGTTTTGATAAAGCTAGGAAAACGAGAGGGTCATTTTTATGAAGGGCTGAGTGATAAGGGTCTGTATGAAGTCAGTTCAAACCCAGAAGGAAAAGGTCGAACAGAACAATCAATCCAAGAGACCTCTCGCACCCTTTGCAGCACAGTATAAATCATGAAACCTGATAGCACTTCATGTGGAGGGAGAATTACTCTTCAAGACTATTTGTGACAGGATTCATAGTAATTTGAACACATTGGGCTTGGTGATGTAAAATGGGAAAATGTAAATCATAATGAACATGTTAATAATAACGCTACAAAAATTTTTCCAGATATCTTGCCAATGGTTGAAATACCAGCAAATTAAGCACCTTCATTCATGACTAAAGAAGAAAGGAACAAGGAAATGCAAGGAGCATTCTGTAATAAGCATTATCACCCTTTCAGCGAAGATATTTTAAGAATACTTAATAGAAGACTGAACAAAATCATGGAGAACATAATGGAGGAACAGTTCAGGAGATGAATGGGCACAAGAGATGCAATAGGAGTAGTGCTTACCATCGGAGAGCAATGTCTGGATAAGGGTAAAGGTTTTTGGATTTGCTTTGTTGATTTGATGAAGGCTTTTGACTATGTACATTGGGAAACACTTAAGAAAATCGTAAAAGAAAAAGGTGTGAACTTTAGAGACAGAAGATTGATTGGAAATTTGTACTTAAACCAGGGAGTGTGCTTTAGAATTGATGAAGAGAGGATGGGTTGGTTAAATATTGGTTCAGTACAGTCTCTCAGAATCAGGAGTGTCAGTTGTAGGAAGGATTGTGTGTGTCAGATTTTCTGATGACATGATCCTTTTCGTCAAGGAAGAAGAACAATTAAATGGGATGTTTTGATACATTAATGGCATGAAAGAGGAGTATGGATAAATGTGATGATGACAAATAGGAGCAAGAACAAAGTAATGAATGCTGAAGGTGATAAGTAAATAAATATTGTAATGGAAGGAGAAAGGTTGGTAAAACTGAAGAGGTACAAATATCTGGGTATGGATTTAACAGAAAGTTGAAGGTGTGAAAAGGAAACTAAAATAAGGAAAGAGAAAGGAAGAGTTCAGCAGGTAAACAAAAGTGTTTTGTAGTGGAATGGATATTAAACTGAGAAAGATACTAGTTAAGTGTATGAAGTATTATGTTATATGGATGTGGAACATGAACTGCATTAAAAAGGAACCAGAAAAGGCTGGAGGTGTTTGGAATGTGGGTATGGAGAAGAATGCTGAACAAGAAAAAGGATAGACTGGTTGAGGAATGAGGAAGTGTTTAGGAGAGTGGGAGAAGAGAGAAGCTTGATAAAACAATCCAAAAAAGGAATTGGCTTGGGCACATGCTATCAACGGACTGCCTCCTGAAGAAGGTGCTGGAAGGGCCAGGCAAGAAAGGGTGGAGGACTGTCAAAATGACCGATGATGTGGAAGAGGGTGATGGGTGTGGGAATGAGGAGAAGGGCACAGGAAAGGGAAACATGGTGGAGAAGAGGCCTCCATAGACTTGTCAACTACGGAAGATGATTATGATGATGACTTACCTTGCTGGCTTTTTCCTTTTCATTGACAGGAGGAGCCTATTGAATTCTAACAAGTACTGTCTTCGAAGGATTTTTTTAAGGTAATTTACCAGATAAGGTAGGTTTTTGGATGGACAAAACTATCAAATATTTTGTAACTTTTGTATTTTGTCGTGCTAAATTACTATCTCAGTCCACATCAGCTACCAGGAAACTGCAAATTAATTGCACTATTTGTTTAACCTGTGCCTAACCATAATATTGTCTGTGAGTCATTTTCCATGTTACCTATTGCCTATTGTAGAGTTTAAACCAAGTGCTTAATATGATTCAATCCTGTCTCCAGTACCACTCTATTGCTTCACTCCCATGTTATTCTTAGTTCCTAAACCATATACCATAGTCTCCTACCTCAGCACCATCCATCCCTACACCCATTACCTTGTTCCAATGTCCCATCATTATCAAATGATTCCTTCCAAGAACACCCACAATTATTTCCTCTGATTGATTGTTTACCTTCTCTTTTTCTCCCTCCCTATGATTGCTTGGTGGCTTGTAGACCTGAACAATGATCAAGCTCATTGTTTCAGCTTTTATTTTTACTAACAATATTCTATGATTTGCTTACTTCTTATTTACTATGCCATTTACTGTACCATTTGGTTCAACCTTATTGCCACCCCTCACTGGCTCTTCTCTCCTCAGTGGTATTATTATTATTAGGTAATCTACCGGTTAAGGTGGGTTTTTGGATGGACACAACTATCAAATATTTTGTAACTCCAAAAAAAACCTAATCCAGCAACCTACTCTACATCAGGTCCCTCTTCATCTCTGTGTACTTCTTTCCTCCCTTCATCCCGTCCAACATCCCTATCCTGTTCCTGCCCTTTCCTTGTTTGCCTAACATTCTCCCCTCTATTACCTTCTTCAACATTCAACTACCACTCAATATGCCTTTCATCCATTTTTTCTGCCTCCATGGGATTTCTCCCAACAAACCCCTCTCCTCACCCACCATCCCTAGTACTTACTCATTTGTTTTCCTTTCGGTCCATTTCACCTTCTCCATTCTTCTCCACACCGACATTTCAAAAGCCTCCAATCTACGTCTATCCTCCTGCTTCAGCGACCACGTTTCCGCGCCGTACATAACTACGCTCCATATCAGAGTTTTTACAAGTCTTGTCTTAACATCCCTACTCAACGTCCCCGTCATCAACTCCCTCCTCCTTGAGAAAGCCTCCTTGCCTAGCGCAATTCTTCTCCTTACGTCCCTACCACTTTGACCGTATTGGTCCAAAACACTTCCAAGATACATAAACTGTTCTACCTACACTATTTTTTCTCCTCCTATTTTAATGTTTAGCGTAGCCTTCTTCTTCCTGGAAAATCGCATAACCTTTGTTTTATTAATATTGATTCTCATCCCATATCTATTGCACTGAACCTCCAATTCACTCAGCAATGCTTGCAACCCCTTGGCTGTCTGAGCACCTAATGCTTGGTCATCAGCGAACCTAACTGATTTAACGAATTCTCCGCCGACTTTCATTCCCACCTCCAATTCTTGCCATGCCTCTTTAATCATTTCCTCCACATATACGTTAAACAGCACCGGTGATAAAGGGCAGTCCTCCCTTGCACCTCTTCCTAACATTGCCCATCCGGACTCTCCGTTCCCCACTTGCACCTGAGCATTCTGAGGCTGCAGTTCAGTCTCCTGTACCTCCAATCTATTCCTATTTTCTGCAATGCGCTCAAAAGTTTTTCTTAAATTCACTCTATCAAACGGTTTTTCAAAATCTACGAAACAGGTATACGTCCTGATTCCATATTCCTCTCGATTAGTAATCTCATTACAGCAATGGCGTCATGAGTACCTCTCCCCTTCCTAAACCCAAACTGATATTCCCCTAAGTAATCATTTGCCTTACTCTCTATCCTTTTGTTGATGATCCTGAGGTTGACTTTTGCTGCATTGGATATCAAGGTCATTGTTCTGTAATCCTCACATGATGTAGCCTTTACCTTTATAGGAACTAACACTGATTTTACAAAATCTTCCGGCCAGATTCCTTTGTCATAGATACTACGAATCACTCCATAGAGATTCTTCTTCCCACATTTTCTTAAACATTTCAATAGTTCCACAGGAATGTTGTCTACCCCCACGGCCTTTTTTGCTTTCATCTCCTGTAATACCCATTCTATTTCATCGTTGAGTATGCCTGGATCTATGCTATCTACTTCTACTTCATGCTCCTTTTCTATGTCTAACATTGTCGGCCGAAGGTCTTTACCATACAGTGTTTCTATATATTCCTTCCATCTCTCTTGGATTTTTCCTGGTTCAACTATTATCTTACCCCACTTATCTTTAACTGTTAGCACAGATCTTGCCTTCTTACTTCCCAATAATAACTTAACCTTGCTGTTTAGAGTACCAATTTCACCCTTCCTCTGTAAACTTTCCATATCCTCGCACTTTGTTTTCCACCATTTTTTTTTCTCTTTATTTGTGGCCCATCTCAGTTTATTGTTTAACTTTTTGTACTTCATTTTCCCTAACTCTGTGTTTACATTCTTCCATTTTCATCTCTCCTCCTTTTTTGTAAATATTTCATCCGTGACCAATGGTTTCCTTATTCTTTTCCCATTAATGGTTCCTATAGTGTCTTTTGTGGCTTCCGATATCCCTTGCTTGATACATTCCCATTTTTCTTAGATAGTACTCAGTTCTTTATCGTCATCCATCATTTTCTCTACAGCCTGCTGATACTCATTCCTTGTTAACCCATTTAATGCTTCTGCATTCCATTTGTTAACCCGCCGCCCTTGCTTTATCTTTTTGAAACAGACGTTACATTTCATAACAGCTAAATTGTGGTCTGAGTCTGCATCCGCTCCTGGGAAACTGCGAATTTATCATACTGTTCCTAAACCTGTGCCTAACCATAATATAATCTAACTGATACCTTTCTGAGTCACCTGGCATTTTCCATGTATACCTACGCCTTTTGTGGTGTTTAAACCATGTGTTGGTGATGACTAACCCCTGTTTTCTGCAGAATTCAATTGCTTTCTGCACGCGTTCATTCCTCATGCCTAACCCCTTAGTCCCTCACCTCATCACCATCTCTTCCTTCACCTATCGTCATATTCCAATCCTCCATCACTATCAAATGTTTCCCCGCAGGAACACACATGATTATATCCTCTAACTCATCGTAAATCCTATCAACTTCTTCCTCCTTGTGGTTGCTCGGTGGCATGTATACCTGAACAATGACCAAGTTTGTAGGTTCTGCTTTAATCTGTACGAGTAATATTCTATCAGTTGCTTGCTCTATGTTGACTACGCTTCTTCCTACCTCTTTATTTAATTATAATTATAACTCCAGTAATCCCCACTATCCTTCCATCTCACCTTGCATAGACCTAAAACATCTAAATTACCTCTTTCCATCTCTCGCTTAATATTCGCTAATTATCTGTCCTCAACATTGTCCTGACGTTCCAGGTTCATATTCTAATTACTTTCGTCTTCTTCTGCGTCTTCTGTCCTGCTGCTGTTATTTACCCTGCAAGGATTTCATGTGATGACATCCGCGGAAGCCTTGCCTCCTCCGCTGCCAGGCACGAGACACGGTCCCTTGGGCCAAGTCCCGTGGTTACCAGGACTCAATTTCTGTCTTGCGTCCATCATTATGCTTGGGAATAATAATTGAGGTAATTTCCCGTTGGCATCCTCACTTTGAAGGATGTAAAACAATAATAATACACAGGAATATTTCATACTGTTTAATTGCAATACTAAGGTCTTGTTGTGTCTCCCACTTTATTGCTTTCTCATGATCTTATCACAGCTTCTTTTGAGACTACCTCTATAAAGTAATTACATTGAATTCAGTAAATGTCCCACAAATTGCTGTTGGCTCATTAAGTTTCTTTTACACCACAATGACAAGTGCCAAATTTATTTTCATTACTTAAATGCTAGATAATATCTCACACTTTAATGACATGTGGTTATATCTACAATTTCTAGAATTTTACACACCTATGAACTCTTAACTACAAACATAGTAAAACAACATTCGTATTATACAATGTCCGTCCATTAACGATCATATATGCACTTTTATGGGATTGATATAAAATTTTAAATGAATCATATAAAAACATAGTCAACCATTCAGTCAGCATAAATAAAAGTTATAGAGAGCTGAGGGAGAGAATAAAGGATAATATAAGTATCAATTTTATTTTACAATACTATCATTCTATAATTTTTGAATGTTTTTGGCTGTTTCAGCGCCAATATCAAAATATGAAGCTGGCTTAACTTGAGATCTTAAAGTTAAATAAAACTAATACTACCACAAAAATGACTACAAATGGAAACAATTAGTTTTACTCAATTAAGAAGTCTGTAATACAAACTATTTAATTTGTTAACTCTTGAGGAACACCACACAACCTACTTAATGGCAAGATGAGGTAAATATATATATATATATATTTATACACATATATATATATTATAATAATTTTTAAAAAATATAATGACTTCTATCAGCTTACATATATTACCAACAAAGGATATGATAACAAATAAAGCTGTAATAGAGTTAACTAAAATTTTGGCTGCTACCATCATTTGAACAACCTATTTATGTGCACCAGCAAACTATATATGAAAAATATTCATCAAAGAATTCATACTTACTCAATTAAACATTATATTTACACTCCAGCACTAGAAATAATATATTTCCTGACAGTCACTCATAAACATGGGCACATTATATAATTGCTTTGTTACTGTACATGATTTAAATTGAGATATCTAGGTGAGATTTGCCATTTTAAAGACCATCCTAAAGCTTCCATTACAACTTAATGATCAATGGAACTAATAGTTGAGTGCTTCTAGCTAGCACATTTCTACAGCAAATACACCTGTCACCACTGGAATCATTTCCAACAACTCACTTCGAGAGTACATCAGCTATCGTTTTCTTTCTGCCTTTCCATTGAATACTCACAAAGAGTTCATTTCAGGGGTGGAACATACATCCGACTGACTTGAACCTGAAATCTCTGTTTCGATCGACAATTTCCCAGGGGAGGACAAGTTGCTCTTCTTCATTCTGCATTCCATTATGTATCAGTCTGAGTCACACTTTCTTTCCACTGGCTATCTCCTGGACTAATGGCCGAAAACATGGCCAACCTCTCTCTCTAATCAATCAGTCCTCGCTGTGTAATCAGTCATCGCCTATGAGGAACATATCCAATGGGTTTGGCCCTCTTCGTTTAGGTGTGGGGGATGTCGGGAGAGAGCCTGAAACAGAACATTCACAAAGTGATAATTAATCTTGAAAATCACTAAACTAAAGAAATATATTTCAATTTACTCTAGGTACTACAAGAAATGGAAAAAATTGGTATTAGTTAATTACATCGTTAGAATAAAAAGTATCAGAAAAAGTTTAGGGAAAATAGCTTTATTTCGGATATTGCTGCAATGCCTCAATATTTTTCAAAATATCCCTTTAGCATTGGCACACTTTTGCCAGCGGTTTTTCCACGATTTGAAGACTCCCGGGTGGGTAGTCCTCAGTGAGGTGGCCATTAAGTGATGTTGTCATGTTAAAAAGCTATTGAGGAACTCAATTATTATTCCCACGAAAAATGATGGACACAAGACAGAAATTGAGTCCTGGTAACTGCTGGACTCGACCCAAGCAGCCGTGTGTCGTGCCTGGCAGCAGAGGAGGCAAGGCTTCTGCGGTCATCATCTTAAAAAACCTTTGCAGGGGAGAAATAACAGCAGCAGGACAGAAAACGCAGAAGAAGACGAAAGTAATTAGAATAGGAACATAGAACGTCAGGACAATTTTGAGGACAGGAAAATTAGAGAATATTAAACGAGAGATGGAAAGAGGTAATATAGATGTTTTAGGTCTCTGCGAGGTGAGATGGAAGGATAGCGGGGATTACTGCAGTGACAATTATTGAGTGATATACAGCGGTGGGGACGAGAGCCAACGAGGGTTGCCGTAATGTTAAATAAAGTGGTAGGAAGAAGCGTAGTCAACATAGAGCAAGCAAAGGATAGAATATTACTCATAGAGATTAAAGCAGAACCTACAAACTTGGTCATTGTTCAGGTATACATGCCACCGAGCAACCACAAGGAGGAAGAAGTTGATAGGATGTACAATGAGTTAGAGGATATAATCGTGTGTGCTCCTGCAGGGAAACATTTGATAGTGATGGGGGATTGGAATGTGGCGGTAGGCGAAGGAAGAGATGGTGGTGAGGTGGAGGATTATGGGTTAGGTACAAGGAATGAACGCGGGGAGAAAGCAATTGAATTCTGCAAGAGACAGGGGTTAGTCATCAACAACACATGGTTTAGACACCACAAAAGGCGTAGGTATACATGGAAAATGCCAGGTAACTCAGAAAGGTATCAGTTAGGTTATATTATGGTTAGGCACAGGTTTAGGAATAGTACGATAAATTTGCACAGTTTCCCAGGAGCGGATTTGGACTCAGACCACAATTTAGCTGTTATGAAATGCAACGTCTGTTTCAAGAAGATAAGGCAAGGGCGGCGGGTTAGGAAATGGAACTTAGAAGCATTAAATGGATTAACGAGGAAGGAGTATCAGCAGGCTGTAGAGAAAATGATGGATGATGGTAAAGACCTGAGTACTACCGAAAAAAAATGGGAATGTATCAAGCAAGGGATATTGGAAGCCGCTAAAGACAGTCTAGGAACCGTTAACGGGAAAAGGATAAGGAAACCATGGGTAACGGATGAGATGATTGCAAAGATGGATGAGAGAAGAAGATGGAAAAATGTAAACACAGAGTTAGGCAAAATTAAGTACAAAGAGTTAAACAATAAATTGAGAAGGACCACAAATAAAGCAAAAGAAGAATGGTGGAAAACAAAGTGCGAGGATATGGAAAGTTTACAGGGGAAAGGTGAAATTGGTGCGCTTATACAGCAAGGTTGTTATTATCGGGAAGTAAAAAGGCAAGATCTGTGCTAACAGTTAAGGATAGGTGGGGTGAGATAATAGTTGAACGAGGAAAAATCCAAGAGAGATGGAAGGAATATATAGAAACACTGTAGAACTTAGGCCGACAAGGTTAGACATAGAAAAGGAACATGACGTAGGAGAAGATAGCTTAAGTCCAGGCATACTCGACGATGAAATAGAAAGGGCATTAAAGGAGATGAAAGCAAATGAGGCCGTGGGGGTGGACAACATACCTGTAGAAATGGTTAGGGAAAGGTTGGAAGAAGGCCATATTTGGATTGATTCGTAGTATCTATGAGGAAGGAATCTGGCTGGAAGATTTTCTGAGCTCAGTGTTAGTTCCTATTCCAAAAAAGGCAAAGGCTTCGACATGTGAAGACTACAGAACAAATAAGTTTGAAATCCCACGTAGCTAAAGTTATTCTTAAAGTTATTCTCAGGATCATCAACAAAAGGATAGAGAGGAAGGCAAATGATTAATAGTGGATGATCAGTTTGGGTTTAGAAAGGGAACAGGAATCTGTAATGACTTTGCAATAATCTATTATTAGGTAATCAACTGGTTAAGGTAGGTTTTTGGATGGATACAACTGTCACATCAAACAAAACCCAATTCTGCAACCTACGCTACATCAGGTCCCTCTTCATCTCTGTGTACTTCTTTCCTCCCATCATTTCATCCAACATTACTATCATGGTCCTGCCTTTTCCTCGCTTGCCCAACATTCTCCCCTCTATTACCTTCTTCAACATCCCAATGCTGCTCAAAATGCCTTTCATCCATTTTTCCTGCCTCCATAGGATTTCTCTCAACAAACCCCTCTCCTCCCCCACCATATCCAGTACTTCCTCGTTTGTTTTCCTTTCCGGCCATTTCACTGTCTCCATTCTTCTCCCCCCCCCAACATTTCAAAAGCCTCCACTGTACGTCTACCCTCCTGCTTCAGCGGCCACATTTCCACGCGGTACATAACTATGCTCCATATCAGAGTTTTTACGAGTCTTACTTAACATCTCTACCATCTCTACTCAACGTCCCCGTCATCAACTCCCTCCTTGAGAAAGCCTGCTTGCCTTGCACAATTCTTCTCCTTACGTCCCTATTACTTTGACTGTGATGGTCCAAAACACTTCTGAGATACATAAACTGTTCGACCTACTCTATTTTTTCTCCTCCTTTTTTAATGTTTAGCTTAGCCTTCTTCTTCCTGTATAATCACATAACCTTTGTTTTATTGATATTGATTATCATCCCAGATCTATTGCACTGAACCTCCAACTCACTCAGCAATTCTTGCAACCCCTTGGCTGACTGAGCAGCTAATGCTTGGTCATCAGCAAACCTAACCGATTTGACGTATTCCCCTCCGACTTTCATTCCTACCTCCAGTTCTTCCCATGCCTCTTTAATCATTTCCTCTACAATTACGTTGAACAGCACCGGTGATAATGGGCAATCCTCCCTTGCACCTCTTCCTAACATTGCCCATCCGGACTCTCCGTTCCCCACTTGCACCTGAGCATTCTGAGGCTGCGGTTCAGTCTCCTGTACCTCCAATCTATTCCTATTTTCTGTAATGCGCTCAAAAGTTTTTCTTAAATTCACTCTATCAAACGGTTTTTCGAAATCTACGAAACAGGTATACGTCCTGATTCCATATTCCTCTCGATTAGTAATCTCATTACGGCAATGGCGTCATGAGTACCTCTCCCCTTCCTAAACCCAAACTGATATTCCCCTAAGTAATCATTTGCCTTACTCTCTATCTTTTTGTTGATGATCCTGAGGTTAACTTTTGCTGCATTGGATATCAAGGTCATTGTTCTGTAATCCTCACATGATGTAGCCTTTACCTTTATAGGAACTAACGCTGATTTTACAAAATCTTCCGGCCAGATTCCTTTGTCATAGATACTACGAATCAGTCCATAGAGATTCTTCTTCCCACATTTTCTTAAACATTTCAATAGTTCCACAGGAATGTTGTCTACCCCCATGGCCTTTTTTACTTTCATCTCCTGTAATACCCTTTCTATTTCATCGTTGAGTATGCCTGGACCTATGCTATCTTCTTCTACCTCATGCTCCTTTCTATGTCTAACATTGTCAGCTGAAGGTCTTTACCATACAGTGTTTCTATATATTCCCTCCATCTCTCTTGTATCTTTTCTGTGTCAACTATTTTCTTACCCCATTTATACTCAATTATTAGCACAGATCTTGCCTTCTTACTTCCTGATAATAACTTAACCTTGCTGTTTAGTGCACCAATTTTATCCTTCCTCTGTAAACTTTCCATATCCTCGCACTTTGTTTTTCACCATTCTCCTTTTGCTTTATTTGTGGTCCTTCTCAATTTATTGTTTAACTCTTTGTACTTCATTTTGCCTAACTCTGTGCTTACATTTTTCCATCTTCTTCTCTCATCTTTCTTTGCAATCATCTCATCTTTTACCCATGTTTTCCCTATCCTTTTCCGCTCTTGATAAACTATGCGAAGCTATCACACTGTTCCTAAACCTGTGCCTAATCATAATATAATCTAACTGATACCTTTCTGAGTCACCTGGCATTTTCCATGTATACCTACGCCTTTTGTGATGTCTAAACCATGTGTTGGTGATGACTAATCCCTGTCTCCTGCACAGAATTCAATTGCTTTCTCCCCGCATTCATTCCTTGTGCCTAAACCATAGCCCCCCACGTCATCACTATCTGTTCCTTCGCCTACCGTCGTATTCCAATCCCCCATCACTATCAAATGTTTCTCTGCAGGAACACACGCGATGATATGCTCTAACTCTTCGTAAATCCTATCGACTTCTTCCATTGCAATAATGAGATCAGTCTCCTGTCCCTCTAATCTATTCCTATTTTCTGCAATACACACATTAATTTTTCTCAATCCACTATCAAATACTTTTTCGAAATCTACGAAACAGGCAATTACGTCCTGATTGTATTTTATATTCCTCTCAATTGGTGATCTTAATAGTGATTGCAGTAATGAGATCACTAATTGACAGGAATATAAAATACAATCAGGACGTAATTGCCTGTTTCGTAGATTTCGAAAAAGCATTTGATAGAGTGAACTGGGAAAAATTAATGCGCGTATTGCAGAAAATAGAAATGGATTGGAGGGACAGGAGACTGATCTGCAACCTGTACATATCTCAGACTGCTCAAGTGCAAGTGGGGAACGGAGAGTCCGGATGGGCAGTGTTAGGAAGAGGGGTAAGGCAGGGTTGCCCATTATCACTGGTGCTGTTCAACGTACATGTAGAGGAAATGATTAAAGAGGCATGGGAAGAACTGGAGGTAGGAATGAAAGTCTGAGGGGAATTCATAAAATCGGTTAGGTTTGCTGATGACCAAGCATTAGCTGCTCAGTCAGCCAAGGGGTTGCAAGCATTGCTGATTGAATTGGATATTCAGTGCTATAGAAATGGGATGAGAATCATTATTAATAAAACAAAGGTTATACGATTTTCCAGAAAGAACAAGGCTAAGGCAAACACTAAAATAGGAGGGGAAAATAAGAGCAGGTAGAACAGATTACGTATCTCGCAAGTGTTTTGGACCTACACAGTCAATGTAGTAGGGACGTAAGGAGAAGAATTATGCTATGCAAGGAGGCTTCCTCAGGGAGGAGGAAGTTGATAACGGTGACGTTGGGTAGGGAGGTTAAGACAAGACTCGTAAAAACTCTGAAATGGAGCGTAGCTATGTACGGCGCCGAAACGTGGTCACTGAAGCAGGAGGATAGATGAATAATGGAGCCTTTTGAAATGTGGGTGTGGAGAAGAATGGAGAAGGTGAAATGAACCGAAAGGAAAACAAATGATGAAGTACTGGAGATGGTGGGTGAGGAGAGGGGTTTGTTGAGAGGAATCCTTTGGAGGCAGGAAATATGGATGAAAGGGGTTTTGAGCGGTAGTGGAATGTTTAGGAAGGTAATAGAGGGGAGAATATTAGGCAAACAAGGAAAGGGCAGGAACAGCATAGGGATGTTGCATGGGATGAAGGGAGGAAGGAAGTACACAGAGATGAATAGGAACCTAATGTACAGAGGGGTTGCTGGATTGGGTTTTGTTTGGAGTTACAAAATATTTATTTGATAGTTGTGCCCATGCAAAAACGTACCTTAACCGGTGGATTACCTAATACTAATAATAATAGTGTTCACTGTCATCTTGTCAATATTCTCCTTCATCTCCTGGAACCTCCTGGAGTGTGGCAGACCTGAGGAAGATCTAGATATCTTTTAAGACTCTCTTGAATGCCGCCTTGGTGGATTTTGTCCCCTCGCGGCATGTTTTGAAGAAGAGACCACTATGGCATTCACTGGAAACAGCTCTCGCTCTTAAGGATAAACTCAAGGCTTGGAAATTATGGAAGCATCACCACTGCCCTCATGCCCATGCCTCGTTCGTGGCCATTCTCTCCTTTTCTATGCTCACTGATGCGTGTTAAAAAACTCCTGCCTGTCTGGCCAATATAAGTACCTGTATGGTAGCTTGATATGTTATATCACAGATCACACCAATTCTATATTTGTCAAACATCATCTTGATTTCAATCATTTTTGTAATTTCAATTTAAGTGCTTCACAACCTGACTAAAGGAAAGAAACTAGATGCCATGGAGCAGCTGGAAATCTTACATCCCAAGGATTTGGACCTCATCATCAAAGTCCAATTTTTATCTTCACCCTCCCCTCCTCTACATCATCTTCCCTCGACGCACATGTGACCAGTGATCCCTTGTCCTTAACTATAAGAATTTCCCCTATCTCCTTGTGCACCCTCTGACCATGTTATCCTGAAGAAGCGGTAAGCCTTGTGTTCCCGCCCTCTTTCTTCACAGTAGGAGGGCCTACGCTGCGGGACAACTCCCATCCCACCTCGGGCCCCACCCTCTCGCCGACATTTGCAAGTGAAATCCCAACTCCACCCCTCCCTAAACCCTCTTTAGGGCTTTCCCCCCGTTCTCCCTGGAACCATATAGACAGTGATTCCAAATCTTTACTCCTTTTCGCACACTTCTTTGTCCATGTATACCTCTGCCCGGTCAATGATGGGGAAATGCCGATCTCATCCCCTTTCTCCACAGCCCTAGGAGCTTGGCACTGCCCCGAGGGATCACCCTTAACAAGACACCCCCTCCATCCCGCCACGAGGTTTTTCCGGACTGTGTGTTTTTTCCCCCCCCCCTCCCCTTTCTCCTCCTCCGCACCTTTTCTCCTTCCCCTCTCATATGTCACACCCGTGGCCCCACGTTCCCCCTCCCCTCCCTCTTCCCCCCATTTTCCACTACCCTCCCCTTACTTGCTTTTCAGCATACATAGTAGACAATGAGAAATGGTAGTTACATCGAAACTGTTCGTATTAATAAAAAATTTTATTTTGTGGAAAATTGCCAATTTTAATTAATCATGATATTTGCCATATCACGCCTGAAACATCTCTTTTTTATCCTGAGGAAGTTCTAATCTATTTAACCACTTTACCCTCTTCTAAATCTACTGGATTCGACCATTTGACTTTTTCTCAACTGCACTGATTCATCTCTCTATATCCCAATCTCTATTCTTTTCAACAGATTTTTCTCCAGTGGCACATTCCCTTCTCAATGGAAGATTGCTAATGTAACCCCAATACTAAAATCTGGCTGTAAATGTTAAGTTCAAAACTACCATCCGATCTGCATTTTGCCCGTTCTTTCAATAATCCTCGAGTGTATCATTCATGATCGTCTTCTTCAGTTCACCCTACCATACATATCTCCCCATCAGCATGGCTTTCTCCCTGGTGGATCATGTCTCACTAATCTGGCCGTGCTACACCGCCATATCACAAATTCTTTTGAGCTTAACTCACAATTGGATGTTTGCTATATTGACTTTTTGAAAGCATTTGACTCCGTTAACTACTCTCCACTGGTCCGTAAACTCAAACATCGGCAATTTCCTTTCTTTAATCAGCAGCTTTCTCAGCTCTCGCATACAGCATGTCCTTATTGATGGCTTTCCCTCCACTCTTCTTTCTGTACCGGCGGGGTACCACAGGGCAGTGTCCTTGGTCCTCTCCTCTCTTCACTTTACTTAGATGATATAATTGACAATGTTGTCCATCTTGGATGCAATATTTTGCTTTACACAGATGATTGCAAAATTTTCAAGCAGATTGATTGCACATCTGATGCCGTTTCACTACAATCTGCTCTCAATTCCATCACTGCTTGGTGCTCCGATTGGCAATTATGCATTAATCCCTCCAAATCAGCTATTATGACCTCGTTAAAGCGCAAACCACCTTCACCTTCATACACTCTTTCGAACAGCCCTATCCCATCTGTCAGTTCTTACTTAGACTTAGGTGTATATTTTGATGCAAAGCTCACCTTTCGCAAGCACTTTCAAAGGATTGTCGGGAGAGCGATGGCAAATCAGCCTACTTTACTGCCATACTGACGTTAGTGATCCTCTTGCCCTTAGGACGGTGTTTTTTGGTTGTGTCCTCCCAATTTTAGAATATTGTTCACCAATCTGGTCGACCACCTCCCCAACTACTTTAGAGAAACTCAACAGACCTCTTAATTTTTTTATTGCTATTTCCCATTATCGCATCCTTTCCCTCAAATATACAACCCGGGACTTTACTCTCTCATCCCTTGGAATTTCCCCTCTCCACCGCTGTCGATTGCTAAGTGATATGAAATTCCTATATACCATCTTCAACGGAACTCTCCGGACCAACGACCTTCTTCCTCTATTCTCAATTTGTATTCCCTCTCGGCCAACTTGTAACTTGAGTCTGTTGCAGATTCCAAATTTACGTCTCGCGATCTCTCAACGTTCCCTATTCCACATAGATATAAAGTTTCTCTTTTCATTATGTTAAGTCGATTCCATGAAGTCATGCCCGAGACAACGAATTGTTCCCTATTCCATTGACTTCCCGCTACATTTAATTCCCTAAGCATTCAGTATCCCTCCTTGGACCTCTCTTCCTCCCTCAACGCTTTCACCTTTCCTTAAACGCTAGATAGTAACTTAGCTCTTTCTGGTTGCATATGTGCTCTCCTGCCTTCTTGTATCTGTTCTCGACCTTATTTGTTAACTTTCCATTGTTGTTTGTTGCTTTTACTCGTTCTTTTTTCTTAGTGTATGTTATATGTAAAAGGTAAAAGCCTTTGTGCCGTTTTTGGCTGCTTTGTTAAATAAATACCAATACCAATACCAATACCAATACGATTTGTGATTATGCACACACTTAACCAATGGTCTGAATTCAGCACTTCACGCACAAATGAGGAAAAATTGTTACCGATACTTTTTATACAAACCTTGTACATTCCATAGATGGATACCTTGAAAGATATAATATTATTAATAATCATATTCATGCTTTGAAATATATTTAAATCAAGAATGACAAATGTATTAAACATTCAACAAGGGTACCTTCTAAAAAGGTGATTGTCCTAATAACCAATAAAAGCGATATAGGAAAAAAAATTTCCTAATGGAAAATTGGAAATGACAGAAGTTTATCTGCCATATGCCTTTTCACCAACCTGAACGTAAAGTTTTAGGTCTTGGGCATCTTATTGGCAACCCATATTACCGTATTACTCAATCAAGGATAGACCCTTCAGCACTGTACCAGTTTTCATAATGGGATATTTATTGCAGTTTGGCTATTAGAGGATGGCCTTTGATTATATAATGTATTTGGGTGGGAGGGAGGGTGGTATGATTTTGTTACCTTTTTATGATGAGGGGTGGGGGAAGGTCAGAGCAAATCTTATATTAAGGTTATTATTATTATCGATAATCTACTGGTTAAGATTGGTTGTTTATGGACAAAATCTACCAAATGGAACAGCCACAATTTCCTTGCCTCTTCTAACAAAATACAGCCTGACATCAAACATTATCAGCCCTTCCGCATACTTTCTTCCTCTCTTCATACCATCCAGCAATCCCATCCTATTGCTGCCCCTTCCTTGCCTAATATTCCTTCCCTATTGATAGCCTTCAACATCCAACTACCAATCCCCTCTCCTCCCTAGCATTTCCACATTTGTTTTCTTTCCCTTCACTTCACCTTTTCCATACTTTTTCACACTAACATTTCAAAAGCTTCCAAGATAGATTGCCCTCCTATTTTAAGCTGAAGTTTCAGCTTCATTTTACTCTTTCTGGAAAACCACATAACCTTTTTTATTTCCATTATCCTCCTTCCATACCTATTGCACTGACTTTCTAATGCACTCAGCAGAGTTTGAAACCCCTTGGCTGACTGACTAATTAGAAATTGATCATCAGCAAACCTAACTGATTTTATGGATTGTCCATCAAATTTCTTTCCAATATCTAGTTTTTCCCATGCCTCTTTTAATATTTCCTCTTGATATATGTTGAACATCACAAATGATAATGGACCCTCCTGTCTTAATCCCTTTCCTAACACAGCCCATCTGGACTCTCCATCCCTCACTCGTTCCCGAGTCTGAGACATGTACAGGTTGCAGATCAGTCTCCTATCCCTCCAGTCTACCTTCTTTTCTGCAACATATTAATTGATTCTACCCTATTCACTAAATCAAACGCCATTTTCAAAATCTACGAAAAAGAAAAATGCATTCCGATTGAATTCTACGTTCCTCTCTATTAGTGATCTCATTACTACAGTGGCATGACACGTGCCTCTCCCCTTCCTGAACCCAAAGTGGTCTTCCCCTAAGTAGTCATTTGCTCTGTTCTTTATTCTATTGTTAATGATCATGAGAACCACTTTAGATGCATGCAAAATCAGACTTATCATTCTGTCATCATCAGCATTTCAATCCTAGGATTGGTTTATTGCAGCCCTCCATTCACCTCTATTTAATGTCAATTCCCTCAATCCCTGATACCTATTCTGTTTTACGTCTTTCTTAATTTGTCCTATGTACATGTCTCTTGGTCTTCCTCAAGGAATCTTCCCTTCTATTTTTCCTTCTATTATATTCCTAAATCAATCCATTTTACCTCAATATGTGTCCAATCCATCTATTTCTTCTTAGCTGTAGAGTTCTCCGTATGGTTCCAACCTCTTCTGCTCTTCTATATACTTCCTCGTTCCTCACTTTGTCTGTCCATCTAATTTTCAGCATTCTCCTCCAGCACCATGTTTCAAAGGCTTCTATTCTTCGCTGGTCCAATTTTCCAATGTTCCAAGTCTCAGAACCATAGAGGGCCATGCTCCACATGAAAGTCTTGACGAATTGTTTCCTTGTTTCCAGCCTTAAGTTCTTTGAACATATTAATTACCTCTTCTTTATGAATGCGTTCTTAGCTTGGGTATTCTTCGCTTGATGTTGGCCGAACTTCTTCCATCCCATGTTATGCTGCTGCCCAGGTAGATGAATGATTCCACTTGTTCTAGTTTAACCCATCGAATTGTGGTATCTGCATTCAACTTCTCTCTTCCACAGACAAGGATTTTAGTTTTCTTCTTGTTGATGTTCATATTATATTCCCCCAGTATTTGATCCATAGTATTTAAGAGTTGTTTGCAGGTCCTCTTGCATTTCCACCACTACTGCAATGTTATCTGCAAACCGGAGCGTGTTGATTTCTTCTCCATTTACCTCGACTCCTTTGGTACCCAATTCTTGTGTTTTTTTATTGCCTCTTCCAGGTATACATTGAATAATGCTGGCGAGAGGTTACAGCCTTGTCTTACTCCTTTGTTTATTTTGGTTTCTATTTTTCTCTCGTTTTTTGTTTGCATTCTTGTAACCTGATTCTTGTATATGTTATGGATAATTCTTCTGTTGTTGTAATCCAGTCAAAGCGCTTCTAATATCTTGAACATCTTGTTCCATTCGATGTTGTCGAGGGCCTTCTCCAAGTCCACAAATGCCACGTACAATGGCTTATTTATGGGTCTCATTTTTTCGACCAGAACTCTCAAGCTGAGACTTGCCTCTCTTGCTCCTCGATTTTTCCTGAACCCGAATTGGTTTTCTAAGAGGTTTCCTTCTATCCTTCCTTCTATTCTTTGGCTAATTATCCGAGTAAGGATTTTTGATGCTTGAGTCACCAAGCTTAATGTTCTGTGTTCTTCGCATTTATCTGTTTTCGGTTTCTTTGGTATTACAATCATTATGCTTTTCTCAAAGTCTTCTGGTATCTTTCTGCTGTCGTAGCTATTTTTGATTATTTCAAATAGGGCATCCTGTGCTTTGACCCCAAGTGCCTTGATTATTTCTCCATTTATTTTGTCAACTCCTGGTGCCTTGTTGTTTCTCAGGTCTACCGAGGCTCGCTAGAATTCACTTCTTAGTATCTGAGGACCCTGATCGTCTTTACTTATCATGCTTTCATCTTTAATTAAGCCATCTTCTAGTGGTTTAGGACCTTGATAGAGCACTTCAATATATTCTTTCCATCTATTCCCAATGTCATCATCATCTATTAGTATTTTTCCATTAGCGGCTCGGATGTTTTGCAATTTTGTTTTCCTTTCTCCGAATTGCCTCTTCACTAGTTTATAAGCCATCTTGCTATTTCCCTTTTTCATGTTGTCATTAATTTTCTCGCAGCAACTTTCTATCCATTCTTCCTTTGCCTTCTTGCACTCTCGTATTATCTCGTTCCAATACTGTTTATAGAGGCTTTCTTCACTCTCATTTCTTGGATTCTTGTATTTTCTTCTTTTGTCTATGAGATCTCTTATTTGAGCTGTTATTCATGGCTTCTTAGATATTCTTACTCACAAGGAGCTCATCTGCAGCTTTGGTAATTATATTCTTCATTTCTTTCCATCGATCATCTGTGCTGGTATTTCCATTATTTACTTCTATTTCTCTTTCGATAGCCATGGTGAACTTCTCCCTTGCGCTCTTTTCTTCCAGTATTTTTGTGTTCCATCTGGGTTGTTTTGTTTCTTTCTTGATCTTCTTGTATCGTAGTCTGCTGTCCATGATTACCAGGTTGTGATCGCTATTTATATCTGCACCGGGATAACTCTTGCACTTCTTAACTTGGTTCTTGTATCTCCTCCTGACAAGGATGTAGTCTATTTGATATCATCCTTTGTCTCTAGGCATCTTTCATGTGTATCTTCTTCTTGGATGTTGATCGAAGAAGGTGTTTACCACTACCATGTTTTTCTCGTTGCAGAAGTCTCTCTCCTGCGGCGTTTCGTTTTCCCAATCTGAAATATCTCTCACTACTTCCCTCTCGCCCCTTGCCGACCACAGCATTCCAATCACCCATTATGATGAGGTTTTCCTTTCCTTGTACTGTTCCTAGAACCTCTTCCAGTTGTTCGTATACATCTTCTATTTCCTCTTCTGAATGGCTGGATGTTGGCATATACACTTGGAATATCAATATCACTGTGTCTGTAGACTCTCCCTCTAACCTTATCAATAGAATCCCCTCACTGTATTGCCAGCACGATTTGACTCTTCTTCCCCACTCCTTGAATATGATGCCCACTCCTGCAATTCTCTGATCGTCTCCTGAGTATATCACCCTGTATCCGTCACTCCAGAAGTCGAGGGCCCATTTCACCTCACTCACTCCTAGAATGTTGACTTCCAATCTGTCCATCTCTCTCTTGGCATTTTCCAACTTCCTACACACTCCCAATGATCTCATGTTCCATATCCCTATCCTACATTTATCCAACTTGACTGATGTTCCCCTCCCAGTAGTCCCCACCTGGTCGATTGGGGGACTATTTTACCGGGAGGAAAGCCATCATGCCACATTTTGAAAGCAAGGCTGCATCTTCTAGGGAGAATAATGTGGTGTTTCAGTATCCTTCTATAGCCCTCACAAATTCCTCTCTCACAAATGCTACAAATTAGTCCATAAAACTTGTTCTCTTACATTTTCCTCTACCTTTAAGTAGTTCTGCAGGAATTTTGACTATCTCCACAGCCTTACTTGATTTCATTTCTCTTCTTATTTCCTTTTTATCTCACCATTGAGTAAGCCTGGACCAAAGTTATCCTCATCTAAGTCATATTCTCTCTCTGTCTAATCTTGCTGGCCTAATAACAGTTACTATCATTTCTTTTGTGGCTTTTGATAAGTTCCCATTTAATTTCATTTCCATTTAATCATTTCACATCCATAGATGTATTCTACTGCTATTAGAAGTTGCCTTGTAGGGTAGTGTATTTTTTTGGCAGAAATACATGAATAAACTGATCAGTAATCTCAATATTTTCATCATGCTTAAAAGGGCTTTTTTTCTTCTCCAGAACTAACGCCTTCAAAATAGAAATCCCTTGAATCTTATCTCATTATGAAACTCGTAAGGGAACATATTAAAAGTTTCCCACTCTCAGCTTTTCCTCACCTTGACTGCTGTTCAAGGCTGCAGCAACAGTCCCCTCAACTGTAGCATCAATGATCACTGGGTCCTGCTGCTGCCCACCAGCTGACTTCCCAACAGCAGACGATGAAGCATTCAGGCATTCCAACCACTCTGTCCTGCTTATCCTCCTGTCATTGTTGACATCACAGTACCGAGGAAGTTTCTTTCCACATCTCTTGAGGGCACGATTGGTTGACACCAACGTTCGGATGGACTTCCACTCCTTTCGCTCCAATACCTAAATTGCAAAGAATAATTTGTATTTCAATAGTAAAGATTGGCAGGCCTATAGATTAGCTCTTTTTCATTTTATAGGTTTTACAAGTTTAAGGAGAGCAGCCTACAATGCTTTTCTCTCACACATATGATTGATATAAGATTTATCTTTATTTTGATATTAGAGAACTGTTAAAATTATAATATCCATTTTATTTTATATTAACAACAAACTAGGTGGAATAAAAGACTGTTATCCAGAATATGGCCTGTTGGAAGATGTTTTATCATTAAAACATATGGATTCATCCTCATATTCATCCATGAAAGATAGAAATTATCTTATTAAAGAAATATTATTTATAAACTAAGTAATATATGTTATTGCTAAGGTGCAATGTTATTTTGAGTGATAAGTGCAGCTTTGGAAGACTCAAAATGTCAGCATGAATTTGACAACTCTTTACTGTATTATTTTTTACTGCAAACTGTAGTAAACAAATAACTGAGCATGGATTCTTATTATTACAGAGTTCATTACTTATCGATGCGTCCACTCAAATATCTATATTTGTGTTACGAAATAAGGACCAGAATAAGGTTTATATATAATGCACTCATTCAGCAGCTAAATATGAAATGGAAAAATAAATACAACTCTCCAATGTCATCAAAATACTCAAAATTTAACAGAAAGAAAACACAAAACACTTCCTTACAAATAGAGAGATGACAGGGATAAGTTTTTACTCATTTAGATTTTTGCATGTCACTATTCATTTAGTAACATATTTCTCTCTTTTGTAATTTATACATACAACCAATTAATATCCTTGCTAGTGAGTATTTATTTTTCCCGGTTATTCTCAATAACTTGGCTTCTATGAGTGCTGAACCTAGAAGGATGTTAAAGGAGCCATTTTTGACCATTTTAATCTATTTTGCAAAATCTCTCTGACACTGAGATAGTGATGCCATCTCTCTCTCTCTCTGTACTCATCAATACCCAATGATAATGACAAATGGTCATTAAACAGCAATTGGTAGTCCAGCTGCACAAAGATGCAGAATACCAAATAAATGAACTCAAGACACTTAATATCCAATGTGTCAGGTAAACAGAAATATTATAAGGAAGCAACACTAAGTATTATCATCATATAAAGTTGTGGAAATGCATAGGCAAGGAAATAACTATTGATAAGGATATAATTATTAAAAATGATTATGTACAAATATCACATTATCTAAGTTGAGTAAGTTATAAAATAGGCATTTTCAGTTGAGTCAGTGATGTAGGTTAATTTTATTGTTCCTTCAAACACACTGTGCTTTTTTATTTCACTAAATTTTTAATCTTTCATGTGACAACTTCTAATGGAGATGTGAGTTATCATTGCTGGAATCTTTAACTTCCTATATTCAGTTAGTACATGAGCCTAGTTCTATCTTTTTTATTACAATGAAATGAGATGTAGATGACCCATTAGCACTTAAATGAAACTGGTCATTCAGTAGCCGCCTGTAATCTGACACCATTCTAAATATGAGGTCAATTTATCATGGAATAATCAGCGGTGATTAGCGAGCCTAAAATGTACGTACTATTACAAAAAAACAAGTTAAGTGGAAGCATGAACGAATAGTAAAAATATGTTTAAGATGATAAAAATTGAGAGAAATTCTCTTAATTAGTGAGAGTTAAAGTACTAAAATTAATGAAAGGAGTTCCACAATGTTTTTACTTTTTAAATGGACAAACATTTACCTTGTTTTTGTTCTTGTCTAATATGCCAAAGTTCCATGATGCCACTTCTTCTTCCATAGAATTATACACTCTTCCCTCAGCGGCAGATATTCTGAAAAATGGGAGGAAAATTAGAATATAAGTGCATATTACGCATAATTAGTCTTGGGCCATTGTACCACATTCATCAAAGTGCATAATAGTTGTAGTGTGTAAGCACCATTTTGAATATTTAAATGCCATACCAGTTTATGCCAGGAACTATTCTCTAGTAGGTAGGGGTGGAATCAAAATGTTTATATTACTTCAGAGGGATGTCACTTCATCCTCCTTTTTTTTAGATTTGAGCTGTATTTTATAGTTAGTTTTCAGTGAGTGACGAAAAATTAAATTGAACAGGATAAACATTCTCTCATGTGATATAAAAAAAATTTGAGCAATGAACATTAGTTGAAAACAATGAAATTTGGTGCCTGAAGATGTAACAAAAAAGGCAGTGTCCTTAGGCCTAGTCACCTGATAAGAGTTATGAATGCACTGTAACATGTACTACTGCATGTTATATTAGTCATTGGATTTTTAAGTTGCCTTTAGTTAGGGAGGTAGAAGTCATCTCACACTGCTGAATCTAGTAGGCTATCATCTAAATTAATGGTGAGAAATTTAGAAATGGGGAATAACTTCATTTGGGCTTTCATTTGTTTCATGAGATGATAGTTTGATTTCTAAAAGAATGTATTTATTATCATTGAGGATAAGTCAAAGACTAGTTGTATTCCAAAATAGTACCTTACTAAAATCCTTTGCTTGAATTTAAGTTGTCATAAAATAGGCAAAAGTGAAGTTTTGATTTTTTGTTGCAAAAATGAATCTGCAAAGGTGCATATAAATTTAAACAGACGATTGAAAAAATAAAAATATTTGCAGAGCAACTAAATTAACTGAAAAAATTGTGTTCTGTATACTTGGTCGTCAAATGTGAAAATTCACTTTGCATTTGGCATGTGATGAGATGAATCATAGACCCAGAGAGAATAATTTTTTTGTGATACAAATCCATACAAATTAGGAAATAGTTAATTAGGTGAAGGAAATTTAGTTCCATTGGTCTCAGAAAAGAGAAATCTTCTAAGGTTATTTTGACATTAGATAGTACTCCATTCTACCCCATAAACAATGAATGATCTCCACTAAAGATGAGTACTACTAACACTACAGTAACTACTTGAATCAACAATAATGGTAAAGAAAAACCTACTTATTTCCATAAAAAGAGAAAAGATGAAACTAATACCCTGAGCCATTCTTAGAATTCGCTTGCAACATCTTCTTTGTCAGGAATTCCATTAGATCCCTTAAGAAAATCTTCTTTCTCTGCTCTGGGCAACCTTTCATTGGACGAAATGGAACTGGTATGGAATCACATTTTGGGTCTTGGTCTTTCTTTGATGTCCCTGGTATAGGTTTCCCTGTGTCCTCGTGCACACACCAGCAATATCCTGAGGAAAAATAGACTTTTTAGATGCACCCACACTCCTGCATTAATTTTTTATGCATGGGAAAAAAGAATAAAGATGTGCTTAAGACAAATATATTTTCAATTATTAAAAAAATATAACATCCTATAGAATGAATGAAAGAAGCATATTGAAGTGAACAAATACATGTGATGGACAAATTTACTCTATGCAGATGCCTGTGACGCATGGAGATGAGAGATATGAATGAAAACAATGGTGTACAATATGCATAGTAAGAAAACATGAATCTAACCTAAATACAAATATCATAATGAAGACATTTTCCTGCAATTTATTACTGATTGTAATGACCATGCTCCTGTACTTCAGCTTGGACAACTAAATAATCAAATGCAGTGCTAATGAACCCTAGGTAAGCCATTGCTCTGAAATCCTAAGATTATTCCTGCATACAAACAAACAGTATTAAATCTAAACCTTGACACCCAAGCCAAAACACACTCCAAATAGTCCAACTTAGTAGTATATACCTATTTAATTCAACTGATATCTATATTTTTACTGTGGCATTTCAATGCTTGTCCATTAGCACATTATCAAGGTAAATACTTTTTATTGGTAGAGCCCAACATTATCACAGAGCATTGCCTTACATTTTCATGACATGTTTTTTGTTTGTACTTATGTTCTGTAGCTCATTCTGTATTTTGAATGATCATTTTCAACTGTAATGGCAATTTATTCTGAGATATTTGTGTGTGGTGCTATTGAAACAACTAGACAACTAAGGTTGTCATAAAAGAAATGGTGGAGTAATCACTGTGAAAGCATACAGATTTTTAGCTGAATTAGAGAATTAATGATTCCCATGAATTATGAGTTAAAGAAAACATAAGTCGAAAATTTTCCATCCAATGATGAATAGCAATGGTATTTTTCCATCTTTGAGGTTATTTTGTGTCAGATATAAAGGTGATCCAAGAGATATAAATTTCAATAATTCACAGAGTTTTATCAACATATCCACTTGTAAGCCATGAAATACATATCTATGAGTAATATCGCACAAAACAAACTTGATGAGATGTAACTGTGATAAATTACATAGCTGATAACATAGCCTGAGATTAATGACTATTGCTCATATAAGGTACATCTTGAGAAAAGAACACTTTTGAATTAAAGTGATTCCTATTAATTCATCAGCCAAGAAAGAAATAAAATAAAAAATCTACCAAAAGCTAAGAAAGTCTTAATGCATCTTAAATGAAAAAAAAACGCTGCTGGGAATCAGCAATGAGCTCCACATGTCTATGTATTCAAGGAAACAAAAATGCATACATTGCATGCATCTGCATACCCTTTCATTGAGAGAAAATTATTACCTGCAGACTTGTAGCACTGAACCTTCTGATACCTTCCATCTGGTGCACACTCAGGTATGTAGTATTCATTGGTTGAAGAGTTCTGCTCCTCAAGGACAGCTTGCCTATCAGACAGGCAGCTATTCTCTAAAGAAGAAAGACAAAATCCGCTTGAATATGGACCAATTGCTTGGACAGATTACATGTGAAACCTGCCCATTATGTTATGTACTATATTTTTTCATGTAGGCACGTTATAGTGAGACAGGACTTTAAACAAGCATCATGAAGGAATATTTTAGTGCCTACCAAACAATTATTTATTATTGGCACTCACCTTCACCCTCCTCAGGAGCTTCAAGTGAATCATCTCTTGAACCATTGACCATCCGCGTTGGCTCACTTCCCTGTAGGGCTGCAGAACAAATACCACACAATTCAAAATACAATGATCAATTGAGGGATAATGGTAATATAACTAACACTGCTTTGATCTTACTCTGGCATTAACAATTTCAAGAACCTACCATTTTGACATTTAGGTAAGAGAAATCTATGCTCTTAGGGATAGAAATTACCAACTGTGTTTAGAATATTATCCCTGTGGTAATATCACCAAGCAAATCCCAGAAAATAGGCATGAGTAATTTGAATTACTTCAGTAAAAGAGGCTGATAAAAACAGTAAAATTAAAAGGTTTATGTAATAGGCAAAGTCGGTATGAACAGCTACCAATACTCATACCATTAAAAAATGGAGTAATTATATAGGTGTTATACTTTTATTTTATTAAACACTGTAATCTTAACTACCATTTGAAAATAATAGACTCAATGAAATAAAGCAAAACATGCAGATTTGTATCCCAGCCTTGACAAGCAACTCAAAAAATTTAAATAGATGAAGTGTGTGAATAAATATACATATGTTCACACACTTATGTGAATACTTCAATATGTATGCTTGTTTTTATGTATATAATATATAAAATAAATATATTTATATTATATACCCAATTAATAAATATAGATGAATAAATGATAGCTTTCATTAAGTAAATGTGCAGCACCAAACACTCATGACATGTAAAAATATATTGAAAACCCTCTGTTTAAGAAAGAGCACATATAAGAGATTTTTGAAATATATTATAAAATCCATCCATTAGACAAATCAAGAAGGGCGTAAAATAGAGAGGGTATCAAGGATTGAGGGCATTGACATTAAATAGAGTAGAATGGAGGGCTGCAGTAAACCAATCCTAGGATTGAAATGCTGATGATTGCAAAAGAAATCAATATATTTCTTAGCTGTAATTTTATCATAATCAAATAATAAAATTCATTCTGGAGGCATGCATGACAATTTTTTTTGCACTCATTGTCTTATTTGGAATATAGTTAATGTTTCTCAAGAGAAAAAGAAATGCAAAGGTACTAATTTTTTAAATAAGGAAATTTGTCCATCTGATAGCAAATCCAGCAACTTAAAATTAAGATGGAACTTAATCTTCTAAAAGGAAATACAAAACTGTATCCATTGATTCCAGACTGATTATTAGAGGTATAAGTAAATTATTATGCAGATAAATATCCTCTCAATCTTAACTCCACCCTGGAAACTTGCATTCCATCTCACAACAATGAATGATCCCCACAGAAGTTAAGCAATTTAAAATATTCCTGGAATAATTAAAAAAAAATAGCGAGCAAATTTTTCCAAGGGGGAAAGGATTAGTTTTCTTCATGTTTTACTAAAAATTACTAATACCTATTGAGAAAAATTGAAAAAAAAATTTTTAATTAAAAAGAGCTCAAAAAAATGTTTAATAAAGGTGTTCCATCCAGGGAAGAATTACATCTAGGTCTGCGAAGGTTTGTCCTCTATTTTCTACAAATACATTTAATCACACTCTTCATATTCAGGGTTTTTTAAATTTTGACTGGGAAAATTAGTGACAAAATAATAAATTTCAATGATCAAGGAAAGCCAATTTAATATTAGAGAAGTCTGTATCGATGATAAAAATCTTTAAATGTATAAGAACCAAGATAAGGAAGTTACTGGTTTTAGAGTGTATCCATCTCATTTACAAATTAAATGGATAACTTTTTCATACACACCCCATATTTTTAAAATACTTACTTCTGGAGCTTCTACATATTGGAAAAAAGCAATTGTAGCCATTGTTACTGAATAAAGTTAAATGCAAATATAATAAAACCTCAAACCATTAGATTCAAACTGTTTCCAGATCATCAAGTGCTGTCTAAGCTGTGAATTAGGATGATGTGCCAGAAATTGTTTCCCAGTCTTCATCATATCTAACTACATACTTTTGTCAAAGGCTCAGCTGTTTGGGCAGATTGAATATTTTCGTAAGAATGAAAGTTCATCCATTTGCACATTGTAGAGTCATAATGACTGGCAAGCGAGTAGGTCTCCTGCAGTTGAATTAACTGAGAATCTTTAACGGTAGGTACCCCAATAATTTTCAAATATTAAAAAGACAGCTAGACAAGAACAAGAACCATTTTTTTGTATTCGATGGTTTCTGGCTCAACTTTGTGAAAGTTCATGCTCGTTAAATGAAGAAAACAGTGTATTTTTCCACTACATTGTATTTTTCATTTAATGACCATTTCATTTCATATTAATAATGTTTATATCTAACTTATTTTTTCATTTATGGAAACTTAGAATTACCATTTTCAGCATAATTACTTAGCATAATAGATTATTCACTGGCATTTTTACCCTATGAAGTGTTTTCTGAGCTCGGGGATTAATCTTGATAGGGCAAATATGCAAATCTTGGTGAGCAGGGATTACATGAACCGGAGAGATGAAAAGGAAATGCATGGGAAAAGAAAGAAAGGGAAAGGAAAGAGTAATAGATGTTTTACAGGATAGAATAGGAATAACAGGAGAATTCACTCTGTGGTGGGGGTGGAGCATATGAAGATTCTCCACTCAAATGAAATTCTTAGTGTTTGAGAAATACAGGTATTTCTGTATATCCACTTTTGCCATATCAATCTATGAGTACTTCAATAAATGATGAGTAAAATGCAAGGTTTTAAGTATTGTTACCATCTCATGTTGGTAATCTAACTGCTAACAAATTTTTTCATGAGTGTATCTGTTAAATAAATTCTACCTAAAATGTGATTAAATAAAATGATAAAACAATGTTTTATACGAATTTCCAGAAATTTGATAACCTCATTCTTTGATGAAATTACTGAGTTATCAATATGAGGGAATAAATAAAATGTACGTCAGAAAGTTGGCATGCTGTCAAACTACTAACAAAAAATTGGCTTACTCTAAAGGCACACACCTATCTAGCAATTGCATCTACGGAAATATTTGGAAATGTTACCACTCATTACATCAATTTTTACTTACTCTGTTTAAGCAAAAAAATCTATAAAAGAATGCATGACTTTTCACATCGAAATCTGGCGAGTCAAGGCTCAGGAGTGAAATTACAGAGTCCAGATTAGTTGGAGTCAAATTACTGGTTGCCGAAACAAAGGTATTTCCACCCCTTTTAATTCCTCACCCCCCAATCCCTCCTCCTCCTCCTCACCCCACCTCTCCTCTTGTGGGTGCATGCGATTTTGTTTTCACAGGGCGTCAAAGGCGTGGATCCACTCACCTCCTCCTCCTCCTCCTCTTTTCCCTCCACGACCTCCGCGCCTCCCCTGCGGCTCCTTGTCCCATAGTTCGCCCGGTTCGTGGCCCCCCTCATCTGAACGGTTCAAGGACAGACACGCACGCGCACACACAAACACACACACAGATATACACACGTCAGAGTTTCTTCGGATATCATTGTCGTCAGGGGTGCCTCATTCCACAGAACGGGGAGCGTCTTCCGACGCTCGCGGGGGGGGGGGGGCCTTTTCATTGGTTCTCAAATTTGAGGGAGACTCGGAGCAAACTGGACCAACGTGTTTCCTGTGACTTTGCTCGATTTTTTTGCTTTAATTTTACTCCTTAAATCGTCAGTTGAAAAACCATTTCCGAAATAACACAACGTTTCCGATGAGACGTTTTTAGCATTAAAGTGAAAAATAAGATGACGAATATCTGACCGCTGATATATCTATAGCCCCTATCGCTATATGGTACGGTTTAACATTAATCTAGATTAAAATTTTCAAATGTTAAACTAAAATGAATTACTACTTTTTCACGCGATTCAGATGGCTTGCCTTGCTATGTAAAAATTACGAAAATATAGTTAATGAATATAATAACTCATCATCAAATAAATTAACAGGTCCTTTCTTCCTAATATCGAAGCCAAGTAGCTCCAAATCCATTAGCTCCCTAGCCTAGCTAAGAAGCAGAAAGCACAATGAGATGAAATAATTATGGAAAGGATAGCTTATTGCTGTATCACTTTTGGTAATTTAATACGAGGCAGAGCTAATGAAAGGAAAAGAAATTATTCACCAGCAGTCAAGGTAAAAAAAAGTACCGAAGCATAAACTAAAAATTACAGCTGAATTTGGTAGTTAAGTGAATAATGGGATTGAACGGCGCCTTGAGGTTAGCTATGGTGCCCCTTTTCTGGAATCAAATACGGAGAATATTTTTCAATTCGCTCCTCATCATCGCAGGTAGAAAAGCGTTTTTGCCTAAACTTGAGTAATTTCCGTTTGCAATTTGGAAAATGGCTTTACTTACAGGTAATAAAATGGTAACTCAAAATACAAAAAAACATCACATTCTCCCAAGTTGTTCCAGTTTGCTCTTCGAGCTCGTGCTTCCGACTAATTCACGGAAAATGTTTCCTATATTATGGCAATCATAGCACTCAAAACCTTTGGAAAATTGAGAGAAAATTCTGCAATTTTCTCCTTTTAATATAAAGGCCAAGGGGATAGTTACAATCAGGGGTGCAGTGATATCTCCTCACAGTATATTATTATTTAAACGATTGACTAATTTGATTGACAGTATATTGCCCACAATTGTCGGTTTTTGGAATGGTAGAAACAATTATTGGGATATTTATTGCAGGGTGTATTCATCTGAAAATTTTTTACCATCTCAAAATCTGGTCTGGTCACGCCATTGGGCAAACGTGACCAGCCATTAAGTGTTGTACGTTTTTCTTAAAAGGTAATAGGCACATCGTTCACAATCGAAGAGTTCTTTCGGATTAAGGGGTCTGCAGAATCATTACGACAACCGTGGGTGTCCGAATCGTTACATCATGTTCATCCAAATCAACATTCATGCTATTCTATCGAATAGACTACCTCATTAATTCCGTCAGTATCTCACGCCGCAAACGTACTGGGACATCTCACGTCGCAAGTACACGGGGAGCTTATTGCAAGTTCTATTTTACAGACATGCAACCATTACGCAGGTCATTTCATAATGCATATGAATACAAAACAGCGTTCCATTCATGAAAACAACCAACTATTCGTACCGAGAAGTGGATACGAGCTCAGACTCTGTGCGCCATTGGGTCCACTATCCTTGCTAATCCTACATGCACGATGGTAGAAAACAGAAGCTAACCACTACCTGGATATTTACTCATTTATGATGTAACTGAGATAATTAACGCTATCGCTGTTTGTTTTCTCACTTATCTGCTGACGTACGACTTTGGCATATGCACAAGGCTCCTCTCACCTGCTCTTTTCGGGCGCAGAGAATTACCTTGCCTGGTCATATTTTGGAGAAGGGTCATTGCTCCCTTTTCGCAAGATTTATATATGCATAAATTATAAGTATTACATAGATAAATCAAAAATCAGTTTTACAAAATCTCCAGATGTACATTTTGCAATAAATTAAATATTTTCAGGGATCAAGGTGTGATCAACGAAAATAAAAATGTAGGTATGGCCATAAAAAACGTTAAGGCACATTAATCTGTTGAACAACATTATAAATATTTACTCCACCAATTTCACTCAACTATTTATATGATAGTTTAGGCCCCAATAATTTTTAATGTCGAATTAATCGTTATTACCACATTACATACTTTATGCAATGATTAAATAATAAAGAAAGCTGTGGCGCCCTGAGCCTTCGCTATGTTGAAGAATTTTTAAGATTATAATCCTAACAACATATGCATGACATAAAAATTATCTATAGAAAACTAGAAATTATTTTATTGCTGTTATTCTTTCTTGTGGATGTGGCTTTTGGATAATCCCCGTAAAATAATTTGCATTTCCGGAGGGTTTAGAAGCCCTTACGTAAACGCTTTTTCCCTACATGACTACCTTTCTATTAATTCCTTCCCCGTTTATATTAACGTTATGTGTTGCAAAAATTTCGTTTTTTCCTCTGGAATCTCTAATATCCAACACTTTATATAAACTTTAAAATTTAGAGAACGATGTTAAAAGGACAGAAGGGAAAATAAGTTTAATTTAACGCAATTTAAATTAACGTTTGAGAAATTAACGTAAATCAATTTGAAAGGTAATTAAATAAAGATTGATCTTAGGAGAAAAGTAATTGGCCAATGGCAGAGGTTTACTTAGGATGCCAAGGTTCACAAAAGAATGCAGCGAAAGGAAAAAGGTAGCGAAACAAAAGGGGCATAAAAAAGCCACCGTCGATCGCAATTTTCTCCCATTTCGTAATAACCTAAGCCCATGTTCATCACAGTATACATCGCATCCCTCTATCCACTGATAGAAAATTGACCCCTCAGACCAAGAGGGGGCCGTCGTCAAATAGCGTAAGGCTATTTTTTACTTTCTTATCCAACCACGCAATAAAGCTACCCTCTATATATAATATAAAATTTTTCACCAGCCGGTCACATCTTTACTTAAGGTGCCTACCATCCACTCCCGCCTCCTCGTAAAGGCTCTTTACCAGACGAAATTCTTCCTTTTTTTCTTACTACTTTGATCACCATCTTCTAAAAAATTTCCTAAATAGGTAAAATGTCCTAGTTTATATAAGTAACGACTACAACCCATTAATTGATTGGCCAACTAACGCTTGATCATCGGCAAATCTGACTGATTGGAAGAATTCCCACCGACTTTCAGTCCAGCCTCAGGGCCTCTTGCTTTCCATTTCCTCAGTATATAAATTGGAAAGAACAGGTGGTATTAAACATCCCTGTCTTACTCCCCTACCTACCACTGTTCATTTGGACTACATTAGCTATCCGCACGTGTAGTTGAGGATATAAAAATAGAGGGTAGAAAAAAATCCGGCGGAATTAAGTTCAATATTTAGAGAGTGCCAAAGATTGCTCATGATTTGAATTCAAGAATTTAAAGCTATGAGCACATGTTCTAACATTATTTTTCAGGTTTATGTTTTACAGAAGCGCAAATGTAGCGACTGGTAGAGGCACCGGGAGAAGATTGGCATTAAAACGGTATTTACCTCGTGCATGGCGCTAGGTAAACAGTCATGTCAACGAGAAATTAACAGTTTGAGAAGACGTCGGTCAGTGAAATAAGGAAAAGTAGCAAATTCGTCAAACATGTTTCAATTAGGAACTGAAGGCAGGAAATTAGCAGATTGAATATTTAACAACTTAAAAAAATTAGCCTAGCATTACAACTAACCAAGAATTCGATTTTTGTCGAAAAGCAAAAAAAAAATGACAACACGATATAAATAAATAAATCAATTTTTGCGAAAAAATAAATTATTACAAATAAAATAAAGCATACTTTTTAAGGAAACCCCATCTTTTTACATAAAAATAATGCTAAAAAAGGAATCATCAGATCAAGCAGCATGCAAAATACTTGATTTTTCTGTTATACATTCTACTATTGTTCACGGCATCAAAACTCACCGAGAGTTTAAGCTTGAGTGGATGTCATCATGTTTGTCACAAATAACTATCAGGTAACAGTGAAGTGGTGATCATCCTTTAATCGAACAAAGCAATATGTTCATACACTACTTTCATTTTCCGTGTGGCTTATGTTACGTATAATTTATGACGTCTAAGATTGTACAACATGATACATTTATCATCTATATTGTAGGAGAAAACGAATTCATTTTGCCTATAGGTGTCGACCTATTCATGTACCTAATTATATTTTTAACCTGAGATATTTAAAATAGTTTTCTTTTTTGGGGAAAGCCAACTATTTTGCGAGGTGTGCAGCGATGCTTGAATATTACGAAGGTCACATAATTAATAAAAAATATACGGATTCTTAAACTTATCAGACAAAATAAAGGAACGCATCGATAGAATATTGGAATTCGATTCCCTTTCTCTTTTCCTTCAAATTTAAGCCATGCGTC
The DNA here is from genome assembly GCA_037158775.1 of Hetaerina titia. Lineage (NCBI taxonomy): Eukaryota > Metazoa > Arthropoda > Insecta > Odonata > Calopterygidae > Hetaerina > Hetaerina titia. Next base: position 39,732,845 of record CM073771.1, read on the forward strand.
TCAGAAAATGCTTTGCTGTGAGCAGAGAAAGTGCGGGAGGAAACCGAATAATTTGACATAGAAAACAAAAAAGTCCTTTCTCCTGAGCGTACTTCCGTTCCGAAAAAATGCATAATTGTCATATTTCGATATTTTTGATTTCCTAAAAAAAATCATTCCTAAATGTATTTCAGGGATGGCTAATAATAATATTATAACTTCTTGGTATAAAAAGAAAACACTTTTTCACTGGAAGAGCTTTTTAAAAACTACGATGTCAGTTTTAAAATAATCATTCTAAAATTTAAAAAATCCCATACAAAAAACTCATTTCAAATTTAAATTTTACATATTTTTCTGGTTCTTTATTCCTTAAGATTTCAATTAGTTCTTAAATATCGCTATTCTAAAGACATGTTTAATTTCGTTCGACATTTTCTTTGTCCTTGAAGTTCCATTTCCTTAAAACCATGAGGTCTTGAAATGATTTTTGCATCTCGACCCAAATCGTTTCGATTCTTACTTTTGAGAAAAGTATTTATTAAGGGTTTTGGTATTACGATATAACGTCGCTTTCCTCCGAAAGAACATCTAAAAGTCCGACCATGAATTTCCTATCTCATACTGACACAAGGAACGAGAAATAGTTATAAATGGCATTTCCTTACTGGTCAGAATAGGAAGAGATGCTCAACTTAGAACACGGAATTAAAATGCCGCATTAAACTTTAATTCTTGACCAGCTACTTAACTAGGCTTGACGTGTGACGAAGGTTTCATTCGCTCGCGTGGACTGTCTGTTCCCTCGACAAAAAATAATTGCTCCTAAAGGAAACTACGTTACACAGGGGGTTAATGTAGTTCTCCACAAGCATTTAGTTACGTAGGAGCTCTGTGGCGTAGTCTAGAGGTTTAAAAGTAGTGCATTCTCATTCCGATTTTTCTATTGAACTCCAGTGGGTGCAAACGAGCATCTTCTCGCTCTGACTTGTATATTAATAATGCTCTTGTCTAGTGTTAACAATAATTATATATAGCAGAAAAAATGAAGGGATTACAGAATAAGCGGTCAAATGGAGCGGACGCGCTGGTGCACAGCTTGGCTGGCAGTTTGCAATACTGTTTGCTGACTAACTGGTGAATGACCGTGTTGCACCAATATGTTTGATACAACCTATTTGCTGTATTGAATGCTACTCTCAGGACAAATTGTTTTCAGTAAAAGCTATATATAAAATATCACAACTTTCTAAAATTTATAACCCATCTTCGTGGAAGTCCAGTGAGAAAATGTAAGCGAATATGTCGGCCTGCTGTGAATATAGTGAGGTTTTCCAATTTCGGATATATTTTTCTCAGGAAATATTTTCATTAAATTACACCTGGCCAATTACAAGCGTTTTTTGGTTTTACATTCATATTCCATAGAATATATTTGAATGATGGCACTCCAATGACAAGAATGTGACTTCCCATGCGGTATTATACATACCGTATTCTTATACGTACATACGTATTCATAAATATAGTTCTTGGTCAATATGTAATATATCTATACAAATAATATCAAATGTAGGAAAATTATTTATTACAATTCCTATTCATGACCTTAAGATTATTAATAAGCATTAGATTTCGCGTTTTTCGTAATCAATACTCAGTTTTATTTTGTTTCTTGTCGGAAGACTATGTAACTCCAAATATAACTCTCTAAAAATAGCCAAATAAATAAAAATACTCTGAGTCAAACAAAAGTAAATGCACAGCCATTTATTTAGTAACTTTCAGGACCGAAATCACACATAGTCGCGCATTTTTTGCTCCATGCACATAGAGGTAGAAATATAATAGCATTGATTTGAAGGCGGAATATCACGATTTATAACTTTTGAATGTGTAAAAATTTGCTTTACTACGTTAACACTCTTCGGCAAGGGGCTTTGTCTATTATTTCATATGCTTACATGTTCTTAACAGATAATTTAAACACAGAGAAATGTACTTGATTGAAATCTATGTCATACAGTTGACATTCAGTGATACTTTTTTTTTAACAAAGCAAACGTTGGCATTGCGTTTCCTTACAAATATATTCATAAATGCACATGGTAAGCAATACAGATGAAGAATTGAAAATTCATCGAAACAACTCTCATTTGAACACCGCTTAATTTACAATTTATTTTCATTATTTATTAGGTAATCTACCGTTTAAGGTAGGTTTTTGGATGGACACAACTATCAAATAAACATTTTGGTACTCCCCACCTAGCAAAATAATCTATAGCAGGTCCCTCTTCTCCTCGGTGTACTTCTTTCCTCCCTTCATCCCATCCAACATCCCTATCCTGTTCCTGCCCTTACCTCGCTTGCCCAACATTCTCCCCTCTATTACCCTCTTCAACATTCCACTACCGCTCAATACGCCTTTCATTCATTTTTCCCGCCTCCATAGGATTTCTCTCAACAAACCCCTCTACTCACCAATCTAGTACTTCCTCATTTGTTTTCCTTTTGGTCCATTTCACCTTCTCCATTCTTCTCCACACCCACATTTCAAAAGCCTCCAATCTACGTCTATCCTCCTGCTTCAGTGACCACGTTTCCGCGCCGTACATAGCTACGCTCCATATCAGAGTTTTTATGAGTCTTGTCTTAACATCCCTATTCAACGTCCCCGTCATCAACTCCCTCCTCCTTGAGAAAGCCTCCTTGCCTAGCGCAATTCTTCTCCTTACGTCCCTACCACTTTGACCGTATTGGTCCAAAACACTTCCGAGATATGTAAACTGCTCTACCTGCTCTATTTTTTCCCCGCCTATTTTAATATTTAGCTTAGCCTTTTTCTTTCTGGAAAATCGCATAACATTTGTTTTATTAATATTGATTCTCATCCCATATCTATAGCACTGAATATCCAATTCACTCAGCAATGATTGCAACCCCTTGGCTGACTGAGTAACTAATACTTGGTCATCAGCAAACCTAACCGATTTTACGAATTCCCCTCCGACCTTCATTCCTACCTCCAGTTCTTCCCATGCCTCTTTAATCATTTCCTCCACATATACGTTGAACAACACCGGTGACAATGGGCTACCCTGCCTTACCCTTCTTCCTAACACTGCCCATCCGGACTCTCCGTTCCCCACTCGCACCTGAGCAGTCTGAGACATGTACAGGTTGCGGATCAGTCTCCTGTCCCTCCAATCCATTCCTATTTTCTGCAATACACGCATTAAGTTTTCCCAATTCACTCTATCAAACGCATTTTCGAAATCTACAAAACAGGCAAAAACGTCCTGGTTGTATTCTATATTCCTCTCAATTAGTGATCTCATTACTGTAATGGCATCACGCGTACCTCTTCACTTCCTAAACCCCAACTGATCATCCCCTTAGTAATCATTTGCCTTACTCTCTATCCTTTGTTGATGATCCTGAGAATAACTTTACCTGCGTGAGATATCAAACTTATTGTTCTGTAATCCTCACATGATATCGCCTTTGTCTTTTTTGGAATAGGAACTAACACCGATCTCACAAAATCTTCCGGCCAGATTCCTTCTTCATAGATACTACGAATCTGTCCATATAAGGCCTTCTTCCCGCATTTTCCTAAACATTTCAACAGTTCTACAGGAATGTTGTCTACCCCACGGCCTTTTTTGCTTTCATCTCCTGTAATACCCTTTCTATTTCATCGTTGAGTATGCCTGGACCTAAGCTATCTTCTTCTACGTCATGTTCCTTTTCTATGTCTAACCTTGTCGGCCTAAGTTCTTTACCATACAGTGTTTCTATATATTCTTTCCATCCCTCTTGGATTTTTCCTGGTTCAACTATTATCTTACCCCACTTATCTTTAACTACTAGCACAGATCTTGCCTTCTTATTTCCCGATAATAACTTAACCTTGAATTTACAATTTATGAAACAAGAATTCACGCCACGATCAACATTCAAAATCATCATTTTCCCTTTTGTTTCAAAACGATGGAGCGGTATATAGTAAGTCGTTTTCGGTGTTCCTAAACTTCTCATTAATTACATCGATTTTGCGGATGAGCAAATGAGAACCAATCCTGGAACATTCATCCCCGGAGATGAGCAATCCTAATGTGCTCGAGGGTGAAGGGGACGCGGGACTCCTGAACGAGCCGAAAAAAAGCAATGCGGCTCGAATATTCTCACGCATTTCACTCGAAGTGCATTTCGAGAGTGCGATAACTGCCCTCCGTCGCGTGATTCCCAGGCGGAGATCCCAGCCGCCTTCGGGGAGCGCTGGGCGGCCCCGGTTCGCGTGCTGACGGGAGACGCCCCTTTAACGATGGCAAGAGCATCCATCCCATCCTCCCACTCGGTGCATCGAAGCGAAGTTTCACAGAGGCGCAGTGAAATGAAAACGTTTTCAGGGACGAAGGGTTGAATGAAATGACACCGCAGGGAGAAGGGGTCGTCGGGAATACTCTTGGATAATGCCCATTCGAGACTTCAGGAGTCATGTGGTAACCACACAAAACATTCGAGAGGCGTTGGTGCTTTTGGGGAACGAGTTTGCGCTGCGTATATTTTCAATAAATCACGTTCCTAATCTTCGAAGTTACATCATGTCATATAGAGAATCCTTTTTCCTCACATTGCATTTAAAAACGTTAAAATATGGTCCGAAAATGGTGATCGACCAAGATATTCGAGATTTTCAAAAAGTGCGATGTCATTTTCCATCAAATTTTCGCCGAAAATTGTTTTCTGTAAATCTGCATAAACAAATTTCGTGATTTCTATTGGTTTTCTCTCTTTAAGTAGGTTCGCCTGTCACTATCCCAGTCGCAAAAATATCATCATATTGGATTCAGAAAGATATTTTTTTTAATTATTCCTTCTAATTGTTGGCAGAAAAATATATTTAAGTGTTAATACTTTATCAATTTTTTCATTGTATCTGTATAAATTCAGTAATTAATTTTTAAGAGGCTTAAGTGAATGAAGTTCAAGTTCCAGAAAAGTTGCCAAATCCGACTTAATCATCACTTTTAAATATTAAGTTGTACGCAAGAAATTAAAATGAGATATTTGATTTTAGCTTGTCCTATTATTTATTAAAAATAGTCGATGATAAAGAAATATGAGCATTTATTAAAAAAACTCCTGCGAAACAACTTAATCAGCAAACATATTTGCCAACGCAGTTTGTTTATAATAACTTCATAGGGATAACGATGATCATTTTTGTTATATTTTGATTACTTTCGCTTTGTGATATCCTACTGGTGCGGTTGCAATTAATATGATTTACTCCTCTGTGAGTTATCTTTTGAAAGCGTTGAAGTTTTGATTACATATTAACGTCGTGAAATTAACGGTTAGTTTACGTTCCGGTAAGCGGTATTTTCCACTAACTATACCAGATATAAATAAGGTTCCCAGTCCCAGATAACAGCGTCATTAAGTTCAAAACGACCGATTGTTTAAACATTCCAATAATATTAGTGTGGTATTTGGTAAATTATATTGATAACACACGGACAGTTTTATATGTTTTTAATCCTAATGATTTCCATTTTGTTCTCCATAAGTATGGTGAATAATACATTTATTGGATGAAATATTTATCATTTTATTAATTCCTCTGTAAGATCACGTGCAAAAAGGGTTGCTTTAATTTGCAAATATGAGATCGAGATCCTCTTCCAAAAACTCTCCGTTTATTTATTTTCGAATATTATTAGTGAATGCAGTCAAATGCATCAATCGAACCTTCCCTTAATAGTTTTTTCTTACATACTTTACTATTTAATCAAGGCTTAGTCTTCGTTTTCTTTAGTGGAATACAAACGATGATCAGATGAGGTAATGATCGGAGTTGAAGCCTTATTTTTGTCGGTGGCTTAAGTACGCGAAGAAAGATATACTATTAATGACGACAGGAGACCTGAAAGACATCGGCTTAAAAAATCTAGTTTTGGTGAAGCACATTTTCAATTTATTGACGTCGTTTGCATAAAATATATTCATGCGAACGAAGTCACTGCATTCTTTTCCTCACCAATTAACGTCGAAAAAATGGCCTTCAATTTCATTCCCGAGGCTCAAGAATTTCCAGCAACAGGCGATAACATTAGAATTTCGGGCCGTTTTAGGCTTATACGTGTTAAAAATGAGCGAATATAATACTTTTTCAACTCGGCAAAAAATCGCGCAGCGAACTAGAGAATATTTGGCAAGATTATTCTTGGGAATACACATCCCATCACATCCCAATATTAACTCGGTAATATGGGGGGAAATGACGTCAACAGCAACACAATATCACTTGAGGCCAAATCAACGTCTATTACGTATATTTCGAAGGCGAAGGCCAATCAAGTAGCTGGAGTATTTTGCAAAGCTGCCAGTTGAGCTGCAACCCAGTAGTGGAAGGAAAAATAGGCCAAATGAAATAATAATAAAAATATTTTTAATTAATTAGTAATTATTAGTGGTAATTTTTGTTTGATAAACTTCATTGTAGTACTTAATTATTAAAACTGGGTCTATTTCAACTGGAGAAGAATTCATGATGGGGATCAAAAATAAAACTCCTATCTTCTGGTTTCGCTTCAGGGTAACTATTTTGGAAGCAGCCTGTGTTGGCAATGTCACTCCAAAAATTGTGATCCATCCTTCGTGTTTTCTACCATTTCAATCCTTACTTATAAATTGAATTCAAGGGAATGTTCAAGTATACATTAAAAGTGCTGCACTACAATTTCCATCAAAATTTTAAGTTTCATATTTTTTTATCATAAATGCAAACAAACTTGTCAGAAAATATCATGAATTCGATTTATTCTCGCGTTCCAAGACGCTGCGAAATGGGAAAAAACGTTGGATGGAGGACAACAAGGAATATAAAACGCTTTCGTGTAAGCGAATGCTGCCTTGTTTTATAAAACCAAATTCGAAGCAAAATTACTAAAGAGGAATGCATGCCACGTAATCATCTCCAAATAATTTTCAAGATAACTGTTTGAAAACTACCGTGAAGCAAATGCCTTCTGGAATGCTTAAAATAATTAGGATCCTTTATCCCATTACGTATTTCAACGGATGGCAAAACAGAAATAAACTAAGGGAAAAGTCGTCTTTATTCCATAGAAAAGAGAGCTTTGAAGCGAGGAGAAGAAATACATCTCCAAATGCCTATTCTGGAAATCAGAAACAAATCTAAAAAAAGACTGAAATTCAAGGATCCCTGTCCTCTTCACAAAAATGGAAATTCGTGGAGAAAGAAGCTGAACTAAGATTAAAAGCAAATTTCTGCCTTTGCATACTCGTCGCTGTATCTTTTTAGCATCAATGAGGAATTCGTATTTGAATATGCAGCTCAAATATCACTTTTATTAAGTCTGTTAATATTACCTAAAACTGTACCCACAGACGTAAATACTTATTCTCAATTTGGATGGTATTGTCTGACTCTGCGTTTAGATATCTTGGGATTGAAAATGATACTTAAGTCTAAATAGGAAAAAACCTTTTCATAAAATTGTATGTATGCATTCGTCAAATTTGCTTTATCTCAAGGATGTTATTATTTTTTCAGACAATTTTGCCGCATAAATTGTTTCTTCTCTGAACAGAATAGCGATTTTTTGTGATATTTTGGACCGGAGGAATTGTTACAGCTATTTTTAGGAATAATGCGCCTTGCGATACTTCCTTAATGGTTAATTCAATGAAAATACAAACAACGTTTCCACTGGAAGTAATAATTTTAATTTGAAATATAAACATCCACACTAGAGTGTGCAGCATTCTTCGTCTTTAGATTTTAATCATTCTTGAATTAATAGAAAACATGATTGCGTGCCGATTTTAAATATAATCCATGAATACCGCTTCACAATAAGATAATGGAAGCCTTAAAATATAGCTCTTGATATATCTAACTCGAATTAATTTCGACCACGATGCTCAATCCAGACCTAAGGAGACATTCTACCCGTGAAGGGCATCCGGAACTCAAATTCTCGCGTGTTGCTTAAATTTTACAGTGGTCTCTAAATTCTAGTTTATATAATACAATTTACAAGCTACTTGAGATCACTCACAAATGCAAATTATGAATAAAATGAAGACTAGTTTGTAATACTTGAGCAACTTAATGAAACGAAAGAAGGAAGGAGATCTCGTCCTACCTATTCATGACTACAACAAGACATTTTACGTTATTTTGTTTCTTTATTAGCAATCCTAGAATTAGCACTTCTAATAACTGAGGTGGTTTCCCGTTGCCTTCCTTAATAGCGTTTTAAACATGACGCCATCACTCAATGGCCGCACCACTGGGGTCAGACACCTTTGCTGCCGCCTCACTGAGAAACAGACACTGCGCGGACTACCTTTCGTCTGGTTCCTAACGTTGGACCTACCTGGCATATGTGACCCTATCTGGAGCAAATATCATTTCTCCGGCCAGTAAAGCTCAAGGGTTCATCAGAACGCACAAACCTTTCCAAAACGTTATGGCTAGTCCCATTACCTTTACAGGTACTGGAGCAGCAGTACCTGGCACAGACCACCTCTCATATATTCTCTTCTTTTCGCAATGCTTATTTCACCAATGGTATTATTCTCCTACCATATGTCCATAGGATACACCCTACTTTCAAAACACGAAGTGTATTTTTCTACGACCAAAATACAAGTACAGTGCAGAACTAAACAAATTCAAATGTCAGGAGAACTTAAAATTGCGAAAAATAATTTCAGTGAGCGACTTGGAAAAGTAGGAGAAATGATTGATTTGAGTAATAAATTATTTCCCCTCACTCAAATGTGTACTAATGATCTTTCTGCCCAAGATTTGACGGAGACTAAATTGTACGGAACGTATGCAGAAGTTTTATTACGAAGAGCCATGAAATATATTATGCAAACTATATCGTAATACACTCATTCTTCGAGAGAAAAATTTAAAACACTCGCTTACTTCGTATTCTTTATCTTAAAAATTCATTGAATGTCATTTATGGGAGTAGAAGTAAAAATGATAACATTTTGATTATTACTCGCTACTAGTTTATGAGAAAATGCAGGCCACCGTGGCAGTATAACAAATATTATAAGCAATCTTAAAATGGAGGTTTCCGTAGCTTCTTTTATAAAATACATTACGCATTTTCGGGATAAAAGGACACCTTTTTTTAGAATACCCAACGTTTCTCTCCTCTTACGGGCAATGCCATCAGGAGAACGCCTTACTCAATAAAAGGAGCGAAATGTCGAGTATTAAAAAAAATCGCAGCTAATACTGAAAATCTGTGATACATTATGTTATGATTTACATTGGCATGTCCAGCAACAACCACTATTGTAAACCTCTGTTATAGCATAGCTTACTTTAAATCATAAGTTTCTCGTCTCTCACAAACAACACGCACATGAATGAGATGTTTTTTTTTTGGAATGTCATGGCTTTATCTTGTTTGTTAAATGACCGGTTAGGGTGCGTTTTCGCTCACCGGGACGGTGTATGTGTGCCCGTATGGGCCGACAATGAACGCTTGGAACATCTACGTTCACGCATAGGATAGTAATTTAATAGTATGAGGCCTCAGTGTCATTTTTCACTTAGATTCAACTTTCATCGAGATGCATCGTAATGATCTGTACCACATTAACATCGCCAAAGTTCGTGCGGATAGGAAATTTAAGAATTTGCCGAGTTAAAAGAGGACAGTTCCATCACTCATGTAAGAGAGCACGACATTTTGGCCAATCTATGAAAATAAACAGAAAAATAGAGGTGGAATATTGAAAAAATCTCTCTACTCCCTTATCTGAATTACACCAGATTGATATAAAAACGAATGTTTGATGCTTAGTAGGTTTTTTAAACTCTTGCTTGTTTATTGCTTATTTAATCAAATGTTTTCCTATTGAGGTTGGAATAATTATGAATTGATATTCCGGAACGGATTACGGAAATATATTATCCATGAGTTTAAAAATCCCAATTCAATTACAAGATAACGGAATATAGGCAAAAGTCTTTGATTGGCCAAGGGGGGGCATTATACTTTTAAATAATAAACACCTTAATGAGGAAGATAAAATAAACTGCCTAGAATTGATTAGATTGCCAGAGTATAGGAAACTTATTCGTTCAATATGTGATTTTAATATTTCGTTGATCCGTTATAAAAAAATTAGAATATTTAGGAATAAGGTATCCCTCACTGGGGAGGTCATATCAATTTGTTGCAACTTATATGGTTCCGTCTTTCAAAGAATCTCGATGTGCTAGAAAAATAAACTAAAATTTAAAAATATCACAATTATAACTGTTCCTATACATTTCCAGTTTTTTAAAAACCAATTAACTATCTTAAGCACAAAAATATCTACTTTAAAAATGATTGAAGCCATTTTCATTACTTTGAATTTTATATCATAAAATTGCTGCTATTTAGTGGAATATTTTAATTTGTTAGCAGCACAACTGTAAAAAAAGTTAAACAAACACCTTAATTGTTATGATTTGCAATGCTACTTAAGCCATTCAGCTGATTGGATTTTTAAAATTTTTAAATGGAATAATAGTATTTTTAAAAATTTATTATTATAAAACCAGAGCCAATTTATAGAAAAATTTTAACTGAAATTATTATGGCTGCAGATAACCAAGAATATGGAATTAATTAGAAAAATTAAATTTATTATTAAATCATGAATTTCATTAGTTCCAAAGTGGTAACAAAATATGTAGCCGTTAAACATTATTCAACGAAAGCATTTTATACGAATTTTACAATAAAAGGCATATTTTAAGCATAATACACAATACAAGCTCGTCTATTCCAAATTCTACATAGTGGAACTGAAATTTTCAGTGAGTTAAATGAAAAAGATAAGAACCGAACCCAGGATACAAAAATAAAAATAAGTGTTAGTGATAGCCTAGGCAGTCAGGTGCCACCAAACCTTCTACACCCTTCAAAGCACTACTTTAAAAGCTTCAAAAGTAAGATAAGCAATATAAAAACAATTGAAGTGCACTACAAAATGTATGCTTGGGAAGCCGAATTACCATTAATTAAATGCGCCATACGAGATTGAACCTCACAAAAAAATGTGACTGATGCAATGCGGATGGTTTTATAAACCGATTATGAAATGTTACAGCAATGGCGCATGACAGTACCACCTAGGACCAATTAGTCAGCCGCTCGGAAAGTAATGGTTTAGGCAAAATTAAACAGGTCAAAAAAACAAGTAATATAGAAGGCAATTGGAAGAAAGCAGAATAGCGCGAGGCAGAAATGGCGCATACATAGGTAATTTTCCGCACCCTTCTTCTCTAGTATCGCTTATTTCTATGCTAAACTTACAACTTTTCATGCTGATGATGGCAGATGAGCAAAGACAGTGTCGAATCATGGAAATCTCGAACGGTGTTCAGTGCATACCAAATAGTATGAAAGTATTCGAGTAAACAATTATTTCGCATTACTTTATGAAGCTAGGCTTCGACAGGTTTGGTGAGGTTCCTTTTTTTGCTAATGCTATTAAAAGTTCCTCCCATTACTGAAGGGAAAATAATAAAGGTGCATGGATTTTTACGATTACAGAGCCCATTAGGACCATGGACCAAATGCCAAAAAAACACGCTTCACGCATATATAGTATTCTTGCACTGGATCATTGGCATCATGAGCAGAATGCAACGATTGATATTCCCCGAATTCATGACACATTAAACTGAGTTGCTAGAGAAATTTACTTTTCCGTAGGAGAAAGCAAACATTTTTTCAATAGCAGCAAATACGACGAAGCGCAATCTAGGCGGACGCTAACAAATTAAAATGCCCTATTGTTTTCCACTCTTTGACGTTTCATTGTCAAAAAAAAACGTCTCTGGTTCGCTCTGACCTGATCGAGAAAATTTTTCGATGCGAGAGAGCAGTAGAAATATCACCGAAATTATACCACTTAATCATGAAACGGGAAAAAAAATTGTATCCTTCATTCGTTCGCATTCGCATAGCGTGACTTCTGACATTTGACACAACCACCCCGAAAAAAGGAGATTTTTGGACGAATATAAAAAAATGTGTACCCTCAAATCAAAACGCTCCGATCCATGCATAAGATGTTGACTCCCTCGATCGAGTTTACGGGAGAGTTGGCAACCCTTCATCTACACCCTCTTCAAACCCTTGGATAGAATGAGTTGAAGCGGAGCAAGAGCTCTTCTGAAAATTTTTTACCCTTCCCACGACTAATCGTCGCATCCGTAGTTTCAGAGATGTTTAACCCACCCCATAAAAAAAGCTATCCATACTCACGACCAACTAATGGGGCGTGATCCACTAAATCGCCGAGTGACAAGTCCCGGATCGGCTGTAGCTCTGTTGCAAGTCAACGGTCAATGACTATTCCGACGATCTCTCCTAAAAATATTATTCCGCAGCCTCGTATCCTTCGTTCTCTACGCCATCGTAAGTACCAGAAACAGGCGTTTAATCGCATGGTTAAGCATTTATGGCCTCAAACTAAAATCAAGAAGCTTCTTACCGCTTTTGAACTTTTTCTTCCATTTTTATGCGCTCTATTCAAACGGGAAAAAGTTGTCCGCCGTTCGAAAATATGGGAAAGAGGAAACAGTAAAAAAACTAAAGAAATTAATAGTTTTTTCTCTTGAATTTGTATGAGGACTGCATGATATCTCTTTTTCTCATACTGTAGAAACGACTGCTTCCAGGAAACATTTCTGAGTTTAAGGGAATTGACAAAACCCTACGATTCAATTGGAATAGTAAAATACCACCTAATGAGAGACTACTGAACATGATAACATCTTTGACACATACCGTTGCTATATACTTTTTCATCACGAAAGTTTCTCCTGAGAACGTCATAGCGAAGACTCACCGGGATTGGTAAGTAACGTTTGCCAGAGCCCATTAATTGAATTTACCTGTCTTTTCAGTCCTCCAAACTGAAATTTACTGGGAGATATTGCTCGCATAAAATACTTGTAGTTTTGGGTATGGACGCAATGTTTCCTGTGAGCCTCAAAAAAGAAGCTATGAACGGTGTAAAGATGCACTTAGACATTCGGAAGCCTGGAAATCAATCCCACTGCTACTCCATCAAGAATCAAATGGAATACTTTCAAAGTTTTAAGGGATGATCTATAGTATGATCTCTCAAAGGTAGTCGTAATATTTGCAGAAGCTGTTCCAAAACAAACCTCTGAGGTGTTCCCATTATTATTACAAAGTTATCCTTAATTCGGCAAGTAAAATGAAGAATTGAAAAAATTACGGAACAATTACTCCGATAAATAAAACAGTTTCTGGCGTAACTTGGTGGAAACTCTTCATATTGAAATTTGAAAATTATACAACTTTTGGCTTTTTGCTTAAAAATGTTTCTTATTATTCACCACCTACGTTTCGTTATGGAATAACATCCGATGATGATGTTATATCATAACGAGACCTAGGTAGTGAATAATACGAAACATTTTTAATTGGAAAAGGCAAGTTGTTTAATTTTCAAATTTCAATACTCCGATAAAAGTAGTGGAAGATCAGTATCTGGGATCTTAGTTCACCGATGCGTATAGCTATGGGTGAAATCAGCGCACCACCGCGGGAAACAATTCAATAAATAAAATCGCTTCTCCAAAAATTCGACGACGCAAAATAAATTAGAGATACGTAGATCCCATGTGATTCGAACTGTAATCAATTCCTTCGGTAGATAATTGAAATGGCCTTGCGACATCACTCTCGTTCTTCGAGGGCCCACAACAATTTCGTACGCAACTTCCCAAATATTTCCCAGGCGTATATTTTCTAAACTTCCCCCATTTCGCGAAGGGAGACTTAGAAAAATTACAGATTCACTTCATCACGAGAAACAGACCCATTTACGTGCACCCTTAAAAGATAAAAACAAGCCATCGACCGACACGGCTGTTCGACGCGGCGACCTGATACAACCGGAACCATTTGCGGGACGCGGCACGAGCCACCTGACCCATGCAGACAGTCGGAGGGAATCCGAAATCCGTTGATTCGAAAACTTCCTTCCTTCTTCTCCCGCCGCGAAGGGCGGATGCTGTCACGTGACACCGCTCCCCACGCGAACCCGCCCTCGGGACGGCCACGGAGTTGCCGCCACTCTACTGCGACCCCTGTTGACTCCCGCTCCACTCAGGGATCTTCCAGGCATCCCCCATCCTCCTCCGCCCTCCGGGAAGTCCCCCGCTTGACTGAAAAGATCTCCACTCAAAGGAGAGGAAATTGATGGGCGGCTGCCTCCTCCTCTTGACTACTGTAGGGCGCACAATGAATGCACGGCGCCGTCTACGACAACGCTGATGGCGACGCGATTGTCCCAAGGAGGATTCAAAATTTTCGCTCGCCTCGGAGAGAATGAGAAAAATGAGAGAGAAGGACGAGAGAGTAGGCCTCTCTTCTTCCGCAAAGTCGAGCGAGGAGGAGAACGTATTGGAGGGAGTGCGGAGGCGGGGGTGGATCGACGACGGCGTTCAGCCGACCGGAACGAGAGACACGTGCCGGCCCGTGCCCACGGTGGCGGAACCACGAGAAGAAGGCCCCAAGGTTTTTTCGGATCCCCCGGTGGAGGAAAACCCTTTTCTCTCCATTTAAATCCCCCGCCGCGAGGTGCTTTTCATTAATAACCTTTTACCTTTCAACCATTACGAATTTCCGTCTAATCGACGATGTTTCAAGACGTTTACACCCCACCTCCTCCTTCTTCGACCTTTCCAGATGTGTGAGGCTAGCTCCAGCAGGTGAAACGCATTAAGGAAATACGTCAACCTGAGTGAGACTCGACATTAGGGTTTGCCCAATTGATAGTGCCCATTTACTGTGTCACACCCCAACAGCAGACGTACGGAGAATCGTGATAACGGCGAGGGAAAGGTCACACGAAATGTGACGTTGCACGTAAATCAACCCAAATTTCGTGCGATGGACACGACAGAAGTCAATGAAATACGTCACCCGTAAATACGTCAGCGCATGGAAGGATCTATAGGCGGTTTTGCAAGATGGGCAGCATTGATGTATGAACTCACATTTGACGAATTGCAGGGGGAAGAGGGTGCTCGTGTGACGTGAAGTTCGGCAGATGAGGACTGAAACTTTGTGACACTCTGACGGAGGGAGAGGAAGGGTAAGGGAGTGAGCGAGATAGAGATGAGAAAAGATAAAAGTGGCGCATACGTACACACTTGGTACATCTTTATGAAAATGACCTTTTTGAAATATCTTCAGACATCTATCGGAGGAAATCGACCTATAATATTGCAAAAGTAGTTCTGATATCATCTGTCTATATTTTTATTCCATGTCTATTAGCTGAATTCTCATCGATTGCTCGATGACAATGAATTATTAACGTGACATTTGACATTTCAGACGGCAGCTTATTTACTCTTCCCTACCTTCTGAAACATTTTCTGTGTTAGTTGAAAACCACCACAGTAATCAATCCGAAGGTAGGTATGATACACGAGGGTAGTTGAACTTGTATTTAGTCCTACGCTCTACCTATTAGGCTGCCACGTCTCTCAATTTGCAAAGGATAGGGACAATTGTCACTTCCCTCTAGATATAATACATTTTTCAAATATTCAGAATGGAAAATTCCGTTGCTGGGAAGCCATGTTGTCTGACATAAATAGGAACTTTTGAAAGTAAGCCAACAACGGCATATATTGCCTACGATTCCAACGACCACAAAGCAAGAAATGAATGCCTTTTTCCGTCGCAAAGATTGACGTTAAGACCAACAGGGAGTCGATCAAAAGCATAGCGTTAGGATTGAGAGAGAGAAGAGGAAGAGAAAGCTAGCAACGCATCATTCAAAGCAACAACAACGACAGCAACAATAAAACAATAGACTATCCCATGCATCACAGCAGATACTCGTGTTTTTCGCGTCACTAATCCACTCATAAGCACAAAAAATATAAGCATCACATTAAACTTCGCTGCACATTACGAATAGGAAGAGGTAAAACTACGTCTCATAGACAAAAATTCAATAAAGCGATGGACGTCGACATTGAAAGCTATAGAAAAGATCAACATATGTGTACATATCAGCGGCAATATTTAACGAGACACCCACGACTACTTATTAGCCAGCACTTGGTCACCAAAAAAACAAGTACATCGGAAAAGTTATGGAAGCGCACATAAAGCGTGACTCGATGACACGATGAATGCACCCAACCCGGTCGCCCTCGAAAATCACGTGGGATCAAGAGAGTTTGCATGCTGTTTCTTTTAAAATACGTTCATTTGACATTCGAGATCCACGGTTTCATAAAAAAGTAGATAAAAAACTCTGTAAGCATGCAATTGAAGTACGCATGAAGATACTGATCCAAAAGCGATGATTTTATTTGTAAAACATAAAGGGTGAGAGGGTGCAACTTGGTTAGTTAATTGAATTGTCCGAAATATAGTAAGAAATGAAAGGGCTGCCTCTTTTATTTCCCAAAGTAGTTGCATGGCCACCAAAAATTAGATGCGAAAACTTACCCCTACAAGAGGAAAATCGGATTGTTTTGTAAACACAGCTTTAAAAGAGCTTCACATTGCGAAGAGCCGAGAGTATGAACGAATATAAGGACTGTGATTGAGAAGGAGCTTATTATTTATAGCGCGTGTAATAGAATGAATCCCTCCGACCCAGATTTTACTGAAATACGTATGAAGATTAATCTCAAACGGATCCGGGAAGTGTAGTGATCTCCGTTTTTAACGACTGCGAGTGTATTGGACGACGTTGAACTGACATTTCTTTCACTTGACAACTAACGCTGCTCCACACAGAGCATTTGATCTAAGCTGAATTATAAACATCCAATCACTATTGTCTAATACAAAAATAAAAAGCATTGAGTTAATATTTTAAGCTGCTTGCCTGCGGTGTCTGAGGAAACCTTAGAAAAAAACAGAACCATCTAACGATTTGTGATATTTCGATAGTAGTATCTTTGGAGGGATAGTTGAATCCCTCTTTCGTTGACCTCCTCCAGTGGTTTTACACAACTATGTAGTGTCGGATTTTCGTCGAGTGCCCTTTCCGGTTGGGCTTGTGGGAGGATTCAACGAGGCAATGCTGGGAAAATTCGAAAGGAAAGCAACCCTGCATATTTTCCTTTATGAAGGAACCGTTGAAGTGCTAGCTTAACTGCTGATAATGTTTGATGTTTCGCCTTTTTATGGAGTGCATACGAGCCATTTTGAAGGTATTTCCCAGAATTTTACGGTTAAAGTTTCAAGCGTCGTTAATTATTATTTGACATATTCCCTGTGACAAACAGGGTGTTTGGAAAAGTCAACTCTTGACTGAAATGGTATAACCTCCGACTTAATATTAGAGAAAAAATCTCCACAAACATTATAGCGAAAACGGTATCTTCTCAAGGTAGCGGCGAATTTATTTAGTCCAAATTGGATCAAAAATGTCCGCTCCATTACGCTCCCCTAAATGACAAGCGCGTATATCCCATTATATACTGTATTAGCCAAGGACTTATTTGCTCCCAAACTCCTCCAACAAAAATCCCCTTCCATACTCATTCCTAATCCTCCATCCTCGTACCAGCACTGACTCCTTAAATTAACGGCAAAGCTTGAAGCCTTGGATAGGAGGCATGGTGACATAGGTGCCACGCGTCATCTAGTGAGAGTGATGCGTTGATCGATTAAAGCGTTGATTATAGAAGAAATAGGGATATAGCCGCCATTTTCGATCGATTTTTTTACAAATAATTCGTCGGTACATTAAAAATGCAGCATTTGTGCTACTATGTTCATAGGAGTTTTACTTCTTGTATTGTGATGACGGATATCTACCATATAGGTTTGGCGGTGGCTTTCCAGAACACAATGTATTCCGCGAACGTCAAAATATCATCCCGATGAGAGAAAATTATCATTTCAGCATGAGTTCCCAGTTGAATATTTATGGGCCAAACTTTATTCCTTGGAGGATGACATCATTTCGGGTTGTTCTTGAGCCCTTGTTCTTAGGAGGGAATGAGAATCGTCGCCACTTCCATGGCCTCTTCGTGATTCATGCTAACTTGATCCCTGTCACCCGAACAAAATGGATTCAGACCCCTTAAAGCAATGTTCGAAACCAAAAGTGCCCCCCTGGAAAACCCTTACGACCCATCCCAGGAAGACAAACGCGAGGAGGATGACGTGAAAGGTCTCCCAACGTGAAACTCCCGACGTTTCGATTCGTCCAGCAACGACGAAGTGCTTTCCCTTACGGACTGCTTCCCAGACTTTTCAACGAAAGCGTGAACATGAGATGCATTCGAATGCAGAATAGCTACACGACTACCAAAACAGAAATCAACACAGAGAGAAAAAGAGAGAGAGAAAGAATCCGAGAAATATAATCAGGATAATACGGGGTGGAAATCGTGAACAAGATAACAGAACGGGGCTGCCGCTACAACCCGTTGATCCAATGGCATAAACAAGAACGCACGCATACAAACACACTAATTAATATATGCAAAAATAAAACTATCCTTTGAAAGAGAGGAAGGAAAGAAAGAGAGAGAGAGATATAGAGCAAAACAAATGTGTACATAGGTACATGTATACAGAGAGGTGGTGTAGGAGACAGAAGAAAGAAAAAGAGCACACACGCACGCGCGTACACACAGACACGCACAAGCACACACGCACGAACACGCACAAGAGGAGGACACATGAAACATTGAAAAATAAAAAAAAATAGGAAACGAACACCACCGTCCACCTTCCTTGAAATTGACAATAAAAGAAGGCGTAGAGATGGCGGACGCGTCATTAGCACACGCGCACACTCACAGTTGAAGTCGAGGCCGACGCAGGCTCCCCACTCGGGACGCGAGATCATCGTGTCCTTGTCGAGGTCGCAGGAGCGGGCGAATGTCCGGGCGCACCGGCGGGGCCGCACCACCTTCCGCACCAAGCGCCGGAGGTCGCGGTACTCGGCCTTGGAGAGGGCGCCGTCCCCGTCACCGTCAAGGGAGGAGAACTTCCAGTCGAGCACCCGGCGGTCTCCCTCGCTGAGCCCCGCCCCCTCGCCGCCGCCCTCCTCTGAGGATGCGCCTGTAAGCGCCACACCCCGGGAGTTGGTTAGCAAAAGCACGGCTTACCCCGAGCGCACGGCTTACCCCGGGAAAGGAGTGAGCCTGTTAATTTCCCCTCACCACCATTGAGGCCGTGCTTAAATGACGTAAAGCCATTTACGGGGATGTTTTACACCACTCATTTTCTTTGTAAAGAACTTTAAGATAAGAACTGTTACGTAATAATCGGCAGCACCAATAAGACATCAGACAAAAATCAAAGAAAATAAGCGCATTTACGTCCGACGAAATCATTTTCACCACGATTATTTACTAATTACTTTAATTACGCGTTATTATCGAAATGAAGGACACTGCCATAAACGAAAATTTGTTTTATTTTAATTTAGTGAGATCAGAATTTCATTCAGGGTATTCAACATATTTAAAGGTTGATTTCGGACGGTCTCTAACGAATATTTACTTCTAAATATTGCGAGAACCTCATATTTCTCCACCCCACCAAGGTATCAAAGTACATAGACAGAAATAAAACAAACATTTTGAAGTTCTTTTCAATAGCTTGTTTGAATACTTAAATGATTCTGAAGCGGCAATTTCATTTGTGTGCACTATTAGCACAATGTATCCTTTAGTAATGGATGGAAGGAGTGAAGGATTCTCAGAATTCATTCCTCAAAAAATAGAATCTCTAAAGTAATGCAATTGTAAAACTTATGTGAGAGTCACCGTTAACCTATACAGCCTTGATAACCCTAAAGAAACGCAATGAAATGACAAATTTCCTTCCCACGAACGACCTTATATAGTTTAAACATAGCCCCTTAGTGCGAAGTAGTTGTTTCATTTTACTTAGTATTTTGGTTGACCGGAAAGGTAGAAAACGTTTTTCGGGAGGAAATAGAACTCACCAAAAATACTCCGATTCGACCTCAGTTTTCTCAAGAGTACATGCTTAGCGTATTGCACCCTACTGATCATAAGATTTAAGGAAGTATGAATGATTCTTGCTTCAAAACATTTCCACACAAGAATTGAAGGTTGATAAATTGTTTTAGGGAACAAAAACCTTGTCCAAAAAGCCCTGATACTCTGCGCCAAACATTTATTCACACATACTTGAACATATAACCAATAAATTCCACAAGTTGGTCAATTGAATTAGAGCACGATGGGTTGAATATTACGGCAGAGTTTTCTTACCTAATGGGATCTGTGATGCAGGTTTAGAGGGCAGCCTGTAGTACTCAGTCCGGAAGATCTTGATAAGGTTTCTGTTGAAAGTCGTTCGATCGACGCGACCGCAACCTGAGTGATAAAGAAATAAACGTTAGGCAAAAACAATGAGGGACAATTTGAGAAAGATTGAAAAAGCTTAGAGCAAAAGGCAAAAAGAATTCATCAACACAGAGAGGAAAGGAAAATATTATATATTTTACGCAGTGCTTCAACGCAATTCGGGAGGGTGCGTATTTAAGTGTCGGAATAACAAAGGAAAATGTGAAGAAAGAATCATCAAGTGACAATTAAGTAGTTTCAAAGTCACTTCTAGTATCCCGAAAGTTTCTCTAACGAAATAGAGGACATGTTTAAATTGGAGAAATAATTCACAGACTCATCACGAGATCGGGACCTCGTCTCGTTGGAAACAGTGTCATTTGAGAAAACGATTGGAAAATGATACTCCTTGATTGAGAGTCTTCTATCACAGATTTAAGTCTATATACTTACAGGAAGATAGCACTGACGAGAAAAATGTCTTTTGTAGATTTTGTGAACGACTAAATCAGGAAGGAAAGTGACATTCTGAAAACAGAATCATGTGCATGTTTCCAGTGTACGAGTAATGATGTCGCTACCACTCTTACAATGATTTGTGATGCTTTTCAGTTGTTATTACCCAAATTATTAGACTTTGTTTAATAAAATTGCTTCAATTTGTTGTTGAATTACTTTTCTATATGTATACGACCTACCTTTAAATAAAATCTCAATTTTGAAAGGATTATAGATATATCTTCGAAAATTCTTCCACCAACAATTGTTTACAGAATTAATATAAATAAAAAATAACCCAGCTTTAAAAATATGTATTGTATTAATAGCAGTCTATAATCTGTCGTACTCAGGAATTAGCATTGAGAGATGTTTATGAATATTTTATGATCTCGTATTTGTACAGACCGTCATTTTTGTCTTATTGATTTGCACAGCTGTAAAGTTTGAGCACATAGCATCTCACCCTTGTTGCGTGATGTTACTAGAAATGGGGGTGGTGCCATTTGCATGTGCATTCCCCTCGAATTCGATAAGTGGTTACTAGTTAATTGCATGTCGAAATTTTTTCCTGTAGTTTTCTCTCGTGCATGATGCGTGACGTTGTCTGCATGTATGTTTGGAGTGAATACGCCATTTTCCACGCACCTACCTGGTGGCTTGCAGGGTATTAGACGTATGTAGATGTAGAAAGGCGCTATCTTTCCAAAAAATAAAAGTGAAAATGATCGTGACACTGGCTAGAATTTGCTGATGAGTTAGCAAGAATGTATTTTGTTTAAATATTGACCTATAGATCGTTGCGCCTGTGTTTAGCTGATGCCTTATTAATACAGGGTTCGTCCGGAAAATAAGTGTACTGAGCTCAGGAAAAAAAAATTATTGCACTTTTACATATCTTAAGCTAATATTCCTCAAAATAGGACCCTTGTGAGTCGATACACTTGTTCCAGCGGCGTTCCCATTCCTGGAACGCTCCCGCGAAGGCATCATCGGGAACCTCTCGAAGACACGTCGTCACGGCCTCTTTGACGGCGTCCAAAGTTCCGTATCGCGTTCCTTTCAAACTCCTCTTTATCTTCGGGAACAGAAAGAAGTCCGGTGGTGCCAAGTCCGGACTGTAGGGCGGGTGCGGCAGCGTTGCCACGCCGTGCTTGGCCAAGAAGTCCGACACGACAAGCGCGGTGTGAGACGGCGCATTGTCGCTCAGGTTTTCAGTCATACGGTTGATCGCTGGCCGGACGCGGGCGACTCGTTTTCGAAGCCTATCGAGCACTTGGACGTAAAATGCAGCATTTACAGTTTGTCGTTCAGGTACAAATTCGTAGTGGACGACTCCCCTTTTGTCAAAAAAGACAATGATCATCATACACTTATTTTCCGGACGAACCCTGTACGACGTTGACTGCGGGACTTAAAAGTCCGTAGAACAATACGGTCTTGAAAATGTCAAAAACGAAGAGCTCCGTGTATGAAATGCACCCATTTCCAAATGTGCACTGTTGGCACCAAAACTGCAGGTCCGCCAGGATTAAAAAAACTTATAAACGGAAACTGAAAAAGTAAACACGAAGAAATTTACATAAAAAAGTTGAAATTACAGCTCCTGTGACATTATGCAGAATTAATTGTAACTGATGGCGGAATTTTTTTTGATTCCTCCATTCTCTTATTACTCCTGTTTTTCTCAACAAATTAAGGAGTGATGCCTAACGCCAATTAAAAATGAGAGTCGGCCCGCGCGCTTGAATTATGAGGCCCAACCGTCCACCTCCTTCTTTCCCTCTCTCTCTCTCTCTCACCTTTCCGGGTTTTCCTGCCGCGTCCGCTGGCTGAAGAGCTCCGCCGTGTGTTGGATTTGCCTACTCCGCAGGCGGGCGGCATTGGATGTCGGCGACGGAAGCAGGGGGCCCAGCAGCCGAGGGCGGGCGGAGATGACGATGGGGAAGGAAGAAAGGCATTTTAAAATGTTTAGTCGAATGGACATTGAAGGAGATTTATGCATTTACAGAGATTATTTAAAGAGATGTTTCCATTGTTTAAGATTCATCACTCTCGCACTACAAATGTTAACAAAAATGAAATTATTTTCCATCCCATGAGATGATCGCATTTAAGATGATAGTTCACCAAAGGTACACGCTTTTACATTTACGTATTCAAAGTAATGGTATTAAAGCTGAAAAAAATAAAGATCAGCATACAGAGTCACGGTACCATGAATTTTGATTTTAACTTAGTTATTCGTTTCATCTTATTTTTTATGGAGATTAATTTTTATTTTACATTTGAAATATCCTAAATATTGGGCTTGCTTAAATTATTTTGTTCCGTGATTTGGCGTGAAATTAGAATTCATTTGCTTAGAATGACGCAAAATAGATCTTATTTTGCTTTCACCCAATGATTCTTCAACGATAACATTACGACATAGCATGAATATATAACCATAAACTCAGTAATCGAAGGTTCGAGTAACCAAAGTTCGGTTTAGGTAAGGTTAGATGGCAGAGTTCACCCATGTACTAAGCCCGACGGCGTGTGAATATTCACACATCCGGGTAGGGGTCAGCCAGAGGCCAGTTCCTTTCCCTCTGCCGGTTATGGTTTCCCAGGATGATCTGGTAACCAAAAAATCACATAGCTTGGGTGGAGCTGCGGGTGTCCAGAGTGCCTTGCCCGGGAATCAAAACCCGGACCCTCCGGTCAGAAGTGCAACGCTCTACCCCATGGACTACCGCCACCCACAATATGAATGATCAATAAATATGAATTGATTTGTTTATAATAACAAAGAATGTGCCTTATTTCCTAATGCTTGTAGTTATTATGATGACTGTTCGTTGATTTACGTACTGTTCGCGAGTAATACATGGGGGGAATCAAGTGAAAATCACACAGTACGTTAAAAATTTGAAACAGCACGGCATGGTCTCGTTAGTTCTAAATTGTGGCCCTCGTAGTTTTAAGAATGATCCATGGCGGGTAGCACGATGCCAGAACGTGCAAATAGTATAAATATGGCGGCTACTCTAGAAACATGTATCATAGAGAAACAGCGGTCGGTCGTTGGTATTTTGAGTATTTAAGGAATGAAACCCATCAACATTTATCTACAAATGAAAGTTCAGTATAGGGGCGCACATCTGTCACGTCAGCAATGATGCGTGTACTAGTTCCGATAGAGCATTATTTCTGTTACCTCTCGATCAGGTCAGGCACACGTGAGCAGTGACACCAGAGGTCTTCTCAGCTGTTAAAGCCATGCCTTTCCCAAAGGCATTGCCATTGCCAGCCATGGAGGCAGCATATGACAATTATTCACAAGTCTACCTTTTGGATGTTATTAATTGCTGGATAAAATTATAAATTTATAAAACCGTTTTATTTAAGTTTGTTTATTTCAAGTTTAGTTCTTTAAATGTTTTCATTTGAATCTCCGTCGTATTGTGAATAAATATAATTGAACAAAACTTATAAATAGATAAAATAAAACCTAAACGATAATTAAAAATCATGCTTATTGCCAACATGGCTAGGTAAAGTGTCATTTGATATTAACCCGCATTCGAACCTGCAACTCGCGATCGTTTGGTAAGGTTTTTTTTACTAATTTAGCAAGTTTACGGTCTCGGCATTTTTTTATTTACAAGCACAACACCGCATAAGGAGAGACGAGATTTTATAACTTCGGTCAAGTGGAGTGACATAAGTAAAGCAATTTCTTTGACACATCAATACATTAACATGCAATCGAATCAATTCAAAGAAAAAAATAAGAATTGAATTTTTAAGCGACTGTCTCAATGCGAGGAGCCTATTTTACTAATTTTAGTCGGAATGAGCTTCCAATTTAACTAAGCCTCCATGTTGAAATGAGATTTGACGCTCGAGTTTTATTCACTTTGATTATTGCGTTGATTTTACTCATATCTGCCCCATCCCGTCCAAGCGGTTCCCACTCACCCCCGCCCCGGCCGCACTTGGGCTTGCCGCCGCGCACAGAGGTGTCCGGGAAAGGCCTGCCGTCCGGGGTGACACACCAGCAGTAACCGGTGTCGGCGTGGCATTGTACGGGGGCGTAGTTGCCGTCGTCGAGGCAAACGGGCAGGAAGAGGGATCCGGGCGACTGCTGCCCCTGGCGCCGCCTCTCCTTGCCGGCCCTCAGGCGACCCCTGCCCGCGCCTGACTGCTGCCGCTGCATCTCCTGCTGTTCCAGTTGGTGGAGGATACTTCGAGCGTACGCCAGGTCCGACCAGCATGGTTTCTCTTCGGTCGCGGAAAAAGGGAGCCGGGATTAAAAACGTTTTACAGCAAACGCGAGCGTACAAATGTATACAAGTATATATACGAGTGTGTGTATGTATACATGTGTATATGTATTTACATATTTATTCTATACTTTTGCATATATAATTAAGTAATCTACTGGTTAAGGTAGGTTTTGGATGGACATAACTACCAAATAAATATTTTGTGACTCCTAACAAAACTCAATCTGGCAAACCTACTCTATATCAAGTCCCTCTTCATCTATGTGCACTTACTTCATCCCGCCCAACATCCCTATCCTGTTCCTGCCCTTTCCTCGCTTGCCCAACATTCTCCCCTCTATCACAGTCTTCAACATCCCATTCCCAATCAAGATTCTCTGCACTTATCTTTCCTACCTCCTTTGGATTTCTCCCAACAAACCCCTCTCCTCGTCCACTATGCCTAGTACTTCCTCATTTGTTTTCCTTTCGGTCCATTTCACCTTCTCCTTTCTTCTCCGCACCCATATTTCTAAAGCTTCCAATCTCCGTCCATCCTCCTACTTCAGTGACCAGGTTTCCGCGTCGTACATGATTCCGCTCCATATCAAAGTTTTAATAAGCCTTTTCTTTACATCCTTACTCAAGGTCTTGGTCATCAACTCCCCTCCTCCCTGCGAAAGAATTTGCCTAGCGTAATTCCTCTCCCTTCGTCCCTACAACTTTGATCGCGTTGGTCCAAAACACTTACGAGATACGTAAGCTAGTCTACCTGGTCTAGTTTTTACCGTTCTATTTTAATGTTTAGCTTAGCCCTTACTCTTTCAGGAAAATCGTATAACCTTCGTTTTATTAATATTGATTCTCATCCCATATCTATTGCACTGAACCTCCAACTCACTCAGCAAATTCTTGCAACCCCTTGGCTGGACTGAGCAGCTTAATGCTTGGTCATCAGCAAACCTAACCGATTTGACGTATTCCCCTCCGACTTTCATTCCTACCTCCAGTTCTTCCCATGCCTCTTTAATCATTTTCCTCTACAATTACGTTGAACAGCACCGGTGACAATGGGCAACCCTGCCTTACACCTCTTTCTAACACTGCCCATCCGGACTCTCCGTTCCCCACTCGCACCTGAGCAGTCTGAGACATGTACAGTTTGCGGATCAGTCTCCTGCCTCTCCAATCCATTTTTATTTTCTGCAATACACGCATTAGTTTTTCCCAATTCACTCTATCAAACGCTTTTTCGAAATCTACAAAACAGGCAAAAAACGTCCTGATTGTATTCTATATTCCTCTCGATTAGTGATCTCATTACTGCAATGGCATCACGCGTACCTCTTCCTTTTCTAAACCCAAACTGATCATCCCCTAATTAATCATTTGCCTTACTCTCTATTCTTTTGTTGATGATCCTGAGAATAACTTTAGCTGCGTAGGATATCAAACTTATTGTTCTGTAATCCTCACATCATTTAGCCTTAGCATTTTTTCGGAATAGGAACTAACACTGATCTGACAAAGTCTTCCGGCCACATTCCTTCCTCATAGATACTACGAATCAGTCCACATGATCTTTCTCCCACATTTTCGTAAACATTTCAGTAGTTCCGCAGGAATTTGGACCCCCAAGGCCTTATTTGATTTCATCTCCTTTAATGCCCTTTTCTATTTCATCGTCGAGTGTGCCTGGACCTAAGCTATCTTCCTCTACATCATGTTCCTTTTCTGTCTAACTTTGTTGGCCTCCCGCTGCCGAGCACGACACACGACCGATTGGGCCGAACCCTAAGGTCGGTTTGGTAGGTGATGGTAGAGCTCACCCAGTACTAAGCCCGATGGCGAGTGAATTTCACACGCCGTCAGGACACATCAGGGTAGGGGGGGCCAATTCCTTTCTCTGTGCCGGTTATGGTTACCCAGGAAGATCTGATACCCGAAAAATCACATAGCTTGGGTGCAGCAGCAGGTGCCCAGAGTTTCCTTGCCCGGGAATCGAAACCCGGGACCCTCCGGTCAGTAGTCCAACGCTCCACCCCCTGGACTATCGCGAACCACTATATATTTATATATAATATAAATATATATAATTTTATAAATATAGAGATATACTAACCAATACCGACAAAAATAAACCCCATAATTTGAAGTACATGACCTTCTTCGGTTTAACTCTTTAATTCTTTCTTCTGTAAACTCGTTAATTTTTGAGATATTCAAAGCACTGCTAGAACCCATGGAACCTATTAACGACATAAAATTCTATTTAGGATGTCCTTAAATTAAAGACAAAATTTTCTGTTGAAAATAATACCCGAATGATACCCTAAATTAAGAGATAAAGTTGGTGACTAAAGTCCGCGCAAAAAAAGGTGAAATTGCCTAGTTTTTTCACGACACGTGAATTTTTTCAGTGGAATTCATTTTACTTTTTTTTTCTTCGTATAATTAAAAAAATTGTAATAACAACGTAGTATTATTCTATTTTGAATGTCAACTGGTCTGAGCCTTGACATTCCTCATTGTTAATTTTACAGAATCAAATACTCAGGGATACAAACATTCTGCAATCACAGATTTTTCACACGTTTTTCACGTTTTGTACACTAAAGTGCTAATTTTTTCCAGATTAAAATTGAAATGAAGGCAGTTCATGTAATTTAATTCATTCGGTTGGGAATTCATTACAAAAAGTGCTGATGTTTTCACATCGATGTCATTATTACCATCACAATGTCGGCACTCTGTAGAAGCAATATATGTTTTAAAATTCGGCTTCCTTTTTTTATGGAAGTTAGTTTGAAAACACTGTACTTTTTCGCAGAATTTTTTACCATGACCGCA